>JAJHSJ010000016.1:42921876-43158681 GCA_021015155.1 Magnolia officinalis
CCCAAACAATGTGGCCCTCAATTTGCAAGGCTCTGCCGGGGGCGCCCCTTTTGGCAAGGCCATCAGCATCCCTATTTGCCTCTCTTGGGGCATTGGAAAAGCACCCCTCACAAAAGTCACTAATTTCTTCCATGATATGAACCTCCAAGGAAAAATATTGGTTTTGGCCTAGTTAATCATGTTATAGAACTGCCTCCCATAATTACCGGAAACAAAACCAAATTAGCCACCAATCCAACTGCTTCAAGATAGGGCTGCCAATGGATCAGGTTCAGGTCAAGTCCAAGTGTACCCATACCCGGGCAAAGCAGGTCCCGGGACCTATCAGGTCGGGTCTGACTGGGTCCAGGTACCATATTTGAGGTCCCAGACCCGGATCCAGTCAGGCGTGGGTTCCCATCAAGTACCTATCAGGTTACAACCATCTTTTGACATGATTTTTTAAACACAGCTGTAGGGAGATGTTATTCCCTTTCTTATCTCTGTTGTTTCATCTTCCTCTTGCATGATTTTCAGCATTAATTACAGTTAACGAAATCCTTCCTTAATTTGGAGCCAAGTATCCTCTGCAACATTTGAAGAATAAGCTAATTCAAAAAAGGCTGCAGGTGGGGCCCACCTCAGCGTGTGTAGCATCAAACCCATCCAGAAGGTTCTGTTGCAGGTGGGGCCCACCTCAAAAACTGTTGATATACTGTATGGTTGAAGGGAATATATAAAACTTCAAGCAACACATCTTGCTAGAGCCAACTTAAAGGTAAACTCACCTTGGGCAATGGAACCTCCCATTTGCCAGCTTTCTCTTTCCTCTTCTGCTTTATAGTGTTGCTAAGAACCTGCGCAAAACAAGAATGAAACATTGTAAAATGGTATCATGCACAAAATCATATCAGAGTTTTTTTTTTAATGATATCATTGTATGAATAACCAGCCCAGCAATTACCTTCGCCCTTGTTGTTGTTTCACGATCTAAGAGATATGCAGGAATAGCACCTTCATGAACCTTATCATCCACTTTGCGCCTCGTTGATGATTCATCATGCATAGCAAGCCTGTTGAAATAATAAAAGGACAAAGCAACATATAAGATATGTAATGTCCTAGGACCAGATGACAATACCACACAAAACAAAATCAGAAAAGAAAGACAACTATATGTATACAACCAAAACGAAATCCTTAAAAGGATAACGAATGAAAATGTATTAGTGTTTGGGCATGTGTATTTATATACATACAATAAGAAGCAGCAGAAAAGAACCAGAACCATGAGAAATAGAGATGATAATGTGTCGAATAGGAACAGCAATGGGGGAGGAAGACAAAAGAAGAGGAGGGAGGAGGTAAGGTGAGAAATTGCCAAGACAAGTGTTTCAAAACAGCCTGGACCAGATCATTAGACCAGTTTGGACAGGAACCTGCCATCAGGTCATTAGAAACCTGGCTCAACTTGAAGGGCAACCGTTTCCTAAGAAAAAGAAAATTCTAACAGTCAAGGATTGAACCCGTGACCTACAACTATAAACCAAACACCCAAAACAGTATTCTAAGAGTAGATCATTTATTCCTTATATTTTAAACATTTTTATATTATAAGATTTCCCAGGCGAAACAGTTCAACAAGGGTCCGACCAGTTGGATTGTGGTTGTGGACTGAACCGCCCACGGAAAACAGGCCTTTGGGTTTTAAAACACTAGACGACACCTCCCAATCCATGCCCCTGCAACCGGAGTGTTGGACAAAACATTGGATGTGGTATAAGCCCTCCACGACAATCTTTAAACTTAAAGAAGGCAACCTGCCGCAACAAAGATGCCCTAGAAAGCCCATGAAGGATCTTATTGATCAACCATAACTTTCCTCTAATGTGATTTTTAAATGGAAAAAATGGAGAGAAGAGGTCTCCTTTGTGGGACTGCAATCCAAACACTGAAAAATGAAAAGGTAAAGCATTATCCAAGACTTCTCTTTAGCAAAACAAACAAGTGCGAAGGGTTTCCTTCCCCTCACTCTGACGTGATCACATGAGTTTAAACTCTTCTTATGTCACAATTTTGCTTTCCCTTGCCTTCCCCTAGTTTACACCCAATCCAAACATGCACTTAGCATGCTAGCCACTGCTTAATTTCGATAGTGATATGCTTCCTCTTATTAGTGCTCCATCACGCAGAGAACTCTGGTTGTGCCTTGGTTCACTCTCTGTTATGGGTCTATTTTCTTTTACTTCGGCTGGGTTAACCTACTTGACTCAGTGATTAGAGTACCACTTTGTATGGCTGGATAGCCATCCCAAACTCACAAAAAATAGTAATAATACAACCAAAAAAAAAAAAAATCAGTTCTACCATATGGCACACCATGTAGGCTATCTTGATCCCTAAAAGTTAAGACCCCACACATATAGTTTCCGGTCTGAGCAAATATGCTCAATAGAAGTTTTTTGGCCCTGGCTTTAATAACACACGCACGCACACGCGCGCGCGCACACACACACACTCTTTCAGATATTATAAAGGAAGCTCTAAAAAACCCTCTTTGAAACTTTAAGCAACAAACAGACAGTAAGAGTAGCAATAGCAGAAAGAAAAAAGACATGAAAGGGCAAGAAAAATCAAAATGCTGGAACACATGAATGGAAGATGCACTCACGTTTTCTTCATCAGAGCCTTCTCCGCATAGCGTTTCTTTGCAAACATCTTCCCCTTAATACCAAGAGCCTGTTTACAGAAAAAATGGAAACAGAAATGAGAGATTACATCAAAAATTAATCTGAAGAAGAAAATAATGAGATTGTAGCAGCACAGTTCAAAAACCCAAAAACTCAACTCGAGCCGGTGTCTAGTTGGGTCAGGTTGACTCAAATATCTGGACTCGACTGATATATATTACTAAAATATAAATTATTTTCTGGCAGTTAATATGTTGGACATTAGTAAAATAAATAAAAAGCCCAAGTTTTAAAACAAGTGAAGCAGTTGGTGGGCTCATAGCAGGTCTGTTCTACAGTGGAAACAGATTGTTTGTTCAACTTTTGAGCTATGTATCCGTCTGGTTTTTTTTACCAAAACCCCAATTGACCAGGCAAGTAACTCGGTCAATTCGGCTGAGTTCACAAGCCACTTCGACAAGACTTTTCGAGACTCAACCGAGTCACTCTCGCCAACAAGTTTCCAACAGACTCGGCATGAGATCTCACTGAGTGGAGTTAACCCAGCTGAGATTTGAGTCGAGTACCTGCGTTTTCGAACTATGTTTAGGAGTCATTTGGATGGTGGTAAATGAGGCAGATAGTAAATGATTTACTAGCAAATCATTTACTACTACTTATGTTTGGATGCTCTAATTTGCTAGTAAATCATTTACAAATGATTTACTAGCAAAGACCCCTTCTCATTTACCAGCAAAAAGCTGAGATTTCATTTACTAGTAAATGAAGAGATGGCAACGGCTCAATTTTTTTTTAATGAAAGCCTATAAAGCAGATTTCATTTACCACTTACAGGCTATCGAAACACTGTAAATCATTTAAGGCCTTTAAGTGATTTACTAGTAAATCATTTACAACGTAAACCATTTACCACCATCCAAACGACCCCCTAGTGGTTTTGTAATTAGACTTCGCTACAAAGAAAATGGCCGGAAGGGGTACAGCATTTCAGTTCAAAACTATTATCAAGCTCCTAACTATAATCCCATGCTTCAAGTTGGGAGTTGAAACGATGCTATCTTGCAATTTTTCATGGATGAAATATTGTAATTTAACTCATTTTAGTATCCAAACATAGCCCAATGAAGAAAATAAATCTTTGAAGTGTTTTTGGAAGAAAAGAATCTCTTTTTACCTTCTGAGCGAAAGCGGAACGCTTGTGGACTTCTCGAGCTTCCTTCTTCCGCTTCCGTTCGAAGTGATCGGGGCGGTATCCATGGCGCTTGCGGTGAAGGTCGATGTAATCTCCTTGCGGCTGAAGAAGATACGGAAAAGGGTAAACGAAAAAATCAGCAGTAGAAGAATCAGAGAATTTGTTTGATGAAATGAAAACAGAAATTTCAATTTCCAGGAAAATGAAATCTCCGTAATGTCAGAGAGAGATTCTAGTGAAGAACGAACCATGGCTACAGAGAAGGTGTCTTCCCTTCACAGAAGGAAAAGTATAGAAAAACCCTAGATTTTTACAGGCTCTGCAGCACTGTTCTAAAACTCAGATGTGCGAGTCGGTTTCAAGTTAGGGTCGATACCGATACGGGGCAGGCGTGGGGTCGAGGGATGGGACGCGGATTAGCTACTGACAGGTTGAGCAGCGAGACTCGCTACTGAAGTGACGTCACCAAGTTCCGTGGCCCCACCATGATGTATGCTTTGTATCCCTGCCGTCCATCCATTTGGAGAGATTATTTTAGGGTAAGATCCAAAGAATGAGTTAAATCCAAAGCTTCAGTGGACCCAGCACCGGAAAACAGTGGGACAGTGACGCCGACCCATAAAAGCTTCTAAATGCCACTAACGTTTTCGATCAAGCTCATATTTGTGTTTTCCCTTTCCTTCGTGTCTTTTTAACTTTTGAACGGTTTGGATTTCAAATAAAAATTACAGTGGGCCTTAGGATAGTTTCAACTGTGGGAATCACTGTCCATACTGTTTTCTGTGGTGGGGTCCACTAAAGCTTTTTATATACCTATTTTTTGGCTCATGCCATGAAGTGATATTTAAACATGGATAAACAGTGTGGATACAACACATACATCATAGTGGCCCCATAAAACTTGGTTACGCCACTTCAATAGCAATTCTAGCTGTTGTAATACGCGTCGAGGGGCGCTAACTGGGAAACGGATTGGCTACTCCCCCTGCCACCAGCCCCGTGGCTGATGGTCAGTGCTCCGTGAGCCCTACCATGATGTATGTGTTTCATCTTTTTTGCTTATCATTTTAGAGTTTTATAAAAAAAAAATGACAGGGATATAATCTCAGGTGGACCACATCATAGGAAGACAACAGTGATTGGATATCCACTATTAAAATCCTCCTAAGGCCCACTGTACTGTTTATTTGACATCCAATATGTTGATTAGGTCATACAGGCTCAGATGAAGGGAAAAAACAAAGATCAGCTTGATCCAAAACTTTTATGGACCCCAAAAGGTTTTTAATGGTTTAAGCTCATTTAATATTATTTCCTGTAATGTGGTCCACTTGAGATTAGGATATATTTCATTTTTGGTCTCATACCATAAAATAATCTGAAAAAATATATGGACAACATGGATGAGATACTTACATCATGATGGGGCCCACATAGCACCGACCACCAGCCATTGGCTGGTGGCAGGGGAGTAGGCAGGTTGAGCAGCGAGACTGCTACTGAAGTGACGTCACTAATTTCTGTGGCCCCACCGTCATATATGCTTTGTATCCACGCTGGAGAGCAAATTTTAGTGTAAGATTGAGTCACATCCAAAGTTCCAGTGGACCCTACTAAAGAAAACAGTGGGGAGAGGGACGCTACCGTTAAAAACTTATAAAGGCCACAAAAGTTTTCGATCAAGCTGATATTTGTGTTTTCCCTTCTTTAATGTCTTTGCTAACTTTTGAACAGGTTGGATTTCGAACAAACATCCTGATGGGGCTTAGGAAGGTTTCAACCGTACGCATCAATCTTCCTGCTGTTTTATGTGGTGTAGTCCACTAAAGCTTTGGATCTGCCTCATTCTTTAATTCATGCCTTAAAATAATATCTCCAAATGGATGGACGTTGTGGATACAACACATACATCATAATGGGGTCCACAGAACTTGGTGACATCACTTTAGTAGCGACTCGCTACTCAACCTTTCGGTATCTAATCCGCGTCCGTCCAACGGATGTGGGTGGCACCCCTCATCGTGGGTCACCTTGATTTATGCACCGTCGTTCATCCGTTTTGCCAGTTTTTTCTTTAAGGTAATAGTCTCGATAAATGAAGCAATACAAATTTCATATGGACCAAACCATAGGAATAATGGTCGTGAAGACCCCTAGTTAAAAACTTCCCAGGACTCACTTCAGGGCCTGTTTAGCCAGGCAGATCCCACGGTATTAGGAGGGATGGGATCGGCAATATCCTGGGATAGGCATGACAAGTCAAACAGATCCGGTGAACTTGTCTTAGGATATGAGCAATCTCATGGATCTTAAGACAATCCACTGACATCACCATCATTACCTTAAAATTGATCATATCCCTTGGTTGGATGGATTGGAAGGTAAAATCCCGAGATATGCACGTCATGCCAAACAGACCCAGTGAACTTGTCCCAAGATATAAGCAATCCCATGGATCTTAACACAATTCACTGACACCATCATCATTACCTTAAAATTGATCCCATCCCTCCTAATACCATGGGATCTGCCCGGCCAAATAGGCCCTTAAACTTTTGCCATCAACCCATTGATAAGGTCACAAAGACCTGGATAAAGGGTAAACATAAATATCAACTCGAACAAAAAAATGTGTGTCCCACGAAAAAGTTTTGATAGTCAATGACCATTGTTTCAAAGGGTGCCACCTTAGATTTGCATCTACTTCATTTTTTGAACATAAGTCGTCAAAATAGATAGACTACGAGGATATACAATGTATATATCGAAGTGGCCTTACTAATGGTATTGGGGGTTGGGACCTCTATCCATCAAGCATGTAAGATGTAAGAGACCCAAAAAATATTTACGTAAAAAACCCTTGAATGTGTAAGGAAAAACCACGAAACCTAGTCTGGCGGAAATGTACTATAATATAAACAATGGAAATACAATTTACTTGTGCATATATTGTTAATTACATGAGTCTGTATGTCAGTGAGTTGGTTGAGCCCTTATAAGCTAAAAATTGAAGACAGGAAAGGACACGAAGCATCAATGAATAAATAATATGCAAATTATGAGATGTCTTGGTGACCCTAACCTTAGACCCATAACAACCTAGTCTCTAAATGATCCTAATCGTGGCCGATAAATTTCCTTTTGATCATCCTTTAGCTTTAGGAGATTAATTTGAACATGCTTAAATAGACTATAAGGGCCTGTTTGGTTTTCCAATTACTTGCGTTGTTGGCGGTAAAGTAAGAATGATTACTTTGTGCCCGTAAAGACAATGGTTGTCAAAGGAATATGATTTTCATCCCCATTGTTTGATTTTTACACTCTTCTAAGTGTAACAGGCATCAATTCGTTGTGTGGGTGTTTGGGCAGTAAATGTAGTTGTCAAATCAAACTTATGGTGTCTAGCACCTCATCTTTCACATGAATGAAAATCTTGTTTGGATACAACTTGTATCATACTCAAGTGTAGTAGTTAACCGTTGCATGGCAAATTGAGACTGAACGCCACAGAGGAGTGGTTCACCTCACAATATGATCATTGGAGAGTTTCTTGACCACATCAATACATGGGAGAAGGTCTGTCGTCCACTATGATAGACCCCAAACTAATGGTCCACGCACCAAAATGGTTCTATCATTTAACTTCTTTAGAAATCCCACCCATCCAGTTGCTACGTTCCACCATATCTTCGTCCCTGTGTGAAGATCATATCTACCCATTCATCATGTCGGCCACATTATAGAAAACAGTGTAAACACATTAACCACACCATGATTTTGCACAATCATGTAGTGGCTCAAAATTAAAACCAGGCATATAAAAGTCCAAAATAGTTATGTAATACTTTGTCAAACAGAAAGTATCAATGCTTAGGTGGGGTCCATCATCCAGAACGCATGTTCACTAAGGGTCAGTTTGGGTATTTGGTTTACGTGGTTTTACGAGGGACTGTGTTATCTAATCCCACAAATGACAGTTTTAGCCTTGTTTGGATGTAAGTACATTTACGAGGGATTTGCGACACCGAGATACTGTAACACCCTGAAAATCGGGGGTCAAGCGAAGCCCAACTCCCGAATTCCAACACATCACTTATACAACATAGATAATGATGATTAAAGGTTGTCCATATCAGTACATTAAACATGAGTGAGATTATACCAAAACAACATATCATACTCCAGGGCCAATTGAATTACGCAAGCGGAAGACTGTGATAAGTATATAGAGCATATAAGTGATTATAAGTCCCCAGAGTATGAACGTCATCAGGTTAAATAATTACACGTATAATTCCGAAAGATACAAAATAATGAAGTGAAATGTCATATATCCCGGTCCCTGTAGCCCCGATACGCAACTTCAGGTCTACATAGACCCGCCAGAAAGTTGCATGTAGGAGAACTCCTCCTCGTCATCATAGAAGACAGACTCCACCTCGTGAGCCTCATCATCACATGAAACTACAACAGAGTCTGGTTGGTGTTTTAAAACACCCAATTCAGTCAAGCAGTAATGATAAAACAATACAATCAAACATTCCTAAGTACTCTAATTAATGTAAAGATGATATATTATAATGATGCATGCCCTCACCTACACTCCCCCAGCGTCTTCATCTCACGGCGTGCATGGTAAACTCCCGAAAGTGCTCTTCCTCGCTAAAGCACATGCAAATGCGGTGCATGTACGTGATTAGCCAAGTTCTTAATTAGAATTATTCATACAGCAGGTTTGGGAAGCTAAGGTACCACCCTTTATATCATTAACCTAAACAACGATCCATCTAGGGTCGTCAATCTTAGTTAATCACATACGATAAGCAAGTTATAAGTCACTACCACCAACGTCTTACCAATTGACAATCTATTTTCGAAGGCTTGTCGCCAACACAACTGGGGACCACAACCAGGCTGCACCGGGGTAGGCCTATTTCATACTCAAGGTCACTACAAAGGGCTCATCACCTGATCAGTGTAGGCCGACAACTTGAATACAGTGTCTCATACCACCATATTCGGCTCACGAGTTTGGGTTGCTCACTGGACACTACGGGGAGGCTCGTCGCCCCAATGTAGGCCGACAGCTCGACCACGGTGCCCATACCACCATGTCCGGCTTGTGAGTCTTAGCAGATCGAGGTACGAAGGTTAAATAGGCTTTCCACTGTTGAGTTTGGTACCTTAGATTCAAGTAGTAGCGTCCATACATGGTGAACATACATCGGGCCAATCGGGTGCTTGACAAGTTCGACTGGTACGAGCGTACGCTGAATTAATTGACATGGTACCTCTGTCGACAATCATTGTATGACTCGAATTCATCGAACGCATCAGATGTGGCGAGACTAATTCGGTCACCCATTGTAAACCATTATCGATTGCCTAGACTACATCGTAGCCCAAAACACACTTCAAGTAATTGTATATGCATGTAGTAACCAAAGACAACATGTGACAACTAAAATCAAATATAAATCTCATATGGGCATTTCAACAAACACATAGTATACATGTTAGCATACATAGGCATTTCAACCATAAAACACATAGTAGTGAGGTAGGTTACATAAAGGAAGCTGTAACCATAGATAAGGGGATAGAGAATCTTATCTCAACACCCTCATTACATACATTTAAATGAGAATTTTCTCATTCGGGCATTTTATCAAACACTTAGACTATACATTTCAACATACCTGTATTAGACTAGTTATAACATATATCCTGACAAGCCTTTTTTTACAAAGGAGTTGCTACATACACAACAAGTATATATTCATAGTTAATAATCATGGCAAGCACAGATTCAAATTCCATATTCATTCAGACATTGTGACAAACACATGGAATACACTATATTCAAACATAGTTCATATATATGTGTAAAGCGCGGAAAACATCGTATCTAAGCATGTGATAGCAATCAAGTCAGTCATAAATCATTAACTGACATTGAAAGCCTTGAAAACCATAACCTAAACGTTTATAGTCCGCACTTTTCGTCGGTAAACTCGAACCGAACTCAGTTTAAACACTAAGCCTTTGTCTACAGCACAACGACAACCTACAGTATGAAATAGGTTAGCTATTTCATCCCTTACATTATTTGAAACCTTAAAATAGATTAGGGTTAGGTTTTCTTACCCAAAATGGCGTCGGAATCACCTGTATAGCAATACAAGAATAGTGATTAAGTACGTGGAGCGTCGGGATTGAATCCCAGGAACCAACTCCAACTCTCTCTCTCACCTTCTCTCTCTTTCCTTCTCTCTTTTCTCTATTATCTCTCCTAGGGTTACAAATTCGTATGACATAAGAGAGTGGGGGTTTTAGGTCCTTATATAGGCCCATAACTAACCGGAATGGCCCCAGGGCCATGGTATGCTTATGTTATAGCCAAATGGGGGTTGTTTCGATCCAACGGAGCACTTCTGGAAGCCCCTTTTCTGCGTGCGGTCGGACTTAAGCTCCCTAACATTGGATCTAGGTCGAGTTAAGTTTTCGGTCTGGTCGGATTTACAGATCGACCGTGGCAAACCAGTTTCAGTTCAACGGTCACCGGTATTCAATCAGGGCCACAAGTACACTGGCATGTGTTGAAAATTTCCCCTGATCCGAGAGTGTAATTGGGTCAGATTCTGACGGTATGAATCCTTAGATTTAGCCCGCAAGCGAACGACTCAATTCACTTAAGTTTTAATTCATTTTCTAAAGATATTCGTGTTTCTCACACACTTCGCTCCGGGCTCAAGTTGTGCGTCTGTAGATACTATTTGGATTTGATTTCCGAGATGGTTGTTAAGCCCAGTAAGACGGTCATAATCATTTAGTTTCGCGGTAATCGGACTTTCGACGTGCTGTCCAGGTTCGATACGAAGTTTCAAGGTGCTCCCGAGAGCACCTGGGTTTAGAGATTTATCGTAGATTATAGGATAATGTAGCGTTAATGATTCTACAAGTTTTGGGTATTGCAGTTCGTATTTAAAGTGGTTTAAGTTAATTTCACAGCTAATTTAGTTTAACACTTAGTTAATTTCGTCTAATTTCTAAATGATTTGGTCTTGAGTGATTTCTACCTGAGGTGGTACTCAGGTCTTTGTACGGATTTTTCCAGGACGTTACAATTTACCCCCCTTAAAGAAAAATTTCATTCCCGAAATTACTTAATGGTAATAAGTAAAGGTTTTTAGGTTAGTTGTGTTGGTTTCAGGTTTATATACGTGTTAGGGTATATAACAACTACACTAGCCTAGCTCATAATGGTCTACCCCCCTTGAAAGTTTCTACCTTTGAGGTTTAAAAACAAATGTTCAAATCATTATTATCGTGTTAAGTGTTTGATGATAAAGTTTACCTAAGGGTGGTATGTTCTACCCTTTATGATTGGGCTAATACGGAAAGTCAGTTGTGGTAGGCTCGAACCCGATACGTCGATTGCCCGCCTGACCAGGGTAGACAACACATTGTATCACTTCCTAATCCTGATGGATCCTGGTCTTCTGCTTGATCAAAGCAGTGAGTCCTTTGGTAATCACCCATCTAAGACCCGTATCCAACCCGTACCATTCCGTAGGCTTCCGTGGTCGAACTCCGGTGACCCGCGATCTGTAACCGACATTTGCGTGTAACCTGAGTCATATCCTGTATTCCAGAGTCAGCTCAACCCGAGACTTGTATTATTGCGACCGTGCCGTCACCATGGTTCCAACGTCGCGTATTACGCGTCGAGGCGATACCCAGACGAGGAGATGTGGACCCGCGTTTTGTTCAAGAAAACATCGCGCGTGCGAAAATTCAAGAGAATCTCTACCGAATGTCACATTCATCAATCCCATCAAGGGTCAAGTACATGTCAAGTACAACCCCATCCCCAAACAACCCCAAAGTCAACTTCTCTCTTACACCCAAGTACACACGTCACTCACCTTTTCACCCATCATACCCATCTCTCTCTCTCTCTCTTACATCCCATCCTCGCTCTCTCTCTCTCTCTCTCATTTTCAAACTCTCGTTCTCCAAGCAAGCATCCCACGTCCAAGCAAGCTTCCATGGGAGAGAGCTTGTGTGGCCCACTTTCCTACCTCCCATCTTCACCATCCAAAGATCATCTCAACCGTTGAAGTTGTACCTTCGGAGCTCTATCAAGCATTGGCGAAAGAAGGAAGAAGAGATCTCGAGGTGAGTGCTTTTCTTTATTAATTTTGCGATTTGAGGGCCCACATATGTGGGACCCATCTTAATGTATTATTATATAGGGAGGGCCCATAGTGGCGGGGTCCCTCCCCTCCTCACCACTTCTCTCTCTATCTCTATCTATCTATCTATCATGATGGAGTGGGCCCCGCAAATATGTGTTATATATATAACAGTCCATCAGACGATGTGGCCCATCCTATTGCAGGTGGAGGTCCACACCATCCACCGTTGGGATGTGGAGATCCCACACGCTGGACTCATATATACTATAATACATATATTATATGTAATATATATATTAGTATAGTATATGGTGAGCCCCACGTGGGGACCCACCTGTTTTGGAAATGGACTGACTGGCGTACCAGACGCCAGCAAGCTTTGTGGCCCCCACCGTAATGTAGGGTCTCATCCAGGCTGTCCAATATGCTGGACGGGTGGGACCCACCGTTTTGATGGTCTTTGGCTTAGTACGCACCAGCCTTCACCCTCTACAATTGACATCAACAGCATGTGGGGCCCAGCCGCTATGTGGATCCCATCCACACCGTCCATCTGCTTATCCAACTGGAACATGAACCCCCATAATGTATGTGTTGCATCCAAGCCGTTCATTTGCTGGGACCAGCAGCAAGACAGCAAGCTCCGTGAGTTCCACTGCTGCATCACGTCAACAGGTTCCGTGGGACCCACCTCCCTGTACATCCAACCGTCCATTCACGTGGGGCGTAATATATTAGGTGGGCCCCTTTCATCCAGGGACGCTGGACGCTGCCACTTGCACGGTTTCACACACCCACACATACATATATACATATATGTATTGTATATTACATATATAATATTATATATTATAATATAATGTATTAATATATGCTATGGTGGGCCACCCTACGTGGGACCCACCTTTAAGCATGATATTTGCACCGTCTAGATGCATCCGGACGGTGAGTATGGACATGTATTATATATACATATTTATATATGATATATGTTATATATATTAATATATTTATTATTATTATGATATGAGGTGGGCCACACGTGTGGACCCACCATCTAAAGATGTATGAAATCTCCACCGTCCAAAACTTCCAGGGGTCTGGACGGTGGCCTGTTTGTAATTTAAATATATTATATTATATTATAATATGATATATTATTATATTATATTATATTATATGTAAGGTGGGCCACGTGAGTGGGACCCATCACTGATGTATGTTTGTATCCACGCCGTCCAGCGATCTGGACGGGTGGAGTCCACCGTGATGTATATTGTATCCATGTCGTCCATCCTCTTGGCAGGCTCGTCTCAAGGCTTGAGACGAAGAAAATAAGACAGATAAAAAAAATCAGGTGGACCACATTGTAGAAATAGTGGAGTGAAACGTCTACCACTAAAACCCTTTTTGGGTTATAGAAGTCTTGGATCACTGAAACCCTTGTGAACGGGCCGAATGGAAAATAAATACTAAGGTAGGGTCCATTGAAATTCAATAGTGGAAATCATTATCACCACTGCCATTTGTGGCATGGTCCAGATGATCCTTGGGATATGATTCATTTTGTGATAATGCTCTAAAATGATCTCTAACTATGGATGAATGAATGGTATAGTTGTTGTGGCCCATTTGATACGGTCCGTTGGATATATTTGGGGCCCATTTGGAAGGGCCCGATGTGATGTATATGAGACCCTTGTATGAGGCCCAATATGATGTATTTACGGCTCATTCATTAAGGCCCAATATGATGTATTTACGGCTCATTCGTTAAGGCCCAATATGATGTATTTACGGCTCATTCGTTAAGCCCCAGTATGATGTATTCGGTGCCCATGCGTTGAGACCTATTGTAATGTATTTGGAGCCCATGGGTTGAGGCCCATTGTAATATATTTGGAGCCCATGGGTTGAGGCCCATTGTAATGTATTTGGAGCCCATGGGTTGAGGCCCATTGTAATATATTTGGAGCCCATGGGTTGAGGCCCATTGTAATGTATTTGGGGCCCATGGGTTGAGGCCCATTGTAATGTATTTGGAGCCCATGAGTTGAGGCCCATTGTAATGTATTTGGGGCCCAAGGGTTGAGGCTCATTGTGATGTATTTGGAGCCCATGGGTTGAGGCCCATTGTAATGTATTTGGGGCCCAAGGGTTGAGGCCCATTGTGATGTATTTGGAGTCCATGAGTTGGGGCCCATTGTGATCTATTTGGGGCGCAAGGGTTGAGGCCCATTGTGATGTATTTGGAGCCCATGGGTAGAGGCCCATGGATGTGACTCATCGTGATGCGTATATGGCCCTTATGTGAGGCCACGAGTTCATTATATGTTTTGGCTCTATATGTGGCCACTCCTTGGGAGCAATGTTGGTTGGATGTCCACATTGATGGGTCATGATGGTTAGATGTCCTCATTGTGACCTTCCCTTAAGCCTTGTTAAGCCGATTCCTATCGATTCTGATTGTCATGACCGATTGCCGATTCCGATTGACGTGACCGATTTACCGATTCTGATTATCGATTGATTCTGATTGTCATGACCGATTGTCAATTCCGATTGACTTAACCGATTTACCGATTCTCATTATCGATCGATTCCGATTATCATGACCGATTGTCGATTCTGATTGTCATGACCGATTGCTGATTCCGATTAACGTGACCGATTTGCTGATTCTGATTATCGATTGATTCCGATTATCATGACTGATTGCTGATTCCGATTGACATGATTGATTTGCTGATTCTGATTATTGATTGATTCCAATTGTCATGACCGATTGCCGATTCTGATTGACATCACCGATTTGCCGATTCGGATTATCGATCGATTCCGATTGTCATGACCGATTACCGATTCCGATTGTCATGACTGATTACCAATTCTGATTGCCATGACCGATTGCCGATTCTGATTGTCATAACCAATTGCCGATTCCGATTGACGTGACCGATTTGCCGATTCTGATTATCAGTCGATTCCAATTGTCATGACCGATTGCCGATTCCAATTGTCATGACCGATTGTCAATTCCGATTGACGTGACCGATTTACCGATTTTGATTATCGATTGATTCTGATTGTCATGACCGATTTGTTGATTCCGATTATCGATCAATTCCGATAATTGAGGCTGATTTTGATTGTCGAGGGCGATTTCAATTGTCGATACAGATTCCGATTGTCAAGACCGAGTATCGAGGCCGATCTGATTTGTTGAGGTCGATTGTATAGGCCTATTCCGATTGTCGAGGCAGAGTGTTGAGGCCGATTCCAAGTCTTCATTCCGATTGTCGAGGCTGATTTAATTGCCGAGGCCAATTGTCGAGACCTATGTGATGAATATGCGGCCCGCATTTGAGGCCCATTGTGATGTGTATTTAGCCCATGTTTAAGGCTCAATGTGATGTATATGAGGCCTATGTGATAAGGCCCATTGTGATGCAATTGAGGGCTAGGCGATGGAGCCCATTGTGATGTACGTTAGGCCCATGTGAAAGGCCCATCGTGATGTGTATTGAGCTCTTGAGTGAGGCCAATGGTGTGGTATATCAGGCCCTTTGTGAGGCCATGGGTCCACTACATGTTAGGCTCTATATGGGCCACCCCTTGGGGGCAATGTTGGTTAAATGTCCACATTGTCGAGGCTGATTGTCGAGACCGATTGTTGATGCCGGTTATTGATACCGATTATGAGTATGTGACAGCATAACATCATGATACATGCCCATATGCATCATCTGCATGTTTGATATGAGATACGGTTGACCGTTGCATATGTCACGGGGCAAGTTGTTCATGGGACTCCCTGATGGGCGGAGTTGCCCCACACGAGCGCACGGTATGCGCAGGATTGATGCATGATTGGACTGTGTGACTAATGCATCTCGCATTGTGTGACTATGATTACCATACGCCCTAGCGACATCAGGGCTGTAGCCTCCACATGCATATCGTAGATAGCTAGATGGGACACCAGAAATCTGTTCTACATGGGGTGCTATAGATATCCTTTTGTAAAAGTCCCAGAACCCTCTTGGTTCCAGAGGTTGCTCCAACGTCTAGACCGAGTGGATGCACGAGTGCATGAGGGTCGTATACCCTTAGGCCGCGTCTCCCACTATGTCGTAATCGGTTGGAAGAAGGTACGACCTTACCTGCCCGAGAGGAGGGGGCAATGCTAGGCTGAGTCTGACCAGCTCGAGGAATGAGTCCGCTATTGACGAGCCGGGCCCGATATTGGCAGGTGGATAGTGAGGTCTCTTCCACCCACCTCGTTGCGCGTGATGTGGCGACAATCTGGTTTGGAGTGTAATAGACCCCGGTGATTTTCTATAGAAGAACCGTACTGATATGTGGACTTATTGGGCATGAATTGCATACTCATTCATTCGTTCATTCACTATCCACTCGGGCTGGCGGTGTGCAACTAACTGTTGTGTACCTTCACATGGCCAGGATTTCGGTTGGGCGCGCGACTAACCTAAGATCAGGAGTCTACTACATTGAGTCTGGCTATCCAAATTTAGGTATGAGCCTGGTTTGGATAGAAGTCCCTTGTGATGGACCCTATAGTCTGCGATACTATGTACTATCATCCCAACTTCACTCTAGCTTGGTCATTTCATTCGCACTGCATATTATATTGCATCCGCAGTACTTAACATTGATACAGCCGTTAGCATTCATGCCTTGCATCGCATAGCCTTGGTACGGCTGATGACACTCATAGACTTATCAATATATTTCCGCTTATTTCGATATTGTATGATTTATGACATTGTATCCTCGACATCTAATATTTGGTTATCTTTGACTCCTCATTTGCATAGCTATTTGCATTGTATACCCTGATATTGTATGACTCATGGACTTGTCAGTACTTCCACTTACCCTGATTACTCTGATATTGCTCACTTGACACTTACGTTGTGCACACACTTTCACCGCCTGTTAAGCTTTCGATAAGCTTATGCACGATAGATGCGTGCAGGTGGCGTTAGGTTGCAGCAACATCGAGTTTGGAGCGTGCAACGAACTTATGGAGCTTTGATTTTTGACATATGTATTTTCCTTTCAGCACTGTATTCAATTGTTTATATTAGTGGATATGTGATGATGATGTTGCCTTTGTGATTTGGGTAAACTTGTGGTTATGCTTATTACGAGTTAAATGTACATTGGAAAATCCTCCTTGTACGATCCCAGAATCGGAATCCTGCATATGAACGCTGGGAGTTGAGAATGGGGTACTACGGAGGCTGTCGACACCGAATTTGGCGATCGGGATTCCTGTGAATCCGATCTCCGAGTTTAAGGCGTAACAATCCAGGATTTAGAATTGAGTTAAGCCGCGAATGCCTCGTATGGATATGGTTCTAAAATTCTGAAATCTGATCATCCTAATTATTTTAAGGAGTATTATAATTCGCTAGGAGGTTCAAGCCTCATGTTTATAAGGTTGTTTTTTGGATCTTACTCAACGAGAGTTATTGTTTACCCTATGTTTAACTTGGTGGATAATAAGTTCTTTCATGGTGCTCATAGTCAAAAGGCTATACTAGAAGGGTTTTCAATCTCCTAAAATTATATTTGTATGTCACCATTTTGATCATACGACTATGGGGTTATGAGCAGTTTGCATTTTGATTACATTAACTCTATGAGAGAAGAAAGAGTCAAGAGTTCTAAATATTTCAGAAATTTTGAGTGTCGGCAACATAAGGCCGCGGGAAAGGAAAGAAGAGGGACATCTCCTCGACGCGGTATGAACTTTGAGTTCACAAGGGAATAAGAAACTTATAATATTTTACTATAGTTCGCCTCTAACATGAGCTTACGGAGTATTAAACAATGAAACTCAATTCTACCTGAGGGTTATAATTTAATTGTACAAAACAACTAAATATATATATTATATATATATATTATATATATATATATATATATATATATTATATATATATATAGATATATATATATATTATATATATCTTTACGTATAATCAATTTTAATCACAGGATAATTCCTGGTATGATTATAATAATTCATAAATAGACATCACATACTAATCCTTACTATGAAAAGATATCACTAGTTTATTGGCAACTCGAAATTGTAGAAATTTTTCGCTTTGACCCTTCTATTATTTACAACATATTTTGCCACCTCTAGTTACCATGTTATTATTTTGATAGTTTTTATATTAATCCATTGTTAGGCATATTTTTTTTTATACGAATTGGTTTAATACTTGAACCCTACTTTCTTTCATTCGACGATTACATTACTGACTCCTAAGGAAGATCCAGCTCCTATTTAGTGACTTAACCTTACGTGTAACCTGGATCAATTTCCTTCGACCATGGGCCAGTGGACTTCACGTGCAAGCTTACATATGAGTCGGCCGAATGGAAGGATAATAGTCCTGGTAGAGTACGCAACCAATACTATCTGACGCAATACATACGTAGACACGCACAACTTCTCTCCCTGCCCAGCTCGGTGCAGAAAGTCTACCATCAGGCGCGTGCACTCGCTGCGATTGCTCCATTTAGGGTACACGCTGTGCGTAAAGATGTGGTGGAGCAAACAAAAGTCGTCGGTCATATTGAATGCTAGGAGGCTATTGTTTGGATTCCAGTCGGCCAGTTGGCCACAAAGGAATCGCATGCGGCGATCCCTCTCATGCGCAGTCCTAAGATTCTCCTCACTAGCATGGACGTCTCCAAGTGGCATTCCCATGAGTTGGGCTATTAAGCCACATCAACTGTGGCATCCTGCTTTCCCACGGGAATTTTGAATTGCAAAGGCTCCAACGTATGCTCTCGAATATGGGCGTAGAAGGCTCGGACAATGCCCACATTTGCACGAGACTTCCTTCAAATACGGGACCCCATCCGGCTTCCACCAGGCGGTCCATCAGCAGATAGTCTCCAAAGAGCCTCTCGTCTACATGTGCTTCAAAAAGGACCCTACGGCCCTCATATCTCCCACGAGACAAATCGGCCAGCAAGGTTCTTGGGAGAGGAGCCTGGGGATCGAGGTCCCACTTCGTCTGTATCTCTCGTTCAACGCTCGAACCTGCGGCGGCGCCTCTTTGCTCCCTCGAATGGGTAGGGTGGCTAGGCCCGGCTTCATCCGAATGAGCTCTCTTCTTCCCCATGAGAGAAAGAAGCGTGGAAATCGAGAAAATGGCCGTCGCAAGCTCGAATAGAGCCATTGGAGTGGAATAAAATGGGAAAATAGGATGAGTTGTTTGACTTGGAGGTATATGAGATATAAATGGGAGGTCGGTGCACTCAAATCGTAGGAAATGAGAGGAATAGGAGGTGGGTATTGATGAAAATGGTGGAGGGGTGTATGTATTGAAGGAAATGAGGAAATGAGATAATAGAAGGAAGATTTGAGAGAGAAACAAGGATTTTTGAAGAAAAAGGAAAGCTTTGAAGGGTGCCAAATGAGGGAGGGGAGCAAATGAAGTGGAAAAAACCACTTTTATGTGATTTGGTGGGCCACACAACACCCCCACCATCATCGGCCCGCGCTGGCCCAACCGACCCTCTGTGCCTGACCGGCGAGGCCTCGCCGAACCGGCGATGCCATCGCCGGTCTCTGGTGATTCCGGCGAGCCCTTGCCACTTGGGCTATGGCATCCCCCGAGGTGCCGGAAACATGCGGGGTTCACTTTGGATCGTCCCGGATTTCTCCGTTTGGCCCCCGACTTTGTTTCGAATCGTTTTGGGTTCCAACTCGCATACATTCACGTGTTTCGGGTTGTTTGGGTGTGGAATAGGCTGATTCATGGTCAAAACCCGTAGATTGATGGTCTAGAAAAGATATGGGGCCACCACGTATGATTACAGATGCGTACGGGCCCCGATTTCAACGGTCATTCTCGGTCAATTTCGTCGATTGATAAAACTGATGATCTTTTGACTATTTCTACATTTTATCGCTCCCTCCAAAGTTAAAGTACGTCAAGGTACGCCGTGTGACCATAACCCAGGTCCAGTTTAATCCAAATCACGCTATGATACCATCTTGTAACGCCCTGAAAATCGGGGGTCAAGCAGAAACCCAATTCCTGAGTTCCAACACATCACTTATGTAACATAGATAATGATGATTAAAGGTTGTCCATATTAGTGCATTAAACATGAGTGAGATTATACTAAAACAACATATCATACTCCAGGGGCAATTGAATTACGCAAGTGGAAGACTGTGATAAGTATATAGAGCATATAAATGATTATAAGTCCCCAGAGTATGAACGTCACCTAGTTAAATAATTACAGTTATAATTTAAAAAGATACAAAATAATGAAGTGAAATGTCATCTATCCTGATCCTTGTAGCCCCGATACGCAACTCCAGGTCTACATAGACCCGCTAGAGAGTTGCACGTAGGAGAACTCCTCATCATCATAGAAGACAGACTCCATCTCGTGAGCCTCGTCATCACCTAAAACTACAACAAAATCTGGTTGGTGTTTTAAAACACCGTCCCAGAACGTCGGAGTGAGTGATCAACTCAGTGGTACTATAAAGCAAAGGTTAACATGTTATTAATTCAGTCAAGCAGTAATGATAAAGCAATACAATCAAACATTCCTAAGTACTCTGGTTAATACAATGATGATATGTTATAATGATGCATACCCTCACCTATACTCCCTCAGCGTCTTCATCTCACGACGCGCATGACAAACTCTTGAAAGTGCTCTTCCTCGCCAAAGCACATGCAAATGCGGTGCATGTACGTGATTAACAAAGTTCTTAATTAAAATTATTCATACAGTAGGTTTGGAAAGCTAAGGTACCACCCTTTATATCATTAACCAAAACAATGATCCATCTAGGGTCGTCAATCCTAGTTAATCACATACGATAAGCAAGTTATAGTTCACTACCACCAACGCCCTACCAACTGACAGTCTATTTTCGAAGGCTCGTCGCCAACCCGACTGGGGACCACAGCTAGGTTGCTCGGGGTAGGCCTATTTCATACTCGAAGTCACTACAAAGGGCTCGTCACTTGATCAGTGTAGGTCGACAGCTCGAATACAGTGTCCCATACCCCATATAATGCTCACGAGTTTGGGTTGCTCACTGGACACTACGGGGAGACTTATCGTCGTCCCAGTGTAGGCCGACAGCTCGACCACGGTGTCCCATACCACAATGTCCGACTCATGAGTCTTAGCGGATCGAGGTACCAAGGTTAAACGGGCTTTCCACTGTTGAGTTTGGTACCTTAGATTCAAGCAGTAACGTCCATACATGGTGAACATACATCGGGCTAATCGGGTTGCTTGACAAGTTCGACTGGTACGAGTGTACGCTGAATTAATCGACATGGTACCACTGTCGACAATCATCGTACAACTCAGATTCATCGAACTCATCAAATGTGGCGAGACTAATTCGGCTACCCATTGTAAACCATTACCGATTACCTGGACTATATCATAGCCCCAAACACACTTCAAACAATTGTATATGCATGTAGTAACCAAAGACAACATGTGACAACTAAATCAAATATAAATCTCATTTGAGTATTTCAACAAACACATATTATACATGTTAGCATACATAGGCATTTCAACCATAAAGCACATAGCAGTGAGGTAGGTTACATAAAGGAAACTGTTACCATAGATAAGGAGATTGAGAATCTTATCTTAACACCCTTATTACATACATTTAAAAGAGTATTTTCTCATTCAGGCATTTTATCAAACACTTAGGCTACACATTTCAACATACTTGTATTAGACTAGTTATAACATATATCCTGACAAGCCCTTTTTTACAAAGGAGTTGCTACATACACAACAAGTATATATTCATAGTTAATAATCATGATAAGCACAGATTCAAATTCCATATTCATTCAGACATTTTGATAAACACATGTAATACACTATATTCAAACATAGTTCATATATATGTGTAAAGCACGAGAAACATCGTATCTAAGCATGTGATAACAATCAAGTCAGTCATAAATCATTAACTGACATTGAAAGCCTTGAAAATCATAACCTAAACGTTTATAGTCCGCACCTTTCGTCGGTAAACTCGAACCGAACTCAATTTAAACACTAAGCTTTGTCTACGGCACAATGACAACCTACAGTATGAAATAGGCTAATTATTTCATCTCTTACACTATTTGAAACCCTAAAACAGATTAGGGTTAGGTTTTCTTACCCAAGAACGGCATCGGAATCGCCCGTATAGCGATACAAGAATAATGGTTAAGCACGTGGAGTGTCAGGATTGAATCCCAGAAACCAACTCTAACTCTCTCTCTCTCACCTTCTCTCTTTCCTTCTCTCTTTTCTCTCTCCTAGGATTGCAAATTCGTATGACATGGGAGAGTGAGGGTTTTAGGTCCTTATATAGGCCCAGAACTGACCAGAATGGCCCCAGGGCCATGGTATACTTAGGTTATAACCAAATGGGAGCTGTTTCGATCCAACAGAGCACTTCTGAAGGGCCATTTTTTGCATGCGGTCGGACTTAAGCTCCCTGACATT
Source organism: Magnolia officinalis (assembly GCA_021015155.1). Taxonomy (NCBI): domain Eukaryota; kingdom Viridiplantae; phylum Streptophyta; class Magnoliopsida; order Magnoliales; family Magnoliaceae; genus Magnolia; species Magnolia officinalis. The sequence continues at coordinate 42,944,496 of JAJHSJ010000016.1, forward strand.
GGATATAAGTCGAGTTAAGTTTTCGGTCTAATCGGATTTACAGATCGACCGTGGCGGACCAATTTTAGTTCAACGGTCACTGGTATTCGATCAGGGCCACAAGTACACTAACATGTGTTGAAAATTTTTTCTGATCTGATGGTATAATTGGGTCGGATTATGACGGTCTGAATTCTTAGATTTGGCTCGCAAGCAAACGACTCAATTCACTTAAGTTTTAGTTCATTTTCTAAAGATATTCACGTTTCTCACATACTTCGCTCCGGGCTCAAGTTGTGCGTTTCTGGATACTATTTGAATTTGATTTCCTAGATGGTTGTCAAGCCCAGCAAAACGGTTATAATCGTTTTGTTTCGCGGTAATCGGAATTTCGACGCACGGTCCAGGTTCGATATGAAGTTTCAAGGTGCTCCCAAGAGTAACTGAGTTTAGAGATTTATCCTAGATTATAGGGTAATGTAGCGTTAATGATTCTACAAGTTTTGAGTCTTGCAGTTCGTATTTAAAGTGTTCAAGCTAATTTTACAACTAATCTAGTTTAACACATAGTTAATTTTGTCTAATTTCTAAAGGATTTGGTCCTGAGTGATTTCTGCCTGAGGTGATACTCGGGTTTTTGTACGAATTTTTCCGGGACGTTATAGATACGCCACCTACTCGAATCTCATCCTCGAGCCTAACCCCTTCTCTTACCAATACCGTCATCTGGATGAGGGATGTGATTTGATCTTCTCTTCCCAACACTGCCGTATGGATTGGAGAGTAAGGAAGGTATGTATATGAAACTTTTTTTATTTTTATTTTTATTTTGATGTTGCTTAGAATGTGTTTGATGAAATACTTGTAAAACCGTTGTGGCTGTTTTACATACAATGAGAATTTAAAAGTGTAGTCCATGTGTTTATGAAAATGCTGTACTGGCAAATTCGGCTTGAATTGGCCGAAGCTGCTGATTGAACCGAGCCAAGCTGGCCGGTGAGGCTTGAGGACCGAGCTCAGCTGAGTTGGAGCTGGGGTCAGCTAGTGGCTGAGCCGAGTCAGCTGTGCCAAGTCAAATTTGGTTCAACTCGCGTACACATACAGGCATGAGCTAAAAACTGAGGCAGATACGACGCTCAAGTGGACCACGGCTGCGTAATTTTTGGGCTCATACCTTAAAATGATAAACAGATACATTATGGTGGGCCCCACAAAGATCTGCCCGTTCGTGGCTAGAGATGGGCGGGAGTAGGACGCAGTCCACGTCCCGTTGGGTGGGGTTCAAGCGGATACCTAAATTGGCTCGGTTTTTTCTAACCCGAGCCCAACGGCCTGCCCCATTTAGCTGAGAACGCCTCGCAGGCGGGTCGAGCCAGCTAACCCGTGGACCGACCCGATCCACGGCCATCCCTACGGTCGCTCGCGCGCGTCCCTTTCTTTCTTCACCCAAATAGAGACGGTGGGGGCAGCTTGCTCGTCAGCCCTTCGGCGGAGAGAGAGAGAGAGAGGCAGAAGAAGCAAGAAGAGAAGAAGCTCCTCTCTCTGCAATCGAAAGGAAAATGTCGCACAACCCTTCTCAGCTACTCCCGTCAGGTACTCTCTCCCTCTCTCTCTCTCTCTTTCATTTGTATGTTTTTCCTAACAATTTCTACATTCTGAATGCATCTGCTGGTGGGCCACAGAGCTGATAGATCGATGCATAGGATCGAAGATATGGGTAATAATGAAGGGTGATAAGGAGCTGGTTGGAACTCTAAGAGGCTTCGACGTCTATGTCAACATGGTCCTCGAAGACGTCACTGAATAGTACGGATTCCCTCTCCCTCTCTCTCTCCATCCATCCCTACACATGACTTTATGCCGTTCAACATCATGTATTAGGGCGTGTTTGGTTGCTCCATTGAACTGAATTGGAATCCAGTCAGTTTACAATATGGTAGATGACCAAAGTCGTGTATCACGTGCTTGATGTTCTACACAATGCTTGGGCTGAATGTTTATACTTTAGAGTTTTAGTTTTCAGTCGACAAATGAGGCCAGTGATTTTTTTTGAAAGGTAACGAAAGTATATTATAAACAAGCACCAAGAGGCAAAAACTATACACAGAAGGCAAGAACCTCCCAAACTATTTACACGAGAATAATCAATTCCTCCCTCCCTCCTCAAAACCTGAATCTCAGTCAATAACTAGGCTTCTAACCTTCAACACAACCCATCCGACTTAGTGGCTTGAATTTCTAAAACACCTCCCATTTCTTTCTTCCCAAATCGCCCAAAGCTCCGCCAATAGACCCAGATGCCATGGGACTTGCAACTCCTTTTTGAGATTCACCCCATGCCAAGACAAAATGAATAGATCAATAGAAACCGGAAAGGCCCATGAAACCCGGAATGAGGAGAGATTACTATTCCACAAAAAGGATGCTGTCGGGCGGTGCAGAAAGAGGTGATCAATTGATTCCGCATTCGCCATACACATCAAGCAAACATTTGGGATAGCCATTCCCCGCTTCTAAATGTCATCAACTGTCAAAACTTTGCTATGACTAACCAACCACGCAAACACCCCTACTCTTGGAGGAGCTCCATATCACCAAATAAACTTGGTAGCAGCCACAATGATAGAAGTATCCCTGAGGCCGCAATCTAAAAGCATGCTATGGAAAGATTAGACCGAGAAGTGTCCGGACTTGTCTAAAGCGTGAAAATGATGGGTCCCATTGTGGATTGGCTGTACTAGCCTTAGAACATCCGGCCTTTCTCGTTCTGTTAGAAGATGCACTGTTGCTGCATTTTGTTTTTCAATTGTCTATTTATTGGTTAGCTTTGAAAGGCTAGGGTTCTTCCAATTATGGGGATTTTTTGTGCATGGGGCATTCATAGTGGGACCCATCATGTCAATGGTTTGAATTGCTGAACCATGGGACCACTTGAAATGAGGACCCAAAATGGTATCTTACCAAGAGCAAAAACCACATCAAGGAATGTGGAAAGAATCCCCAATGCATAGAGAAGGGGGAAGCACCCCTTCCTTGGCCAATGCTTCCCCATATTTACTCACTAGTCCACACGTCTAAGGGGAATGTTTAGTCTTGTAATGCCTCGAAATTCGGGGTCGAGTAATACTCGACTCCTAAATTCCCAGGTGTTACTTGTGTCCTTAGGATTATCAATTTCAGGTATAATCAAATTAAGAATGAGCAATACTGGGATCAAACAGATTATGAAACGTAAACCGCTACTAAGTTACTGAATTACGCTTCATCTTTAAAAAAAAAAAAAAAAAAAAGTTACTGAATTAAGGTACAACTAAGCAGATACGTATTCAACAAAAGAAATGTCATACAGGACGTACGAGTGACGCCCCGACAAAATATGCACATATATGAAGTCCAAAACGTTGTGCGATGTTCCCTCGCCAAAGGCCCATCGCTAGACTTGAGGCGGCCTAGGGGGATCCACCCAAAAGTCAAAAATAGGAAAGCTCCTCTTCTTCGTCTATGCTCGCCCCATCCAATGCGTCTAACTCTGTGATACCTGCATCTAAAGAAGGGTCTGGTTGGTGTTTTAAAACACTGTCCCAGAATGGGAGTGAGTGATCAACTCAGTGGGTGCCATTAGCAATGAGTTACACAAGCTATCAATTCCATAGGTGAGATTAATGAAAAGCATATAAGCACAAGTTCCTAAATACTCTTGTTGGTGCGTATGCATGTATTGTGAAATGATGCATGCCCTCACCATCAACACTCCCTCGAGCGACATCATCTAACGTTCGTATATGACAAACACTCCCTCAATGCGACCTCAACTTGCCGAGTCGCCAACCTAGCTAATGCAATGCGATCATGAACGTGTTAGCCGAGTGTTTAGTTTTGTTCATTCATCCAGCAGATTGGGAAAACTGGGACACCCCAACGAAGTCAATGCCCTTATCCGATCGTGAGGCACAGGCCCCACAGTTCTTGATCCCTTTGGGTTTGTCACTCCCAATGAACGCATACGAGAAATACTTGAAAGGTGGGTTCACTTGCAGTCACTACGGGAGGGTCGTCACCCCAACGTAGGCCGACAGCTCGAGCATAGTGTCCCATTCCACCATGTCCGGCTCATGAGACTTGTGGATCATTTTCTAACTGTTGTCAGTGGGCGTTCCATGGGCATAGGGTGTCTCAGGTTCAAGCAAGCGTGATCATACATGGTTAACGAACATGGTTGGTCAGTTAGTGGACCAATCTGTCCAATTCAGGCGAGCCGCGGAACGCACGACATTGGGTGCGAGCATCCCACGTAGTCCAACTACTGCCGTCCACTCGTGTTTGCCCTAAATTGGTTAGCTTGGCCGCAGGGCGGCCCAACCGCTGGGGTTGCCCACACAGGCCTTGTGGTTTCACTGGCCAACCCTGGCCAACCCAGGGAAGGGGCTAAATTTCTTACATTTAAATACGAATATGAACTATTCTCAGTTGCGGAGGAAATTCAAGCATGCATATAATCATGGTATAGACTGTATGGCACCATAAAAGAAGTTGTGAACTACTCCTAATGATAGTAACTAGACGTGCATGTATGCAGGGTTTGGATTTCTTAATAACAAGGAAAGGATCATAATTTACTCCTATGTGCAGGAAATTCAAACATGCATGAAACTGACAGCGAGCATTCGAGTAAATTTAAAGGCATAGGCAAACATGCAGCGCAATTCCCCAAGTTCATTCCTAATTTGGGGATGATCCAACTTCGGTTTCTCATAATAGGAAGGGAAAATCAAGGGAAGAAGGCATTGTTCAATTTAGCTTAGTTTAGTTGGCATGAGATTGAGCATTGATTTCGCTAAGCATGTTTAGGCGAATTAGATGGAGTAATTATTAACGGATTCCTTATAATCACTCATGCACAGTATTTTCGACAAACATAATCATTAACTTTAGCCTAGGATCGATAATTGGCCACCTAAAGATAATGGTCCGCACCTATTGTCGATCGGAAGTTCTTGCGGTCGCCCTAGCAGCGCCGGGTCCACAAGCTGACATGCCGGGACCTTGTGCCACATGAATTGTATGTCAGGATGCATGCATGCGACTCTAGCTAAGAAAAACGGAGGAGAGTTCGAATTGTTATTTCGGTCACACCTCGTTTCTATGGCGGTAGGGTCGAGGTTTCCGGTGAATGTCGGAGGTAGGAGGGCGGGAATTCCAATTCCTAGCCCCCCTAGCACTCACACCCTCCCTCTCTCTCTCTCTCTCTCTCTCTCTCTCTCTCTCTCTCTCTCTCTCGGCTGTTGGAATTTTGCTGTGGGAGTGAGGAAGAGAGGGTTTAAAGGGTTTTATGCCCTGCAACTTAGTTCAGTTGGCCCTAAGTGCCACTTATTCCCTCAAATGGCCTTTGGGGCCCACTTATGGCTTTCGGGGCTACCCTGATGGTCCTTTGACCCATCTGAATTATAAAATGGGTGCCCCATGGTCTGATAAGGGACTGCCCAAGGTTTGACGGCAAACGGATGTGGGGATTTACCGCAAAGGTCCGATTTGCGGTCAACGGTCACCGTTCATCGATCAAGGGTCAGATTTGGCGAACAAGTGCAGGGAAATATCTTCAAATCTTCAACCTTTGGTGCAAATTTGGATGAAATCCAACTGCTGAAATGCTCTAATTCACTGTCCTAAGTGGCGGGGCCATTTGCTTTAAAAAAAAAAAAAAAAAGATTTTAGGCCAAAGCTAGGCGAGTTGCACTCTACAAGTGCCGACTGGGCGGCGCGAATCATCTGTTTCCCGACGTTGTCCGAGTTTGTTGCCTGTGATGGGCCACAAGCTCGGTGAGACCCATGGCCTCCCAAAGTTTTGGATTTTTCTGCCCCTCCTTGGGCGATGAACGACCCGTACAGACAGTCGCTAAGTACAAATGGGCAGACCGGCTCTACAACCCGCGTTCGGCCCGAACATAATTAGACTCGATCGCGTTAGTGGCTTAATCTGGGTTAATTTATTAGTGGTAAGCCCGCACGTGCGATCGGATTGTGCGGTCCTGCGGCAATTCACACGTGAACGCCGTAGGACACTGTTCTGATTGGGCCGGGTGTTACAAGTCTAGAGGCCAAATTGAGTATTTTGTACAAAGAGGGAAGATAGTTTACATTGTCCAACCTGGAATTTAGTTGCAAGATTATGCTCAATGTTCCCCTTCCACAATAAGAGACAAATTTGGAAAACAGTCTTAAATTCTCTATATGAGCTAAAAGTCTCTGCCTTCATAGATGTAAACTTTCCACTAGGCCTTGAGAAAGACAAGTGAACAATGCCTTTGTCATCCCCAACCACACTACCAACACCAAACGGCCCGGGTGATGTAGCCTAGGAGTAGGTCCCATGAAAGGCTAGGGGTGGGACCCATGGTATATCAAGATCAAATATTTGGGCCCCACAACTTGCCTGATGGTTTTGTGGGCGGACATGACCGGTCAATCAGTTAGTAGACCCTACACAAGATGCACTAAGGTGTGGGTTCACAAGTTAATAGGGATTTTATTATTGTTAGAGTTGGAGTTAGTGACCTGTTGCAAGCATCCCTTTAGTATTTTTGTCCTTATCTTGTGGGTGGCTATAAGATCAACCATGCGTTAAGGGACATAATGTTGGGCAGTTAAAGAACAACATATTCCTAGGATGAGTGTAGCTGAAATTAGGATTTTGAGATGGATGATTAGCAACACAAGGAAAGATAGAATTAAAAATGAATGCATTTAGGAGAATTTAGGAGTAGCACCAATAGGTAATAAGATGAGCAAAAGTAAACTTGGATGATTTGGTCATGTGCAACTTTGACCAAGAATTGCACCAGTTAGAGGGAGTGGGTACAAGTTGAAGGCTCTAAAAGTCAAGGGGAAGACCCAATAGGATGTAGGTGTAGGTAGTAAGAAAAGACTTGAAGACCTATGGTCCAACTATAATCATGGGCCTTGATAGAGTGGAATGGCACAAAAGGATTCATGTGGCCAACCCCAGTTTGTTGGGATAAGGCTATGATGACGACGGCGACAACGATGATGGTGAGTGATGATGATGATGATGATCTCACTTCATCACAATGGGTGTAGAGATGATGGACAATATCCTCCTTTTTACATATGAAGCCAATGTTAAGGAACCAAATTTTCAGTTGAAGGGAGATGCTCAAAGGTGAGAATTTTGTAAGCAAGTGATGGATAATGGAAAGGCTTCAACTCTACTCCAACCTAACCCAAACAAAGGTACAAGGAGTTCTCCAGTCCTTTCCATAACACAAAAAGAGATAGAAGGATTTAGATGAGAATCAACTGTCCACGGTCCATTTTCACACCCTTGTGAATCCTTCCTATATCATTCATACACACCTCGTGCAACTTTCTCATGACACTTTTGAACTCTTCCATTTTATCGTCTTTGAGAAACCTTTGGAATAAAGGCTCCAAATCAAGATTCTCCCAACATTTGGAACAATCCCGAACAAGCATGCCTTTCACCATTGCCACATGAACATGTCTCAAAAATTTAATTGCAAGAGGTTTCTTCCCCAAAGAAACATCATTCCAAAAATGCACCGTCTGCCACTTTCCCTCACAAACAGCATGCCTCATCCCTTCCAAATAAATCCCGTACCCTCAATTGGGGATCCTGAAATAATGAAAGATATCGAGGACCAATGTGGAATATTTGAAAGCGCAGCTGTAAATTAATTTACTATGGGCCTCAACAAAATGTAGCTTCATTTCCAAATAGCAAGTTCCATTTCAAATATTTCTCATGAAAAAAAAAGTTCCTTTTCAAACAGATTCTAGTCGATATCGAATTAGTATTGCTGTCTAGGTATAGCCCCTAATACTTGATCAGCAGACTTACTAATTTGCATCCCCTGTTTTGCTCAAGAATGTTCACTTTCTCTTTTCTATCCTACCCATCTCACTTTTATTAAGATTAGCTGCAAACATGAGGCCACTAAAAGAATTGAATATTACATTCGAGATTTCCAACTTGTTCCCCCGAAGCTTTACAGAGGACCAAGGTCTTATTTGCAAATTGTAGATAAGATATCTAAATCCCTACATTCCCCATGTCAAAACCTTTTAGGATATGACAATCTTTGGCTAGAGCCCTTTGGCAAAAGTTTTCTTTAACTCTCCATCACCAAACTCCAAAGTGAGGAGAGAGTGAAAGGGGATCACCTTGTAATATGCCTCTTGAGTTTTTGAAAAGCCAACATAGAGTCCATTAATTAAAAATAGAGGCCATGGATATGCATTCCTTGATCTATTTTGTACCATTCTCTTCAACGCCTATTCTTTTTGAAAGATAAATAACAAAATCCCACTCAACATCATCGTAGGCTTTCTATGGAGGATGTCCGATATTCTCTCCATCTTTCTAGGATGAAGACATTGATCTGCAACCAAATGCTGTGAAGTATTAGTTGAGCCCCACAAAAGCTCCTTGAAAACGTGAGAAAATATTGGGCATGTCATCCTTGATGCAAGAGGCTAATGCTTGAGCAATAATCTTGTAGATACTCCCAAAAGACTAATTGGACAAATGTCTTTCTCCTTCACTGCTGCCTTAAAAAAATAAATGAAAATAACCAATTCATCAAGGTCAAGCAAATGAAATAAAGCTACCCCTTGTCACCTCAAACTGCTTGATACAGCACCACTGCTTAAGCCCTTCCGTCTTAGGGACAGGCGATGAGAGTCATATTGATCTCTGAAATTTGAATTCAATTTTGCTCTTTCACCAAATTCCACCACCACCTCACAACGAACTTGGAAGAATACCAACGAGAAGCCATCCTAGCATTATGTGATGCTCTAGCTGAAAGTTCCACAATTAAATTGGGTTTCAGTTTGTTCAAGCGGGTCCGTGGTTCCAGAATCCGAACCATTGATATTATTGTTGATGGACCTTGAACCAAAATCTCGCATATTGAAAATTCTATCCTTCTATTGGTGGCCAACAAATTGACTTTTAGGAAAAGATAATACAACAATGGTCCTCATTCAACCAACTGATTGCCGAACATTTGATGGTTAGGATTTTCCAGTCTTCAGCTTTGGTCATTTACTTTATTCTTTATTGAATTGTAGTTTCACGATTCGGTTTGATTGGATTCAAAGATTAAGAGTAAGTGACCCCAATTTGTTGGGATAAGGCTTAGATGATGATATGATGATTCTAAGATCAAGAGAGAGAATCCGACTCTTTGTTTTAAACTATGTGAAGCTTCAAAAAGGCTAATCCAAAACTTATTATTCATGACCAAAAATTCAACATTCATTTCAAGTGTTGCCACTTCATGCTAGTCTCCCTTATCTGAAGGCAAATTCAACTTGATCTAATCACAGAAGTGAGTGGACAAAATACTAAAAAGCCCACATAAACGACTCAGTAATTATCTTGTAAAAAATATCGAAGAAGTCTTTGTGAGAATAGGAAAAGAAGATAAAAGGGGCCCTACCCCATGTGCTAGATCTTATAATCAGATCTTTGGCCAATCTGACTGCCTGATCTCCAAACTGTTTTATCCTTTTCTATTGTTTATCCAACACATAACAGTCCTTCAAATTTTGCAGACATTCGTGGCAAGTCATTTGTCCTTATTCAGCTTGAGGGCAATTGAGGTTGGGCCCTCGTTGATTTCCAATTTGGCCTAACTTGCCTCTCCAAAACCACTGGATCTCTAATATGACCCTTTTGAACTTTGCAGTTATCTTCATTTCCATCATAACTTGCACTATAATACACAGATACTTGCACGTGATCGTCGTGTCATGTCGGATGTAACATGATACTGATGCTGGCACTAGATACTCCAGGAAACTCATGGGGAATGTTTTAACTGGATCTTTTTGTATTGCATTAGTTACATCTGAATTTCTAACAATTTTCTCAGTTTCTTGTCTGGGGAAGGGGAGCAGTTTGCAATTGGGTGGGCTTGAACTCACTATGGGTGTCTGGTGGAATCGTAGTTTTGTGTGGTTTTTGACAGAGAAGATAGGTGGATTGGATCTTTCCCTGTTTCTGTTTTGTTCAGATCTCCGGGGATGGTTTCTTTTTTCTTTTTTAAAAGGTAATGGAAGATATATTAATAGAAAGCAAAGTACAAGAGAGGGAGAGATCTCCCGCTGAGATAGCGGGGGAATCAACCTCCGAGGCTAAAACCAAAAACAGAACACAATCCTATAGATTGGGTAAAGCATAACCCCATTCTGCTAAAAAGTGCTGAACTCTTTGAATTGTAGAAACCGAAGTTTTAGAAATCCCATTGAAGCTTCTCCCATTTCTTTCTTCCCAAACCGCCCACCAAACTGCCAGCAGACTCATCCTCCACACAATCTGGGGATGGTTTCTTGTGGACTTTTACTTCAGTTTCTGGCCCAAACGATTCTGCAGGAAGGGATGATTTTTGGGAAGAACTAAATCTGGTTCATCAGAAATGAAGTTTCCCTGCTGTATTGGGGTGACTTTAACATAATCAGGTTCCAATGAGAAGGATTTGTGTGTGTGTGTGTGTGTGTGTGTGTGTGTGTGGACTTGCTGAGCAATGTTGCTTGCTCAAACAAATCATCAGGGATGAAGAATTACTCTAACCAAGGGAACTCTATTTAATATGCTTGTTTATTATTGCTCTCTTATATTTCACGCCGAGCATGGTAGAGAGATTGGAGAAAATCCAAAGGGGCTTTATGTGGCAAGAGAGGGAGGATAAAAGGATGATCCTCTAGTGAAAATCCAAAGGGGCTTTATGTGCCTCTCTTATGCTCATTGAATTTGCTTTTCTTGGAATATGATACTTGAGAGTTCTCTCAGGAGGACGGCAGGTCATTGGCGAGAAATTCGGGAAATGTGGAAATGGTTGGGGTTCTCAGATTAGGCCGCCTCATTCTGTTCTGGGAGCATGGCGTGCTATACAAAAGATACAACCCTAATTTGAGAAAGGAATTATCTATGCTGTTGGCAATGTTTCCAAAGTGTGCTTTGGGAGGATATTGGTGTTCTGATCAACCTCTTTGTCACCTTCTCTAGAAATTGTAGAGGATGCTCAGGGAGGACTTAACTATAGATCATTGCTTTTCAAGTGAGGGAGGTCAAATCGTTTAAAATATTTGGTTCACCAGGAATATCATAGATGAAGAAATTGATTCCTGTCTCCACGCTTGAAGGCTCGTTCATCCTGATAGTTGGGACAAATAAGAGCTTGGAAATGGGATCATCTTGGTTCATTCTACAAGCAGATATTTGGTGCAGGGTATCAGAAAGTCTCAATAGATTTGGTTTGGAAGCTTGGTTGCCCTCCTAGGGTTGCTGCTTTTTGGCTAGGTAGTGGGTCTTGATAAGATTCTTACCCTAGATCACTTGAGAAACCAGTTAAAAGTCCTTGTTAACGGCTATTTCTTATAGTTGCGGGATAGGGTATGTGTTGAAGCCACATCTTAATTGATTACAGTCTCACTCAGGAGGTGTAACACTCAATCTTAAAGCCTGTTTGGTATGGATTAGATGATGCCAGAGGTGACTTGGTGCTCTTCTTGAACCGTAGGAATTTGGCTATAAATTTGTAAGGGGTGGTTCGTTGTGGCATTGGTCCTTGATATGATATGGTGGTTTGTGTGGAGGTAGTAGAGCATAGGGACGGCAGCTCTTTTGTCTTCCTCTTTCGCTTCTGGATTCCGTTTTTCAGCGGAATTGAGATAGATTGGGAGTTCAAGGATCAGACCTTTGTCCCATCCAGAACTGGGCCGGGTGGCCCAACCCTGTAGGGCTAGGGCTTGTGCTTGAAATCTAGGGCTCAAGTCCATGAATGGTCCAATTTGGCCCATTGGCCTAGTCCAATCATCAAGTGGGCCATTGTTATTTAAAAAAAAAAAAAGAATTAATAGTTTGAAGACAATCGTGAGCGATTCCCATTCAACATTTGTGTCTAGTTTAAAACACTTGAATCCGGGGTCATGTTTTAATGACCAAAACAATTTACATGATGGGACTCATCATGGATAGATTAGTCCTAGGGGATACCCCCACAAATTTCTTAGATTGGACTATTTCAATCCTTTTATCAGGCCAATGCATTTTCAACCCAATTGGGGTTGGGGCCAGGCCAGGGCCAACCTTGGCCTAGCCCATTACCACCCATGGCATAAAAAACATGGTGTTTAGGAGTAGGAGCATTAGTACTTCTCTGGTGATCGAATTGGCTATAGGGTTGATCATTTAATGGTTTCTAATTCTCAAGGGGATCATTTGCTCCAATATTTTAAGGGCTTGGGTTGTGGTCATCGGGGAGGGGAAGGGAACCCTAATAGTTGAGCCATTCTTGGTGTTTGTTGCCAAATGGGATGTGGAAACACAATTTCATGGGAGACCTAGAGACAACGCAGGCTCGACTGGGATAGATGGTGTCAACAGGGAGTTAGGGACAATTGAGATCCAGTTCGTGGTGCTTTTGCTAGACCCATTGGGATTGCCAACTCCAATGAGGACGAAGTGCAAGTTCTTTGGCAATGTCTAAAGGAACATTTGAATTCAAGCCCCTCTTTCAATCATCAAATGGGAGTCGACAAGTGTGTTTCGATGGCCAATATCTTTACCCCGTCCTTGGCAACTTGTGAGATGGGTGGAGGAGATTACAGAGTTGAACGAAACCAACTTAGTCTCCTTCTTTCATATTTGTACATATGTAAATTTGTAGCGGAACTTTAGCTTAAAAAAATGATCCAGTCTCCATCTTGTGGTTGGAAATTCCCTGCCTCCTTGTAGCTTCACATATCTGATTATGACCTTTCAAAATGCATGCGTATTGTAAAATTGTAATTGTTGATGCAAAAATCTGGTTAGCCTTCCCCGGACCTATGAGTACTTGCACAATGGGCAGACAAAGGAGACCCTGGCTAGTACAGGGGACCCTCCGATGCCTAAGTCAGATAGGGAATATGAGTCTGGTCGTAAATGGGGTTTTAGGTTAGAGATTGTGCGTACCTTTCACCACTGGAAGTGCTCCTATTTATAGGTGAGATTGGGTGGTGGAGTAGAGGGGATTTCCCTGTTTAGTAGGAACGTGTTGTAGACTTGTAGTAGGATTTAGATCCCATATATGTCGTGAGGATCTTCTGAGATCCTCGACTAGGATCTTGAGTAGATTCATGTAGCGGCTGTTTTCCTAGATCCTCGGCTGGGATCTTGGGTAGATACCGTTGGGATCAAGTCAGAACCAACAGAAGATGGGCGACGCCGACCTGGGGTTGTACCGGCTTGGGGTTACGCTGACTTGACTCTTTCGGCGAGTAGTTGAGCTTCTTATTGGTATCGGGCAAGTCAATGAATCTTTTGACCTGTTGACGAGAGACCGAGCTCGACCTCATTCCCTACTCGGTCTGTGGTCAAAGGTCGGATTTGTAGCCATATCTATCGTCGTCTGATTTGGCAAAGTGCACAAAGTTCCGACCTGACCTTTTCTTATTAGTCGGTTCATTTTTCCCATAACAGTAATCATTAATGAATTTGTTAAATGTAGCATTTTAGAAGGATTATGAGGCAATACCTTGTTTGAGTTTACACCCGATCCGACACAATCAAATCAAACAGCTCAGAAGACTCTATGTGGCAATAATATCTCAATGAAAATCTTTACTACTGTTAAAACGACAAAATTGGTCGTTAAAACAGTCGATGGGCAACTAATGATCGATTTCCGACTGACAACGGCCACACCAGCCGTTAATGCCCATAATGGCTGATTTTTGGTCGACAACGTCCATAATGGCTGACTATAGCCAGAGGAAGGAGAATCGTAGGGAATTAGATAAAGGCATGGTTGTAGTCATAAGACATGTGTCATAGGGCCAAAGTTGATCGACAAAAATCGCCACTTCATATGGCAAGATATGAGAGGCCATGACCGCTTAGTGGCCTAATCGCTCTATTAACTATCCATAACTAAGAAGGTGGTGGAGTAGTTACATAACCACCCATAGCTGAGAAAGTGGTAGAGTGGTTCCAAAACCACCCATAACTGAGAAGGTGGTGGAGTGATTACATAACCGTTTCATATTATCTATAAATAAAGCCAAAAACAGAGTTCTCCGGGCAGAGGCTAACACGATCAGACCCACTGCAATGCTACATATTCGCAAGGCTGTTATGTTGTTGTGCCAAATTCTCTGTGGCTACGCTATTACGTTATTACGTTGTTACATGGCTATGTTGAATCAGCATGTTAGATTGTCATCATACGCTAGATGATCACCACTCTCCATTAAGACGATCGTCATCCTCCACCAGATGACCGTCCTGCTACGAAGCATAGTCTCCACTGAGCAATGAACGGATTGTCGTTCTCAGAAGCTGATTGTAAGTGTATATACTATAAAATCATTAATACAATTTCAACTTTCGACCAAATTTTTTCTTTTATTTTTATATTGTTAAATTACGGTTGCAGTTACATGAATATTGAAGTCATTTTGATCGAAATGCAAAAAAAGAAGAACCCGCTAGAAGGACGAACCCTTCCCTTTGCAAATCGTCTCACCTTACTTGACAAGTGGCTAAATAGACGACCAATCCGCGAGATCTTCGGTCTATCTTGGCGCTTGGGGTCCAAGGCATTCAGTTTGAATCAAGCCACATCCTGCTCTGGCATGCTCACGTACAACTGAATTTGTGCCAAACACCATTTTTTGGCATGCTCGGTGGGATGCATGTGCGACTTTTAGTTCAACGATATAACAACATGGTTAGAAGATCTAACTGGCTTAGTGAAGATTCAAAGGATCTAGGAGCACAACTCGTGCAGAATGCGTAAACCCTCGGTACCTGTTCTCCATGAAATGGGATCTTCGTAAAGAAAAAATTGGCCGAAACTTGCCACTTCATGTTGACATAAGGACAAACGGTCGAAATGGCCAACACTAACGTGAGGGGCATTGTTTACACTTGATCTAACATAGTTAGATCAAACGGCTTAGAAGAAGTATGTGGAAACAATATCTCAATGAAAATCTTTACAGTCGTTAAAACGGTCGATGGCAAACTAACAACCAATTTCATTGTGATCCAGACTCCAGTGCTTGATGTAGATGGAAGGGAATTGCACTAATACGAAGCTAAAGTCGGCCCAACGCAGTAACGTAGATGGACTGAATAAACTAAACTAAGATAAGTAGCATTCCGTTGTAGAGTTGTGTTATGTTGGGTTGGCAAGTGTTGAGCTAGACTGAGAGACTGTGGACTTTGCGGATTGGCCGCCTATTCAGCTACTTGTCAAGTGAGGCAAGGTGATTTGCAAAGAGAAGGGTTTGTCCTTCTAATGGGTTTTTTTTCTTCCATTTCGATCGAAAGGACTTCAATATTTACATGATTTTGATCGTAGTTCAACAATATAACAATAAAGAAATAAGAGATAATTGGCCAAAAGTTGAAATTGTATTAATGATTTTACAACACATACGCTTAAAATAAGTTTGTGAGAACGACTATTCGTTTGTTACTTGGTAGAGACTAAGCTTTGTAGTATGATGGTTATCCGACGGAGGATGACGATCGTCTTAATGGAGGGTGGTGATCATCTGGCATACAATGGCGATCCTGCGTAGCAGCGTGCCAATTCAACGTATCTGCGTCGAATTTGGCATAACGACGCAACAATGTAGCAACCTTGCGAGAACCCCATTTTTTACTTTATTTATAAATGATATGAGACGATTATGTAACTGATCCGTCACCTTCTTAGTTATAGGTGGTTATGTAATCACTCTACGACCTTCTCAGTTATGGGTGGATATGTAACTGCTTCACCACCTTCTTAGTATGGGTGGTTAACGGAGCGGTTAGGCTACTAAGTGGTCATGACCTCTCATATCTCGCTGTGTGTAGTGGCAATTTTTGCCGATTGGCTTCGGCTGTGTGATATGTGTCCCATGACCACGGCCATGCCTTTTTCTGATTCCCAACAATTTTCGTTCCTCTAGCTGTAGTCAACCATTATGGACGTTTTCGGCCAAAAGTAGGCTGTTATAGGCATTATCGGCCGATGTGGCCGTTGTCGGTTGGAAATCAGCCATTATAACGGTCAATTTTATCATTTTAACGGCCATAAGGATTTTCATTGAGATATTGTTGCCATATGGTGTCTTCTAATATGGTTGTGTTAAATCGGGTGTAAACAATTTAATAGAGCTAAAGCTAATGGAATAGGATGATTCTAGAGAGAGAGAGAGAGAGAGAGAGAGAGAGAGAGAGAGAGAGAGAGAGAGAGAGAGAGAGAAGAAAAGAAAAGAAAAGAAAAAAGAGTCGGATCTTTCATTATCATCATAACCTTGTCCCAACTATTCGAGGTCCACTTTATGAATCTTATTTTGCCAATAGCTTCCTATCCTTACTAGGTGAACAAGCCTTCATAAACTTTCTCACCACCTTGATCCAAGATCTAAAGTCTTGCTCCCATCCTCTTTTCAATTCATCCAATCCTAATTGAAGTTCCCCTCCTTACCAGGGGCTTTTGGTTCTTGTTGTACATAACCGAATCAGCCCAATCTTGCTCTCCATAATTTGATCTCAAATATTCCATCGTAGCACTGAATATGAACACAGATATTTCATCATAAAGTTGCCATCCCCAAATTGCTGGGAGAAAGGTTAGAGGATGATGATTTCTTCATAAAACCAAATATGAATGTCATATTACATGTGGAATACCTGTATTCATAACCTCATCTGTCTTTTGGGCTTTGGAGACATTGGGATTCATATCCCCATTCTTGTATCTGTTTATCAGTATCCATATCTGGTATCTTGCAACCTTTGGTTGTATAACTATGTCGGAGAAATTTCATGTGTACGGTTTGTTGTTGCTGTCCAATACATATTGATACCTTTTTGTTTGTTGTTTTGGAGAATTACTTAATTGTCCAGGCCCATCAGGCAGGACCAAAAACGTACCTGATCCTTGGTACTCGGTAACCACACTTATTACATAAACAGAAGTACAAACCAACCTAATTTAGGGCTTGAAGCATCTTAGAATCACAATATTCCGAAACGGGAGGTGGAAGTGGAACAATTAGAAGAGCATGCTTTTGCTGTTGTTAGTGTTGCTTTCGCCCCTTTTTTTCTATTTTCCTTTTGTATGGTTTTCTTTTTCTTTGTTTTTCCTTTCTTGGCTCTGCCTAATAAATTGCTTCATCTTTCACACACACACACACACACACGCACACACAGAGCAACACCAACAAGATATGACCATTTATTTGGTTAATGCGGAATGTTTATTTGTTTCATAACCATGTACAACAAGATATGACCCAAATTACAAGTTTTTTCCCTTGTGCCAACTTTCTGTAATGTGGGGCCAATCTTTCAGTAACACATGCCCCACTTATTTGGTGTAACCCATTGTGCCAACTTCCTATTGAATGACCCCAGGCCCTTACAGATGGAAGCAAATATATAGCCAGCTGTCCATATGAAACAATAAGTCCACCTATTGGATGGTTGCGAATGTTTGATGGAGGAGATTTTTGGTCCATTACCCATCCATGGTGGGCTACCAGTTCAAATTCCAGGATGAATGGGCCCACCTGTACTTAGTGCTTGCTTCAAATGGAAAGGCTAGTCATTATCACTGTACGTTACCTCATAATATATTTGTGTTTTGGGCATCTATTGAACAGCTAGCTGTGGTTGGCATTCTTACAATTTCTGTTAATGACAAGGTTTCCCCAATTTTCACAAATTTTTTCTTATTGTTATATTTCTATTGCAGCGAGATCACAGCTGAAGGGCGTCGTATAACCAAACTCGATCAGATTTTGCTGAATGGAAACAACATTGCCATTGTAAGTTAACACAACCATTTTTTTTATCCTCTTCTTGTTGTTGTTGTTGAGAGAGAGAGAGAGAGGGGCCTGAAAATCAGGCTGTAGTCTGATGAAGTACACCCTCAAGTTGCAGATGCATATGTTTCAAATCAGGCTTGAAAGTAACATAATTATAATCTCAAGCCTAGACACCTCCGTGATGCTCATGAAATTAGAATCCGGTTATCTCCACTTTTGCTACTTGCAATTGCAATTTCATTCTATAATGCATGCCAAACGCTTAGAAGTGAAGAACTTAGAACTTCGTTGTCACCTATGTAGGTGAAAGCTAAGTTAGTGATTTACGATTTCTAAGATACTAACACTCATGTCCACTGCAGCTGGTCCCTGGTGGTTCTCCGGATCCAGAATGAAAAGGGGGGCCTTCCTGTTTGTTGTTCTTTTGAAGCAGCCAAGGTGTACTAACATTTTCGAATACCCATGAATGATCTGAAATTGACAAGTGCATCTCATTCTTCTTGTTGTAGATTACATGTTGAGACCGAAGAAGATATGCTTGAATTCCTATTATAAACCAAGCAAAATCTTGAATTTGGGAAGATAGATTCAAGGTAATTTACTCTACTGATTTGGATTGTTTTCAAAGTTGGAAGTCTAACATGGATTTGGGAGAAGCGGGTGAATGATGATTATGCTTTTTTAATAGAGGTATTGTTTGATGTTCGGCTCAGTGAAATGGCTTTTTTCTTTTCTTTTCTTTTTTGGTTGGGGGACCTATCAGTAGTCAGTTTGGTGGGCCGCATCAATGGATGGGCCATGTGACCTAACCAGTCCCCGAAAAGGTTCACCAAATAGGATGGCTAAGATCATCCGATGGGTAGTATTTTGGAGCACATTACGTTGTGATGGGACCCGCCAGGTGAACCATCTAGATCAATGAAATGTGGATCCCACCTGTACATATTTTCCCAGGGGTCATTTGGATGCCTGTAAAGTTTCAAGTTGTAAACACATTACTCCTAAAAAGAGTTTCAGGTTTAAACTGTTTACATGCTACCCTGTTTACATGTTACCCTGTTTAGAATGTATAAAGTAGGTATTCATACGACATAGAGCTTGGGGCCGTACATCCTGCCAACAAAATTGGCAAATCACATAAAAAAGGATTTGAATTTATTTTATTTTTTTTAAAAAAAAGCCCTAGAGAGAATCAAAGCATGCATGCATTGGACGGACTTGATGTCCTCCACCCATCACAATGGGCCGCAATTGCAATATGAAAATTTTTTATGCATACGTCCCTTCCTTTCCTCTTGTTTTGTCCATTTGATGGTCAAAAGACGCCCTCCTTGTGGGCCCACCATTGATGTATTTGTTATCCCCACTGTCTATCCATTTATGGTCCATGTGGGTCATGGCCATCTTCCTCAGTGGCATCCATTTTTGGGACTCATTTGGATGAGTTTTGGTCCAATTGCCTAGGCCCATAGGTCCGTCTACCCTTGGGATGCCCAGGCCCATGGAGCACTGCTGGGACTTTCGTTTCAGCAGCATGATCCACCTGTTTATATGTGTGTAATCTAGTCCTCCCGTATGGTGGGACCCAAAGATATATGTGGGCCACTAGGGAACATATACCTAATTTATATTATTTATTGTTGGGTCCAGCAGGCCCAAAAATAGGTGGGCTGAAAATTCAGCAATGGGCCCAAACTGGCTGCCCCTAATAGCCTGTCTTTGGGCTTCATTTATGTTTACTTGGAGGCCCACCTCCGTTGGATTGTATTTCGGATCTATGCTCATAATTTTGGTTGGCCTTGGTAGGCCCGATTCATCTTGGATCTTCTAGTTAGGTCCCTTGACCTTTGGGCCTGTGTCTCACTACTTATTTGATGGGTTTGTGAGCTATAATGTGCAAGTAGTTGGGCCATTGGTTGCCCATCAAAATAACCTTGTACTTGGGCCAAGTTGTGAGGACCAACTTACTTAGATAAAGCATAGAAATTGCCCATATGGTTGGATTATTGGGCTGCCCACTAGGCTCACCACAATATGTGGGTTTATGACTTTTATGGTTGGGCCCAAACCTTGCTCAAGGGCCCACCATATTGTGTTTGTGTTGTGCTTGGTGTATAGCCCACTAGGCCATGGATTGCTTAGGCCTTGAGCCTTGCTTCATATTCGAGTTGTAGCGGGCTGCCTTTTGGGACCCAGTTGAAGTTAGATGTCCTCCTTGGTGGTTCTGAGGTAGGCCCATGAGATTGTTATAGGTGGTTGGAGGCCCACTTTAGACCTTTATCAGGACCACTTATTCCTTTAGGCTTATATATATTACCCTCCTTAGCTTGCGGGCTACCCCAAAGTATTGGGCTCTCACTTGAGGATTGCTCCTTAGAGTATCTGTTTATATATCTAAACTTAGTCTCTCCTTAAGAAGGAGTATGTTCTAAGTCATCATCGTCGTATGACACACCCTCATGACCCATATGCATCATTGAGTGATTAGATTGCATTATGTGTGGTCATTAGGTTGATATGATAGAGGGATGGAGTTCCCCTCTTGTGCACATTGAGTGCTTGGAGCTAATGCATGATCAGTATGCATGACTCATGCATTTGACATCGCATCTCATGGACATTATCGCCCTTGTTTCATCAGGGCCTTGCCTCCACTGATATAATCGTGGATGACTGTATGTAGACACCAGAAATATATTATTTGAGCATTGGGGTGCATAAGGTATCTCTGGGTGAAAGCTCCTAAACCTTCATACCTAGAAGAGCACAACGCATCAACGCCGTGACCGAGTGGAAATCATGAGCGCCCGAGTGCCTTACACCGTTAGGCCGCGTCTCCCACTGTCGTGTAGTCGGTTGAGATGAGATGTGACCTTATCCGCCTGAGTGAGAGGGCATGACTAGACTGAGTTTGATCAGCTCGTGAATGAGTTTGCTACCGTCGAGCCTTGTTGGTGGTTGACTGTCCATAGGCGGGTAGTGTGGTCTCTTAAGCTTGTTGATTGTGCGGTCTTGACAGCGGCAGTCATCCTGTAGTGTATCAGACCCCGGTGATATTCCTTATGATGGAATTGTATGAGATATGTGGACCGGTTATAAGCATTGGCATCACTTCGCATTGCATTGATTTCGGATGTATAAACCTTGTTGCATTGCATAGTCTTGGTATGGTTTCCTACATTCATGGCTTAGCCTTGGTTAGGCTTGTAACATTGACATCGATCATGTTTCCCTTCTGTATCTCCTATTATTCCTCTGCGCACCATTGTCACAATCCTTCACCACTAAGCTTTTTATAAGTTTATGCACGATTGATGCGTGCAGGAGATCCTAGGTCGGTGTCGTAGCAGCTGAGCTTGGATAGGAGTTGAGCCGAGGACCCAGTGTTGCTGATCTTCCTTTCTTCTCTTGTCATCAGATGTATTTCCTTTCAGCTATGTATTTATAGTGGATTTTGCGATGTGTGCCTTTGTTATTTCTGAGATGTATTTGCTATAATCTTGGGTATGCTCGTATTAGAAATGGATATCTGGTTATGAAAATCCTCCTTGTAGGATCCTAGGATCGGAATCTGTCTCAAGAGCCGAGAGTGAGGTACTATGGAGGCTGTTGCGGCCAGAACCGGCTATCGGATTCCTTGTGAGTCCGATTACCGAGCTTGAGGCGTGACAGGAGTTGGGGGGCATCAAGAGAAACACATGAGATTGGATGTACGCTACACATTATGGTGGGCCCGGACATTACGGTTGCATATCAACTGCTGTGTTCTAAAATGTATAATGTTTTTTTAGGTGTAAAGACTCGAAGACCTTTTGCCAGACTTATCCAAGCAGCCCAGCAGATTACTTGTAATACCTTTACAAGTTTAAGGATTTTACAGGCATCCAAACGATGTAGTGCATTTTTTTTAAAAAAAAAATTTAACACATGCACACACACCACCACACACTCGCGCCATTGTGGGATTTCATCACCTATAGGTACTCGAAACCTTGACCAGGTGTTGAAACTCCTGGGGGTCTACCACCCGAGTAAGAGCAAGGACCCATAAGTAGTGCATTTTTGTCTTCTTGTTAGACTGAGCTGACCTTCCCATGAGGGTGGCTGAAATTTCAAGGCATAGCTTTATATATGTAGGGATAATCACTCTTCTGCTGATTCTCGTTAAAATCACCCTTGCATGTGACGGACCTGATTTTGGTGTGGTCCACCTTTCACCAGCCAGTGAATGAATTTATACCCAGCCAACTAATTTCTGCAGACTGCTGAGATGAGGCCACGTTATTATATTCTACAAGTTGTGTTGCAGTCTAATTTCTGCAGACTGCTGAGATGGATCACCTTATGATATTTTATAATGAGAACAGGTTTCCCTATGGGGTACGCTTTGGTGGTAATGCACAGATGTGGGGCCCACATGATGTATTCACCGCGGATGTGTGACCTTATGTTACCCTCAGGTCCGAGAAATGAAAATATGGGTAGAGCTCGAGCGCGACTTGGCTCCGACCCTGAACCAGCCCTGTGGGTGGGACCCTAACCGTAGGGCCCACCTTGATTTTTGCACTGTATATACATACGGTTAATCTGTTTGGTCGGATTAGAAATTTTATTGTACTGAGTGAACTCTGTTGGGCCCACCGTGAATGCACGTGGTTTATCCACACCTTCCATCCATTTTTCTAGATCATTTTAAGGGTTGAAACCAAAATTGAAGCATATCAGAAGCCCAAGTGGACCATACTACAGGAACAATGGGAGTATTGATTTCCACTGTTGAGAGATGTTTATTTGTCATATAACCTGTTCATAAGATGTGATGTTTATTTGTCATCTAATCTCTTCATAAGATCACACATACATGGACAAAGGGAAAAAACAAATATCAGCTTGATATAAAACTTCTGTGGCCCCCAAAAATTTTCAACGGTAGATATTCAATTCATACTATTTCCTGTGATGTGGTCTACTTGAGATTTTTTATATGCTTCATTTTTTGGCTCAAGACTTAAAATTATGTGTTACAATGGATGAACAGAGTGGAAAGTCTTTTTTCACTCATGTGGCCTATACGCTTGTGCCACATGTCAATAGCTGAATCTTCCGCTGCGTTCAACCCACCCTTGCATACACTAACACTTGTATTGTAAATGGTGCAACACTCATTTCTCTTCTCTGGTCGCGATCAATGAACCCTTGATGAGCTTCCAGCGCCCACCAACAAATCTACTTTCATAGCTATTATCATCAAACCTTCCCGTCGACATCAAGTTGAGGCGAAGGTCTGGAATGTGCCTCACATCCTTGAAAACCAATGCGCGGCCTACATCGGTCTTCACACAAATATCACCGACCCTTACGATCTTCGATATGTCAGAATTTCCCATCTTCACGGTCCCAAAGTCACCTGACTTGTAGCTTGTGAAGAAATTCCTGCGTGGAGTCGCATGAAACGAGGTTCCCGAGTCTCACCCACCTCCCCGGTCGTGTAGTCCTACTCGTATCATGAGACAAACATTATGATCTGCAGAAAGGATAACTACAACGTCACGATCAGAAGCTATCGCAGTGGAGTCTGATTCATCTTCCTTCTCATTTCATTTTCCTTTCTTGTCATTCTTTTCTTATGACATTCATGCTTGTAGTGGCCCTTCTTGCCACAATTTCAGCATTCAATATCCTTCATGACGCTCGACTTGCCTCTTGATTTATCTCGGGCCTTCCCGCCCTTTCTGTTCTTTTCTCTCCCCCGATCTTGTGTCACAAGGGCCTCTTGCTGAGTAAACCCCTGAGACTTTCTCCTTGTCTCTTCATTGAAGAGACAACTAGTTACCTGTTCCATGGACACATTTTCGTCTGAGGCGAAGTTACTCAGAGACACTACCAATGTCTCCCAACTATCAGGCAATGAGCTAAGTGTAACATTCCGGATTTTTAACTTTTTGTATTCCAAAAAAAAAAAAAAAAAAATAAAAAATCCTTAAATTTATTTTGTAATTAACTTATAATATCACTTAATGACCATTAGCACTCAATGTTAGTTTATACTAGGGTGGACCAGTCTAGTTATGGTGGGGCCAAGTGTGGGCCACCAAGCCAAATGGCTGTTTACACTTAAAGGCGGTCTGTGCGGGCCATACAACGATCGAGAAAAGTCAGAAAAATCTAAAACTTGGGGAGGTCGTTGGCCTCACTGGGCTTGTGATCCAACGCGGGTTGCGAACCCAGGGGACACTCAGAAGTGCCATCTGCCGCTTGCCCAATGCGCCACACCATTGCCAGATTGAAATCTGGCACTTGCAAATAAAACTGAGACTCTAGGCGTTCCAGCCATCGTATTTTTTCCAAATTTGCGGTGACGGTTTAATGTATTTTTCTACACCCGTCCACCAAATCTGGAACCCGATCGTGGATCGGTGATCGTTGATCGCAAACCGGACCCGTACGATCAAACCCCATATCTGATCGCCCCCAAATTTTTCATGGCCCTTCATCGGGCCATGGAGCACCTATCCTATAAGTTTCATGGCCGGGGAGCCTCCAGAACCGCTCCAATCACCGAAATGGGCCCCACAGGGCCACTTAAGGTCGGAATCGTATACTCAGACCCCATGTCCGTTCATCCATTCGTTCCCAGATTTTATATGGCCCCTCACCAGGCCATAAGGCACCTACACACCAAGTTTTGTGGTCAGAGGGGTGTTGGGGTGGCCACCACCCATATGGAGTCCCATAGGGATATTTTGGGAAATTGAGGAAGCTTAGGGCCAAGGGGCCAAGTCTAGGAAACAAAACCCTAGCTCTCTCATAACCCCCCTCATTTCCTACAACCACGAAAGAGAAAAGAGAGAGCTAGAGAGCAAGGAGAGAAGAAAGTGTGAGTGAAGGAGATCCAAGTAGACCCTAGATCGAGGTGGGGCCCAAGAGAATCGATCCTTTCACTTCCTACCTCTCCTCAAGGGAGAACTCTTCGCCACCACTGCAACAAACATCCGTTGGTCATCTAGGTAGGGTCTTTTCCCCTTTTATTCTTGAAATCCATGTATTAAGATGAGATTGACTTAGAAAGCTAACATGCAAAAGCTTGATTTAGATATTCCGGCCGGTCATCCCGAAAGCCCTCTTTCGTAGGACATTTTTCGAATCGCCAACGATCCATAGGTGCGGACTATTAATCTTAGGTGGCCTAACACTAATTATATCATGAGTTTAATGATTTTGTTTGCTTGGGTGAAGCTTATGTAGAATCTAGAGAGACTTTAGGATTTGGGTGCTTGTTTGAGATGTATGGAATTGTATGTTGCTTACCCTTTCTTATGATGTTATTGGTGCCTCACTTGTTTGAGATATTGTGGATGACTATATGATCACGTGTTGCGTGATTTTCTCATATGTTGTTGCCTATGATATGCTTGATGTTTGTCCATGTGCATTGATTCCTTGAAATGTTGGAAGTGCTCAACTTCCTCACCAACCCACACACTCACATGCATCTTGCTCCTGATAACGTAGTATGCTTGCTAGGAATATTTGACTCGTAGGCTGTGATGTATGTGAACATGCCATTTTTATGCTAGTTGAAAATCTTGATGGTTGGCATGCTATGAATCAACATTGAACCCTCGGGTTGGTCGAAAATATGAGGAGAGACGGCAGTTCCATCGAGTAGAACTATGCTCGGGCTAAACCCGTGAGTTTGGGCGGGTGGTGTACGGGTGACAGTAGTTCGACTACATGGGTCCCTTGAGACGCGGATCGACAGGTGTACTACGTACCAGCAGGCATGGTTTGGCGGGCTGGCATCAGCAAGTTCTGTGGGTCCCATCATGAGGTATTTGTTATATCTAAACCATCCATCCACTCGGCAGGCTCATCTTAAGGGTTGACCTGAAAAATAAGATAGATCTAAAGATCTAGTGGACCACAGTGCAAAAAGCACTGGGATAGAACGTCTACCATTGAAACTTTTAATGTCAAGAATATTCCGTTCGAACCTTATATAACCCGATCCGACTCGTTTTTTCAGACCAAGTCAGACTCGGTTCGGGTCAGGATAACAGTACAACGGTTCTGATCGAGTAAATGGACCTAGACTGGGTCTCGGATCTGATCGAGTTCAGGTCAGGTGTTAAAAACTTCGGACCTGGTCGAGTTGGGCCCAATTCGGTCCGACTCGACTCGATGCCCACCTCTATCCATGGATCATGCGATAACCCTTATAATCTATCTCCCATGTGCTCGATTAGGGATAATTTGTTAAACCCATATCATGTTTAGAACCATGTATATAATCACATAACATGTTTGCTCTTTTATAGGTTATTTCACATACATGCACCTCGCAACCTGCCTAAGCGTACTTCTCGCCTCGTAAATCCCAGCTGAACAAGTGTTATAATAAGATTTAGAGCATGTTTTGAATGATGGCATGCTGAGATGGTCGGAATCGCATATCCCGGGCAGTGGGCAAGGCGATTGCTGCGGTGAGCGGTATGTTTGTGACATCGCAACGATGTACCATTGCGCCGAGCTACTTGGTCTCAGAGCAAGATCGTTAGGCTGGTACAACGGGCAAGGCGATTGTCGCACCAAGCTACTCAGTCTTAGTGCAAGATTGCTGGGCTGGTGTGACGGGCAAGGCACTTGTCGCGGTGAGCGGCATGTCCGCTACGATGAGCAAGACGACTGGCATGCTTGGTGACTCGGTCGTGATGCCAGACCACCATGCGGTCGCGAGGAGTGGTCCTGCCATCACGGTAAGCTTATGGTTGGCGTGGTGGTTCACTTAACTGCAGTGGTCACTCATCCTCGCGAACAAGTACGGACTGTGCGGATGCCAATAGCTTTCCCGAGATTTTCGTGATGCAATGGCATCCCCTTTGAGCAAATCCACCACTCTACCTTTCTTAGCTCGTCGGTGGCCGGACTTGGAGTATTTTGGTGATAGACTTTTAGGGATTCTGGCAATATCTTCCAGCTTCCTCTCTTACCCAATAGTCTAAAGAATGTTCTCTCACTCACACACACACACACACACTCTCTCTCTCTCTCTCTCTCTCTCTCTCATTCTCTTCTCTCCTCTTCTATAGAGTGAAGTGGGCTATTTATAGGCAATGGGTGGTGATCGAAGCGAATGCGAGCTCACCACGTGGCAAGCCTCTGTAACGCCCTGAAAATCGGGGGTCATGCATACACTCGACTCCCGAGTTCCCGGAGTCACTTATAACCGATTTTCATTAATATGCGTTTAATCAGGTTTAAATGCGCAACTTGGAATTTCCTGGAACATGAAGCACAGCCACACAAGTCTACTGAAATGAAGGAGATCCAGTGTATATACAAGTCCAAGAATATAAATGGGTCGCACAAGGCGTTGCCCAACAAAACCACAAAAAGAATGATATATCAAAAGAATAAAGCTGAGTCCACAACTCAGTGATCTAAATCCCGCCTGTCAAGCCAATGGAGAGCCGCCCATCAACTGAAAGTAGGACAACTCGTCCTCCTCGTCTAAGCTTGTGCCGCCAGGTTCCTCATACTCCTCGTCACCTACGACTACGGAAGATTCTGGTTGGTGTTTTAAAACACCGTCCCAGAGTGGGAGTGAGTAATCAACTCAGTGGGTACTATTAATCTTAAGTTGTAACAGACATCAGTTATATTATGAATTTAATAAAAAACAATCATTCATAGACACCTATCTAATCTTATTAATGCGTATGCATGATAGATGATATGATGCATGCCCTTGCCACAACACTCCCACGAGTGACTCCATCTAACGATTGCGTATGACCAACACTCTCTCAGAGCGACCTCGACTGCCGAGTCGCCATTCTAACTAATGTGATACAATGTGATCGTGTTAGCCGAGTTCTTAGTTAAGTCCATTCATCCAACAGGTTGGGAAATCTGATACACCCCACGTATCAATGCCTCAACTAGTTGCGATGCCAAGGCCCCTCAACGCACGAGGTCAGGGCACCGTGATCCTTGATCCCGTCGGGCTCCCCATCCCCGAACTTCAAGCACATGGGGAGTGCTGAGAACTGGGATCGCTCGCGGTACTATGGGGAGGTTCGTCACCCTAGCATAGGCCGACAGCTCGAACACAGTGTCCCATTCCACCATGCCCGGCCCACGAGACGGTGGATTGACTTCAGGTGGTTATTGATGGGCTACAACGGTTGTAGGGTGTGCTAGGTTCCATACATGTATGAGCAAATAGGGTTAACAAAACAAGGTTGGTCAGCTAGTAGACTAGACCGCATGAGTTCAGGCAAGTACGTGGCTGAACGGCATCGGGTACGAGCGACCCATGCAGTCTAATTACTGTCGCCCACACACTCGTCCAAATCCATGGGTTTAGCCTCAAGACGGTCCTACCAACGGGGCCGCCTTCACTCTTCTCGTATTCCTGACCAACCCCAGGGTTTGGGTGGTGATTCATAACATGTCATCTAACATGATTATCAACTAGCATAAACAACATCAAGTTCTCATACTCCTCATCATACAATTCAGAATCTCCTAGCAAGAGAGGCTAACAATATCATGAATAAATGTGCATGTGTGTTGTGTGGGTTGGTGAGGAAGTTAAACACTTCCTACATCTCATAAAGCCAATTTGCACAAGGATTAATAAGGCATACATGCTATAGGGCAACATCATATGGAGAAAACCAAACAAGACATAAACATGAGATCATCAATTCGTACCAAATCATGTGAGAGGCAAGAACAACATCATATGAGAAATCAACATGACATACAATTCCATACAATTCCAAACAATCCAACAATTTCTAGGTTTTTTCCTAGATTCTCCAAATGCATCATCCAAAGAAACAAAATCATTAGACTCATACTACAATTGGTGCTAGGCCACATAAGGTTAATAATTCGCACCTTAAGAGGAGATTTTCATTCTTTGAGATCTTAGGGTTTGGGGATTTGGGTAAAAACTGCCAATTCCTAAATCAAATCAAGAAAGACAACATTAATGCCTATAAATTTACACTAGGTTGCTCTATTGAATGAAAAATATACCATTCTTACCTCCGCTTCTTGACATGGGTGGGTTTGGTGAAGGTTTTGTAGTAGCCACCGGTTTGGTTGAGGAAATACCAACCCTACAAGCATTAAGATTTCCCTCACCCACACAAATACTCTCTCCCTTCCTCTCCTCTTCCTTTCTTCTTTCTCCATTTTCTCTTTTGTCTCTTTCTCTCTTTCTCTCTTTCTTCCCTCTAAGGCAAAATCATATGGGGAGAGGGGGTGCCCAAATGAGGCCCTTTTATAATGCCAGATTTGGTGTAAATGGCCCTAAGGGCTAGGTTTTTACTATACTAGACCTATGGGAGGGTCTTTCTAAGCTCTATGGCCCACTATGGGGCGTAAGAGTCGACACCCACCATTGTATAGTTGGCCCTAATGATGATCTACGTATGTATATGATCAGCCCGCCATTTGGATGCGCCGATTGACAGATATGATTAGAAGTCTGTTCAATGATCACCGATAGTCGATCGGGGCCGCGACTATACGGATATGAGAAGGGAAATATCTTTACTCCACGAGTAAAGTTTGGTCGTAAACCGATGGTCCGAAATCCTCAACTTTGCATAAGAGTGGACAACCCAATTCACTTAAGTTTCAGTTCATTCCTTTAGGGTATTTGCACTTCTCATGCACTCGTCCTTTAGCTCAAGTTGAGCGGTTCTGGACAGCACCCAGGTCCGACTCCCGCGATGGACGTCAAGCCTAGTAAGACGGACATTATCCTATAGTTTTGGAACTAGTGGCCCACTAACAAGCGGTCTAGAGCTTGTTTGGAAATTCGGGGCATTTCTAGAATGAATTAGGTACTGAGATTTCTCGTGGGTAATGATTAGGTTTTGGATTAACTATGTTCATAGTGTGGTCTATTTATAACTAGTGAAAGTGAAGATTTGGTCATGATTACTCTAAACCGTCGGTTTTAAGCTAAAAGAGTAACGGGGTTGATTTGGTCTATTAGCCAAGATTCGGGCCTTATCTGACTCGATTTCGGTTAGATCTTTAATTTGGTTTATGCTTGTCTTGATTAGTTAGCGATGAGTCGGTTAGATTTGGGCCCTATGTGAGTAAATCATGGGGCTAAACTTGTTGTTTAAATGATCGGGCGGATTCGTTGGCTTCCTACGGTTGATTAAACGGACTTGTGCGGTTCTTTACTGGTACCATCCCAGTATGAACTAACATTGAGTGCTAATGGTCATTAAGTGATATTATAAGTTAATTAATTAAAAAAAATCAAGGATTTTTGGAAATCTAAAACAGTGAAAATCCAGAATGTTACAGCCTCGTGCGGTGTTTCAGGATGTGATGCGACAATTAGTGTGTTGGTCGCGTCCTTTGCCGTAACACCTCGTACTTTTTAGTATTCGGGTGTTACCATTTAAACAAAAATTAGCACGAACATGTGTGAGAACACATGCTACCTATAAATTACACATTGCTTGATCACTCACGATTAACCCATCTTAACCTTCTGATTCGAGACCAATCTGCCCTTGATTGACCCTTGACTTCTCAACGTATGACTACACCATCAATGGTTATTCAACTCGTAACTTGAGTAGGGACTTCTCCTTATTGCCTTAAAGCCACCAATGGACAGAGGAAAGCCACCGAGAGAAGAAGGGGAGTTTAAGGAGGAGGGGAAGTATGAAAGAGGATAAATGGAGGAAACAAGAGTTCGGAGAAAGAAACTAATTGGAAAGAACCAAGTGGGGGCATGTTTATAAAAAGGGGGTGCATGGCAATAACCTGCCCCTGAAAAAAATAGGGGGCAAAAGAGGTGCCTGAGGCGAGCTATCCATAGCTTGGCCTTCCCTTCTTGATGAGATGGTGCCTACCCTCTCTCCCTTAGGAAGAGAGGAACCTTAGGAGGGTTCCCCCTGTAAAGGAACCTCGTGGGGAGGAAAAGATGTTGGGATGGAAGAGGAGGAGAGAATATGATGACATCTTGATGAGAATTTGAAAAGCGATGAAATAATGAGATGATGAAGGTAAATAAGAGAGAGAATGAGAAAATGAATGAATGAGGAGAGAGAAAGTTTTAAAAAAGTACAAAAAATATTAAAATAAAGACTGGCCTCAATCGCAACCATTGACTTATGATATGACAATCCATATTATTTTTAAAATTTTCAAAAATTATTCAAAAAAAAAAAAACGACCATGATCACAACTATCGGTTGACTATTCGACCGACTTGATTACTTTCAAAACAATGTTCCCAAATATAAATATTCTCAAATGGTCTCGATCGTGGTTACTGATCACGACCCAAATCACCAAAAAATCCCCAATAGAATCCCAAACCATGAATACCTCCATAAGGAGTCAAGCCATGACTTGGGATGATGGATCTGACTAGCTTCTCAATAGATTGGAATATTGATCACGATTGTCAGCCATGCTCGCCAGGATAAAAACCAATCATGATCATGACTGATGAGTGCAAGATGGCAGACTAAGACTAACCCTAATGGAGCTAATCTCGATCACAACCATCGGATTGTAAGACAATGGATTTGATCTATCCCAAGATCGGAAAATATATTTTCAATAAAAACTTGTCCCAATTGTAGCCATCTATATTTGAAAAGACGGGTCAGACCCCTTGCATGTTTACAATAAAAACCAGCTTAGACGAGACACATGCATCCCTAGTGGAGGTGACTGAGTGAGCTGAACCCATTTCCAAAAATTATTTGCAATAAACCCTCACGAAGTACCACTCCTCATTGTGGGGCGACTTTCACAAAAACTTCAAAAATAGTTTTAAAATAAAGTGTTAGGCATCTGAGGCACTAAGAGGTCTTTTTATACATCCAAGTGAGTGCCAGTGCCAAAACAAAATGAGATCAAGTGACTCACGATTTCCTCAAAATTGTCGGATCCGCATGTCTACGAAGTACGATCGGTTTGAACTCTAGCGTCAGAACGATCATACGAAATGCTCAATACATGAATGGATGATAGGCCAAGTCCTACTCAGAAGAAAAAAATTGAAGTAGCAGGAAAGATAAATTATAACCTTTGTGTCAAAACCAATAAATTGCATGGAAAAAAAGGTCACCTGCAAATACCTAGTCGTAGAATATTTATGAAACTTGATCGGGTCTAAATTAGTGTAGTGAGCTTCTGTAAGGCCGCAAAAAGCGCAGGGGCAAGTAACCACTCTAAGGATCAAGCAAAGCAATAACTCCTAGGGTCATTAGGGAAGCAATGAACGTTACATATCTAGTTAGTAGGGTAGATCCCCGTGAGGTCACAAAAAGGACATGGGTACTACTTTCCAAATCCATTCCGATGCCAATACCGATCAGGTGTGAAAGGGCTGTAATTGGTTACCCGTAATGCCTCAAAAAGCGCAGGGATAATCGCAACGTTTTCCCCAAACCCTTGTAATATGTGTGAGTCATGTATTTCTGGACAACCAACTGACGTAGGCACCAGGACAGGTAACAAATTTGAACCACCTCCAAGTTTGACTAAGGAGGGTAGGGCGTCTACTCACTTTGGCATTCTGTTACTCGCAACCTCTGCCAAAGAGGGGCATTTATAAACAGTAGGGGTGTACATTGAGTCGAACTGAGTCGAGCTAGCCTCAGCTTGACTCGACTCGGCCACTAGCTAATCCCAGCTCGAACTCGGCTCGACTTGGTCCTCGAGCCTGACTGGACGGCTCGGCTCGGTTCGGTCAACAGCCCAGTCCAGTTCGAGCCAAAATTGAGCCTCTGCGGCATTTTCACAAACACATGCTGTGCATTTTCAATTTCTCAATGTATGTAAAACAACAACAACTGTTTACAAGTATTTCATCAAACACCTTGCATGTAACATTAAAATCAAGAAAAAATGGTATTCGTTTCATATACATACCTTCCTTGCCACTAGCTGACACTTCGTTGAGTCATTTCATCAAACATTTGGTGACATTAATATCAAAGTAACCGAGTCACCAAACTAATTTGATCCGAGTTCGATTCAAGTCAAGTCGAGCTCGGGCAAGCTCGAACTCGATTTGAAATTTGTTCGAGCTCAAAAAATCAGCTCGACTCGCCTCGAACTCAGCTTCGAACAGAGTCGAATTGAGCTTTTTCGAGTCGAGTCGAGCGAGCTAACCGAGCTAACTCGGTTTGTGTACACCCATAATAAAACAGAGATAGGCATCGAACTGAGTCGGATCGGATTCGGTCCAACTCGACTTAGTCTGAGTTCTGAATGGCCTGACCCGAACTCGGTCCGATCCAGGACCGGGTCCGGGTCATCTGACTCGAGCCACTCCTAACTCATGCTGGCCTGAACCGATCCAAGTCCGACTCGGTCAGGAAAACCAAGTCAGATCGGAGAGGGATGTCCACCCTTGATTTATTTATTTATTTATTTATTATTATTTTTAATTGGGGGGGGGGGGGGGGACCATCGTGTTTGAGTATAGGCAATCCAGGCCACATAGACCCTTCGAATATTTTGAATGGAGGGTCAGGAAAAAAATCAGGCCGTTTTTTGACTCATATTTTTCTTCATTTAAAATGTAAATAATCCTTAATTTGCTTCAATGCGAGCATTATTCATGGTGTAAATATCAATGGCAAAAATCTGATTGCTTTTATAGGCATACCGATCTCCAACTAGCCATCTTTTGATTATTCTTTAGAATCATACGATTGAAATTCTGGCAACTCCAGCAGTTACTTCCTCCTTTAGCTTCTGTAATGATCATAGTGGAAATACAAAACGAACAAAGAATTTATGGCATCAATGGGGGTTCAATGTGATTTGAAAATTGAAAAGATTTTATCCAATGAACGGTTTCACTTACGTTGGAGAGATGTACCCACGAATCAAGCGTCTTGAGAGCTTTCCCTAATTGATGTGTTTCACGAGCAAGGAAGACTCCCATCCGTGAGGCTGCTTGCGCACCCGCTAATTAAGAGAGCAACTGTTGCGTTTAGGATCTGATTGTTCAAGTAAGAGGACTGTTCAGATGTTTGGATTGGATACCGAAATTGATTTTTTTCAAAGAAAAGAAAAGAAAAAAGAATGGAGGGAAAACTGAGATTTAGACCCTTCGGATATTTTGAATGGAGGGTCCGATGCCCACTCTAATTATATATATAGGTAATACATCCGGTCCGGTCCGAATCGGATCGGATCGGTTCCAATCGGATCGGATTTCGGATCGGTGCGGTCCAAATTAACATTGACCCGAACCTGACCGAATTAACGGTCGGATCTGCCTGATCCTGCTAAAACTCGACCGATCTAGGCCGTCGGTTCGACTCAAATCGGGTCGGATCTGGTTGGATCCACCGGATCGGGTCAGACATGCCCAACTCTACTAATAAACACCCTAACCCAGGCTGACAAGCTAGTCAAACCCAGTCAACTCAGTCAGTCAAACCCAAAAAAACTCAATTAGTCAAACCCAATCAACTCAGCAAGTTAAACCCAATCAACTTAGTAAGTCAAACACAATCAAACCTAGTCAACTCAACTAGTGGACTCATCTAGTCAAGCTAGATTGCTCTATAGATAAATCCGGAGGGACCATAAGGTTGCATCCCTTGCTAATGGCCTCCCTACCAAGGAGAGGGTGTAAAGCACGCGGGGTTGCTTCGAAACTAATTGTAATCGTATGAAACCGCGAATACCTCCACTGTCCTCCCTTTGAGCCAAAATTACCATCTTACTATCCCATCTGACCGCTGAGATCTTGTCACGTACCAATCTTAAATCCATACAATTAAAGCCTTTTTACCCTCAACTTTCCTATGAATTATCGAAAAACTAGTCCATGAAACTACAAATGGCCACATCCCCTTCCATTCCAAGACTATAAGAAACACCTAAAAAAATCATCAATCCATTAATCCCTTGGAGAGCTTCCTTCCCTCCACCAAGGGAGAGAGTAGAGGGAAAGGAGTCTAGCCCATGTCAGCCTAGTCTAGTACATCCTCCGGCCACCCGAGCAACCAAAAACCTCAATCCAAACCACTAAATCTGACCCTTGCAAAATAACCGTCCATCTTTATTAGCTTTATCCAAACCACATTGAGCATTAGGAAACACCTATTCCCTTCTCAGCTCCTTTGCTCGTCATTAGCATAGTATTTCATACATCGCATTCCACCCAATCAATTCAAGTGTATATTTTGTGACTTGATGAACTATCGGATGTTGCCCATCGAAAGCTCGAATTGGCCGGTCATATTTTCCGCATCAACAAGTGAGATAGGGTAGATTTATCTAATCCAGGATGATGCTTTGCCGCGATGGTGCA
The DNA here is from genome assembly GCA_021015155.1 of Magnolia officinalis. NCBI lineage: Eukaryota > Viridiplantae > Streptophyta > Magnoliopsida > Magnoliales > Magnoliaceae > Magnolia > Magnolia officinalis. The sequence continues at coordinate 42,979,669 of JAJHSJ010000016.1, forward strand.
TTAACACGACATTCATATACACTTTTGCATCTTTAGTATATAAGAACTAACGCTATTTTCTGATAGTTCAGTTAATCTTATGAAATAGAGACAATATGTTTGTATGGGCACAGATGGTGCCTAACACCTTTCCTGTTTATAACATTGGTCTCTCACCCAAGTTCTGGTTGCAAATCAATGAGTGTTTTAGGATGGAACTTTTAGATTTTCTCTCTTAATGTTTCTACTGGGTATAGCCGACTGTAAAATTAGAATAATTGGCTAGTGACGACTCCAGTTAAATTTAATATTCTTCAATCATATCACCTACACCTTTCAAAAAAGGCACACATAAGCATGACTTGCACCCTTACGCAAATCTCTAACGGCCACGGAATGACGACTCCTTTAGATAATAGCTAGCTTGACTCAATAGATAAGATTTTTTGAATCATCGAAGATTAACAACTTCTTTATATTTGCGCCGTTCATCTTAATCTTTAGAAAAACCTACGCCAATGCGCCCGCTGATAGGGGTGCACATTGAACCGTGGAACCGGACTGGAACTGACCAAACGGTCCAGTTTGGTCCGATTCTAGAGCGCACCGGTTCTGGTTTCAAATATTAAAGAACCGATTACATTGATTTGATTCTTGGTTTGGAGGTGCATAGAACCAAACTGAACCATGAACCGATCCGTAGAACTGAATAGTGGAACTGAACCTGGAACCAAAATAGGAACCCAACCTATATTAAAAAAAAAAAAACCCCTAATACCCTAACCCCTGTTCACGCTGACCGCCCGACCTGCTGCGGTTGCCCTCTCTCTCTCGCCGATCCTCTCTCTCTTACTGATCCTCTCTCTTTCGCTGGTTCTCTGTCGTCGGCCGATCCGGAACCGAACCGTTTTTAAAGGTCCAGTCCGGTTCGGTTCTAGGGTGCTAATGGTCTGGTTCCGGTTTCAACCCAGAACCCGACCGAACCGACCCGTGGGCACCCCTACGCGCTGACAGTCCCGCACGTTTCATTTGCTGCCAATTGAATATCGACCAGTTGATTGTCGGGTTACGCATCAGTCAGCTCGACTCAGTTCTACCCTACCACAGGACTACCATCCCAGCCCCCAAGCAACAAAAACCTTCAAAGAACCCGCTCTCTCTGATCGGACGGTTAGAAACGTTCCCATCCATGGCGGTCAAGGCGACCGTCTCCCGATTCCCGATCGACACCGAATCCCAAGAATCCGGCGGCCTGCCATGGGGCATCACTGTCATGCCATTCTCACCGGCCGATGAGCTTGGCCAGCCGCCCGCTTACGGCTCTGATGCTCACCTCCTCCCCCGCTGCGAGAACTGCTGGGCCTACTTCAACACCCTCTGCGAGCTGGAGCAGTGGGCCTGGAACTGCGCCCTCTGTGGCGCCCTCAACGGCCTCTCGTCTCAGGCCATCGCTCGCTACTCCCATCCTCAGTCATGCGCCGAGATGTCGTCGTCTTTCATTGATCTCGAGATGCCAGGTATGAATGCCTGGAATCTCGTTTCTAGGGTTAGGGTTCTAGCATTCCTTTCATTTTTGTTGAATTGCGATCTGATGTGTGATTTTGTGTAGATGATGGATCCGGGGACGAAGCGATGCAGGCACGTCCGGTTTATGTTGCTGCCGTGGATTTGTCGTGTAAGAGTCACCAATTCCCAATCTTATCGTTGTTATTGTGTATGATTTGCATTACAATCATTCTTTATTTTTACACTGTTTCAATTCCCGAAGTAGAAAATGGTATCTGCAAACCAACAAGCGCGGGGTAAACAGTGGCTATTTTATTTCTACTGCATGTAAATTACATGCGACTGGTTGTTTAAAACAATTAAATCATGTTATATGGAATTACACTAGAACGGCTTTTTTTTTTTTTTTTTTTTTTTTTTGAAAGGTTACGAATTTCATTAAACCAAAACAGAAAACACAGCAAGGGAAAAAAGAGGAAACAAAACAAAACCAAAAGCAACAAAAAGGCTACGCTGAGATAGCGAGAGCCATTAAGCGACAAGAAAAGAGAAATCTTCTTCCCTTAAGGAATCTGCATACGTGGCCCACTCAACCACCATATTCGAGACTTTGAAAGAAACAGACTCAGCTGAGGAGGAAGAATTTCTGAAACATCTTTCATTTCTCTCAACCCAAACTGACCACCATATAGCAAGAAGGACCATCCTCCACATCTGAGTCTTCTTCTTCCCGAATCTGAAGCCGTGCCAAGCTTGGAGAAGGAGATCCACAGAACTAGAAATGCACCAATTGATTTGAAACCTTCTAGAAAAATCCACCCGTATTTGAGAGATGAAGGGACAATGGATTAATAAATGATCTATCGACTCCGTGTTCTTCATGCAACATACACAAACGTTGGGGAGAATCATCCCTCTTTTCTCCAGATTGTCGATGGTGAGAATCTTCTTATTGACAACCAACCAAGCAAATGCCACAATTTTAGATGGCGCTGAGTAGGACCAAACAAGAGCAGAAGGATGGGCGACTTCAGGAAGCTGAGGAGGGAGAATCATCTTGTAAAAGGAGCTGACTGAGAAGGAAGAGGACTTCTCCAATTTCCAGATTGTTCTGTCATCCTCGTCGGGGCTGCGGTTGGATTTATAAATACAATCCAACAGATTGGCCAGGATCGGTATCTCCCAATCTTCCAAATTTCTTCTGCACTGGACGTTCCACTCCATCTTCCCTCCCATACATGAGTAACTATCGGCAACGCTGATGTCTTTGTAGGATGCTATCCGATAGATGGAAGGGAATACATCTTTAAGGGGCCTTTCTCCTACCCATTGGTCCTTCCAGAATCTGATCCTGTCTCCTCTGCCTAACTCGAACCCAATGCCTTTAATAACCTCATTTTGGATGCGAAGAATTCCTTTCCAGATGTTGGAGGCTCTGTAGGCTGATGAGGGGTTAGTCCACCACCCCCCATGCGAGCAGCCATACTTGCTCTTGATGAGAGAATTCCATAAATTGCTGTCTTCCGAGCCCAACCTCCACCACACTAGAAGGGCTTTTAAGAAATCGAGGTAATTTAGGATGAAGATGTGTCATGGTTCTCTCTCCACCAAAAGAGACGTACTTCAAAACAAAAAGTATCCTTCCTGCCACTTTCTCCACATGAATCACAGGTTCCAATCTTCATAGCTACTGTAATCATTATGCTGATAAAGAAATATTCATCTGTACTATATTAGCTATATATGATGGGAGTAGCGTTTGGCCAAATTTACCTCGACAATTAGTCTCAGCAAGGGGCTAAAACTTTCGATTTTAAGATGTGGCAGGCCATCCTACCAAGGGCATTTCTTATTGTCATTTCAATTATTTCATGCAAGTGGCCTGCTTCCCTCCCATCCCTTTTAATGTGTAGCCCGAACTGATAATGATGTAAATTAGGCAGCCCATGCAACAAAGGTTTTATGGGGCATGTAATGTGGGGGCATTTTCACACCCGAGTGGGGTGGCCTGTGGGATGTAGGGGCACACTCGGGGTGAGTGGCCCGCAAAACCCATGGATTCGGGGCCCGTGTGAGGCGGAACCCATGGATTTGGGGCCCACGAGGAGGGTTCGACCGAGGACCTAACCCATGGATTTGGGGCCTGTGCTATGAGATAAATGGATTAATTCGCCATGCTCTATCAGTTTGAGCTTTTAGAGCAAGTGGTTAATTGTCCTGCATCAGCATGCCATGATGACTATCTGATATCCACTTTGTACATTTGTTATGGTGGCTCGTGTTAGGACGTCGGCACAAAAACGAGGCATATCTGAAACTTGAGTGGGCCATGGAACTGGAAAACGTGGGATGAGTTGTCTGCCTTTTAGGATCCTTCTCTTTCTCACTTTATGTATAGCATGCAGCTGCACCCTTCCCCTTCGTCTCTCCTTTATCTCTCTCTTGCTCTCTCCATGTGCATTGCCTATGCCATACCCCCCTAGTTACTGCTGCAGCTATACTACTGTTTTTAACTTTTTAATACCATATCATGGTCCCAATATCCATGGATGGTGATTGTAGTCCTAAAATTGAATTTAAAAAAAATGGGATTATCAAATCCCATTTTGGAAAATATAATGGGGTCTGCATTACAACAATTCTCAATGCGCACTGACTGACTGCACATGAAAATGCGTACCTTTTTTTAAGAAAGCTTCAAAGTTGCATTGGGCTTAAAGGTTGACCTTTCAGAAAATCGCTTGTTGGGGTTAATTTGATTGATAGCCATCTCAGCTCTATGGTGCAGGAGATTGTGTGTAGGATGAGTGCCTTCCCTTCGAAACAACAGGAATTCTGGTTTTTGTGGGTAGATTTGGGTCAGAGTTTTGGGATGTTATGATGGAAAAATGTTACAAGAAATCGACATCATGTAAAGGGAACTCACTATCTCTGGGAGGGAGAGTAACTTTAATTAAATTGTTCTTGTGAGCCTGCTGATATTTCCGTTTTCTATTCTCAGATACTTGGTTTAGGTTTCTCAATGGCTGCCAAGATTGAGTCCATCCAGAAGAGGTTCCTGTGGAATTATAGTGAGGATGCCCACATATTTCACTTGGTGGCATGGGATGATGTCTGCAGGCCGATCAAATTTTGGGGGTTAGGTCTTAGGAATGTTAGAACTCTCTCTCAATCGATCATTGTTGGGGAAATTGCGGTGGAGAATTGGAAATAGGGAACTGTCTATATTGAGGTCTGTTCTTGTTGCGAAGTATGGCATGGTTGAGAATAGGTAGGATATTAAATTATTAATGGTGCTTTGTGTAAGGCTGGTTCTCCAATTTGGAGAGCTGTTTTGTGGGTTGCTAAAATTTTCTCTAGTCATTTTAGATTGATAGTTGGAAATGGGACAAAAGTTTGTTTCTGGGAAGATTTATGGTGGAGAGGTGCGGCTCTGTGAATTGTTTGAGGGGTTACACATGTTATTTGTGAACAAAGGATATACTCTAGATTCCCTTTCAGAGATTAGTAGGGAAGATAGTGTGGTGTCCGATGTTCCACCAAAAAAACCTAAAAGGAGGATGAAATATACAGTCTATCTCAGATGTTGAGTATTTTGGAGGGGGTGTATCCCTCACAATGGGTACTACTAGTGCTTCTGGGACTTGAAAGCAAATGCTGTTGCACTCTCTGTTTGGAGGTGATTCTTTGAATGCTGTTGCATGTTTTGAAATATGGTCTATTGCAAATTCCTTTGAAGGTAAGGGCATTTTTTTGGACCGCATATCTTGACAAGATATTAACCATTGATCATCTCAAGAATAGGGGGGTTTCGATACCAAACAAATGTCTCATGTGCTTTTTTTTCCTGAGAGGTGATGAAAATTTTATAAAAATTTGCAAGAAGCGGTAAAGAATGAACAAAACAGCAAAGGGGGGAAAACTAGATGCCCAAAAGGGCACAGATAACCCAAGGATCCAAATCCTTCATCCGCATAGCCCATTCAGAGGTCCAAGACAACGCTTTCCTAAAGGTTCCCTCCACGGAGTCCAGCTTGTTTTGGAAGCACCTCCTGTTCCTTTCCATCCAAATCGCCCAAAAAACAGCCATGACCACCAAATGACAGACCACCTTGCCTTCATTCCCGAAGCTGCCTTCATCCCAAGAAGCGAGAAAGGAGTGAATTGACACTGACATAACCCAACAGACATTCAAAGTAGTAAAGAAATATTCCCATTCCCCAATACATAAGGGGAGACCTAAGTACTTGGATGGATATGCGCCTGGCCTGCATCCAAAGATTTCCGCCATATTTCCAACCTCTTCCTTTGAGAGATGCACTCCTAGCAGCTCACATTTCCGGTCATTAAACTTCATCCCTGACACAACTTCAAAGCAAGCAATAATCTTTCGTAAGTTATCAACCATGGCTTCCTTTGCTTCGCAAAAAAGAATTGTATCATCTGCAAATTGAAGATGGGTGACTGCTGGTCCTGATCTCATCACTTTTAACCTGATTATAAGGCCTGCTTCTTGCCCTTTTTGGAGCATCTTACCTAGAGCTTCCACCACAATAAAAAAATAGAAAAGGTGACAAAGGATCCCTTGCCTCAAACCTCTTGACGCCTTAAAGAAACTTTTCGGGGAGCCATTTACAAGGACCGAGAAGGAGGCTGATCTCACACACTCCAACATCCATCTTCTCCAAACTTGCCCAAAGGCAAAGTGCCCCAACATATAATCCATAAAGCTCCAATCAAAATGATTGTAAGGCTTTTCAATGTCCAGCTTGCACAGTACACCTGGTTTACCTTCCTTGAACTTGGAATCGATGCACTCATGTGCGAGTAATGCACAATCTAGAATCTGGTGACTGGCCACAAACACACTCTGGTTCAAGGTATCCCAAATCGGTTATGTATCGGCCGTAACGACCGATATGTAACGGTAACGGTGGGACCCGTTACGCGATATGGGGTCGAAACGGCCGTTACGGAAATTTGTGACCGTAACGGCTGTTACGGGCCATAACGGCCGTAACAGACCGTAACGGCTGTTACGGGCCCTGAAAAAAAAAGAAAAGAAAAAACAAAAAAAACCTTACCTTTTTTCCTTTCTTTTCTTTTTCTTTTTCTTCTTCTTCTTCTTCTTCTTATCTTTCTTCTTCTTCTCGGGCAGCGCGGCTGTGGCTGTGCCCGCTGTGGCTTCTTCCTATTCTTCTTCTTCTTCTTCCTCTCTCTCTCTCTCTCACTCTCTTTCTCTCTCTCAATCTCTTCTTTCCCCCTTTCCCTCTTTTTTCTTCTCTCTTCTTTCCCTCTTTTTTTCTTTTCGGTTTCCCTCTCTCTCCATTTTTTTTTTAAAATTTGTAGCAGCTAGCTGCTGTAGGTACGTGTCACGCAAAGACGAGCGCTGACACTCCTCGAGCTCCGAGTTGTATGAAAGGTTCAAAGGAGATCAAAGTTATATGGGCTCCACAGTGATGTATTTATTACATCTACACCGTTCATCTATTTTCAGAGATCATTTTAGAGCACCACCCAAAAAATGAATTATATCAAGAGATCATCTGGACCACACCAAAAATAGCAGCGGAGATAATGATTTTCACGGTTAAACAATTCGTAGGGCGCACGGTAATGTTTATTTTCCATCCAATCTGATCAGACCCGAGTGGGCCCCACCATGATGTATATATTTTATTCATATCGTCCATCCATTTTGCCACGTCATTTTAGGTCAGGATCCAAAAAATTAGTAATATCCAAATCTCAGGTGGACCACACCATAGGAAATAGTGGTTATAGAATGCTCACCATTACAAATTTCTTAAGGTCCACTGTAATGTTTATTTTCAATCTAACCTATTAATTGGGTCACACTGACGTGGATGAAGGGAAAACACACATGTCAGCTTGATCTAAAACTTTTCTAGCCCCCAATAAATTTTTAATGGTGAACGTTTAATTATTATTGTTTCTTATGGTGCAGTCCACCTGAGCTTTGGATGTGCCTCATTTTTGGGCTCATGCCCTAAAATTATTTGGCAAAATGGATGGACGGTGTGGATATAACACATTCATCACGGGTGGGGCCCAAAAAACTTTGACACGTGTGCTGCACTTTACAATCCGAGTCCCTCCTAATTCAAGCCTTAAAAAATTGTACACGAGACATATATTAACTTAAAGTTTGGCAATTAAATTATGGACTGCAATTGCTAACTCACAATGCCAAAATCAAATTATTTGAATAGTTTTAATTGTTAATTTGTGGACTTTTATTTTTTAAAATAGGGCCTTTTGATTTTTTTTTTTTTTTTTTTTTTTTTATGATTCACTATCCAATAAATGTCCACCAATTTATAAGTGGGATAATGAAAATAAATGGCATGAATTTGAGGCTGATTTGGAGAATAGATTGGTCCTCCAAGTCAGCCCCAAATTGGCAACGCCATCTACCTGAATTTAATTTCATTTTTTTAAAGAACTATTGGGAGAAATGATATCAAGTTGTTAAGTATATAAATTACATATTTAGAAAATTAAATATATGAATTTTGTAGTCAAATTCAAGTTACCTGGTTAAAAAATTAATCAGACAGTCCGATACAACTTTTCACCAAAGAGTGGACCGTTACACCACCATAAACATGTTCCAATTTATAAACGAATGTATATTTGGAATGCTTAGAATATTTCAGATTTAATCCATATTTTTTCATATTTTTTTGGCAAAAAAAAATTTTTGCGCCGTTACGCCCCCGTATCCGTATCGGTTTCGGAGGGCACCGTTACGCCAACCGATACCGATACGGGACACCTTGCTTTGGTTCCTTGAAATAATGCTTGGAAGGAACTGCTGAAATCGAGATGCTAGGATCTTGGCAAGAATCTTATAAGGGCTCCTCAATAGACTTATCGACCCAAAATCTTTCTAGTTCTCCGCACCTTCTATTTTGGGGATGATGGCTATAAATGAAACCCCCATTTCTTTCGACAAAATCCCTCTTTCGAAGAACTCTTTCACTAAGGCCAAAACATCGGCTTTAACATCTTGCCCAAAACACTTGGGAGAAGGTGAGAGGAAAGCCATCGGGACCCGGGGCTTTGTCTCTTCCAAGAGCCACTATTGCAACTTGCACTTCCTCTCCCGTGACTGGTCTCTCTAGATCGGCCGCTTGAGATAGAGAAATCTGAGCAAATTGAAGATGATCAAGGCTAGGCCATTCCCCATTTTCAGCTGTTAGCAGCTCATTGTAGAATTTCACGATAGCCTTGCATATACTTTCCCTGTCAGTTATCCGAGTGTTCTCCACCGTTAAACAGCAAATCCTGTTCTGTCTTGCTCTCGCACTTGCCATGGCTCTAATGAAGAACCAATAAACGAGTTGACTTCTTCGCTGTCAAGTTGCAAGGGAGGTCTGCACAACAGTGTAAAATCTGGCATAGAATGGGTCTCGCCGGGAATTGTTCTAGCCTAGTGGAATGACGGTTGAAAACAACGTGGGGCCCTGTATGACAATTGTTGTGAGTAAAGTTGTGTAGGCAGGTTTATGGTTGATATGGCTGGAAAGGAACCGTAAGATCTTCACCGATATATTTGATGGTTGGAGTTGTTGGGAGGATTTTTACTGTTCTGTTTGTGTGTTGTGAGGGAAATTCCAAATCTTGAGGTTTTCCTCATTTGACAATTGCTTCAAACTGGAAGGAGGTATTAGAGTGCCAGTGGAAAAAGGAAAGTGATGTTGTCAGGTGGAGGGTTTCTCCTTCAGGTAATGTTAAGATAAGCTTCGATGGTGCTTTGCAGAGAAATCCTAGTCTAGTTGGAGCTGGTGTTATAGCGTGTGACAGTAACGGAGCTATTCTGGTCAAGGTATGCAAAAATGGGCACAGGCCGTTATGTGATATGGTGTCACAACAGCCCATGAAAAAAATTACAGACAATAGCGGGCCCATAATAGACTGTTATTACCATGCATAACGGCCCAGGACGGTATGCGCATATTAGTACCCTTTTGGGAGTTGTTTTCATTTTCCCCATTTTTCCTTCTCTTTTCGACATATTTGCCTCTTGGTACTATTTTTAACCCATCTTTGGCAAGTTTATGCATTTTTGAAGATTAAAACACAAGATTTAAGCCATTTTTGAAGAATTAAAGATACAGAGATGAATTTGGGGAAAATAGAAAAAATAGGTAAATATTCTTCTTTTCCTTATTGCAAATGTATTGATTCAACATTATATTACCAAATCAACGAAATCTTGTTAGATTTGTGTTCGATTTGGCCATGTTTGTATAATTTTTTCTTGTTGCAAATGTATTGATTCAACATTATATTACCAAATCTACCAAATCTTGTTAGATTTGTGTTCAATTTGGCCATGCATGTATAGTTTTTCTAATTTTGCTTGTTTTTATACAGTTTCTAGCAAATTTCAAATTTTTATATCATTATCTTTAAAAAATAACATTTTCTTTTTGTGAAATATTTAGAGTGTAGATTATTCAAATCCCTGTATGGAGCTTAGATCTACAAATGCATGCATTAAAATAGTGTTTTCTCATTTCGTTTTCTATTTTTTGGTATTTTGGTAATTTCGGGGTCATTTATTGGATAAATGGTGATATTTTTTAAAATTTTTTTTCTCAAATTTCTTGAGGGCCTGTTTGGATTAGCTTACCGTGGTGTAAATACCGGAGCTTACCGTGGTGTAAATACCGGAAAATAAGTAATTATTATTTACTTTGATATTTCATGCTAGCTATGTTGACAACTATGCTATTTCCAAGGCCTCGCACTAAAATCGAGGAAAAACACCATTCTTGAAAAATCCATGGGCCCCACCATGATGTATGTGTCTGATCCACACTGTTCATCTGTTTTACTTATTCATTTTAGGGCATGGGCCAAAAAATGAGGTAGATCCAAAGTGTAAGTAGACCACACCACAGGAAACACAGAGAACTGAACGCCTATTGTGGAAAACTTCTTGTGGGGCACAAAAGTTTTGGATCAAGTTGATATTTGTGTTTTCCCTTCAACCATGTCTATGTGACCTTATGAACAGGTTGGATGACCGATACATAGTAAAATGGCTTCTTCAATTCATAGTCCAGAAAATCATCACTTGTAATTCAGTGGAGGTGTTGTTTTTGTCCTCCGAAAGCTCTTGCTAGTGACCATTGTTTCCTATATTGAACAGCCTACTTGCTGCTTTTCTTCTTTGCAGATTGTCAAATATTTACGAATTTATCTTCTTTTGGCATTCTAACTACTTGTTGTATCTTTAGTTTGGCTACCATTTAACATTCTTACTGTTACAACCCCACCAACTTTCGGGGAAATGATCAATAGCCTTTGATGCCTTTGCCCAATCAATCACATGCAATTTAGCTCTTTTTAAAATCTTTGCCTCTCACCCCTCCTGATTCTTGAAGCATCGATTGTTCCTTTCTAGCCATAGGAACCAAACCCTTGGAGAAGACTTGGCCGCCAGACTTTTGAACCCAATCTGCTTGAGACACCTCCCTAACACATTATAAAGAATTATCCAATAGTTTTTGGCCATACCCACGATATTCCAAAGAGCTTTAGAAAGTTTTCCCACAGTTGCCGTGCTGATTCCTCACCATGGAGGCACATGAGACATACGTTTGGAAGAACCATTTTGCTTTTGTGGAGATTATTAACCGTTAGAACCTTGTTACTTCCCACAAGCCATGCTAAAGTGGCCACCTTTGGAGGGACACCATACCACCACACAAAAGTGGATGGACTAACCCCATCATTGGAACCCTCTCCACTTTGCATCTTGAAAAAAGATTTAACGGAGAATTTACCGGACTCCTTATTTAACCACACCATCGTGTTTGATTCCGATTGCATTGGCCTCACCTTTGAAAGAAGATTTAGCAAATTAACTAACTCAAACTCTGCATCATCTAAATTTCTTCAACACGGCAGGGCCCATATACTTCCCTCACCATGAAAGGAAAGACAACTTGCAACTACTAAACTCTCCCCCCTTGATTAACCTTGCCAACCTTGGAAAAACTTCACCCAATTTCTGCTCCCCCACCCATATATTATCCTAGAACCTAATCTTCAAACCATTTCCTTAAGGAAAACCCCAGCCCTTCCCATACCTTACTTCTAACTGAATTTACTGCTTTCCAAAGGCAAGAAGACCTATAATCGACGAGGGCCGAGTCCACTAAGCATTCCCCCCCCCCCCCCCCCCCCGAGACCATACTTCCTGCCCACCACCTCCTCCATAAACTCCCCTCCTCCACCCCAAATCTCCACACCCATTTACCTAACAGTGCAACATTTGCTACCTCCAGCCTTCTCAACCTAGCACCCCCTTGATCCCATGGCTTACATACTTCCTCCCTTACTGCTCTGATCCAACATATTCTAGCTATCACACTTCAGATTCTTTCCTTATTTCATTAAATTGTAGACACGTTTTCTTTCTTCTGGTGCACATGCTCTTGATCAATTAAATTTGCAAATATGTTGTTTGTTAAGAGAGTAGACTGACAGCTTAATCTCTCTGAACTTCTTGAACTGCTCTGCAGCGTCTGAAGAGTTCTTGGAACTGATCAAAAGTGCTCTTTTAGCTGCTTTGGAAGGTAAGTGATTATGAGAACCAGAATCATTTCATGATGTACATACTATGACAAATACTCTTTAGGAGCTGATCTTTTCCTATCTCTCTTTTTTATTGTTGTTGTTGTTGGCAGCTCTTGGGCCAGGATCGTTATTTGGGCTTGTTACATTCAGCCATAAGATAGGCCTATATGATGTTCAAGGGCCCATACCAGTTGTAAAGAACATATTCATTCCTCCGGATTTGGATGGCACACTGCCCATTGCGCTTGAAGATGCCATGCCATTGCTATCTTTCTTGGCCCCTGTATGTTAGTGACTGATCCTGATTTCAAATAACACTGAAAATTTTCCTGCATGAGTTACAGTTAGACTGGTGAAGCAATTACTTGGGAATTGGGTGATCAAAAGCCATTTATAGTGTGTGAGAAACTTTTTGTTATTTAATTCTGAAGGTGTTAGAATTATGAAACAGGTGGATACTTGTAAGGATCGCATTGCAGCAGCCCTTGAAACACTGAAGCCAACCACTTCCTGGGAAAGAACCACTGCAGCAGGGCAAGAAATGGATGGTGTATTGCTGGGTGGGCGGGGTTTTGGTGTAGCAATGGAAGCCCTATTGAATTATCTGGGATCAGAATATGGAAATACATTTGCATTGGGTATGGTAAAGTCCAAAGCACATCTCAATGTATTTTGCTTAGGTTTTACATAATTAAAGGCATTCTGAATGAATAATATCTTGTTCGTTTATCTTTTCTTTGTTCTTGTATTTTCTGGGGGACATTATATCTGAGTAGAAATTTTTGTTTTCTTTAAAATTTAAATGAATGCAGCTAGAGTGTTTTCATTTTTGTCTGGTCCTCCTGATTATGGAGCTGGGCAATTAGATAGTAGGCGGTATGGTGAGCAATATGCAAGCAAAGGAGAGGATGCAGATCGTGCACTGCTTCCTGAGCAGACACCATTTTATAAACAGCTGGTAATTTTGGTCCACGGAGTGGCAAAATCTTGCTGTAAGTTTCATGTTTAGGAAATGAGAACACTGACGAACATTTCACAGGCTGCTGTCGCTGTTCAAGCAGGTGTCTGCGTGGACATATTCGCTGTTACCAATGAATATACAGACTTGGCATCACTCAAATTTCTGAGCATTGAAAGTGGTGGCTCATTGTTTTTATATTCAAATACTGATGACTCAACGTTACCTCAGGACATGTAAGTTTTGGTACTGCTTTCTGCTCCATTATTAGCTTGAAATGTTGTATTTTGTACTTGAAGGCAACTTGCTTTTGAGAAAAAAAGAGCAATACCGTGTTTATAAATCGAAAAGAATTTAGTTAGGTATAGAACTCTTGCTTTTTAACATTGTTTAAATACCACCTCAATTCTTAAAAAAAGTTTAAATACTGCCTCTCTGAAAATCTACTGAGACCTTCAGAAGTGTGTTAAGGCATCAGTTTTGGTTGTTAAGAGAGGATCGGAAACATAGTGCTGTCTTGGATATGATTACAAGATGTGACACTGTTAGTGTAGACAATACGACTAGTGGTCAGATGACAGTTGCTCACTCTGGCGAGGACATTTGGAGGTTCACTATTAGATGGGAGAAGCTCCTTGCTGGAGTCTTCAAGCTACGAATCTAGCTGGCGTGGTTATTTTAGTCCCCCGTATGTTGTTGATTTGATTAGTGATGATTGTGGAGTGTTGAGTTTGTTGTCCTATTGGAGTCAAGGACTCCAATGAAGCTGAAGCATAGACTTTTTTAGTAGTCCTGACCCATTTTCTCGTTTCCCTCTAATTATGGTAGGCAACTAGCAAAAGTATTTAGGTGGTGAATTGACAAAAGAAGTTGATGCGGGACAATTAACCACTTGCTCTAAAAGCTCGAACTGTTAGAGCATGACAAATCAATCCCTTTATCTCAAAGCCTAGGCCCCACATCTCATGGGTTAGGACCTCGGTCGAACCTCCCTCGTGGGCCCCAAATCACATGGGTATCACCTCACACGAGCCACCCGCCTCACACGGGTGGGGCCTGCCCAACACGAGCCACCCACCTCACACGGGCCACCCACCTCGAGTGTGCCCTTGCATCCCACAGGCAACCCCACTTGTGCCCGGTGTGAAAATGCCCCTGCATTAATCACCCCCGGTGAGGAGTCTTGAACACGAGACCTTCTGCTCTGATACCAATTTGATGCATGATAATTAACCACTTGCTCTAAAAGAAGTATTTAGAAATAATGAAGAAAAATGTCACCTTTTCGTCACACTTTCAGTTGTTTAGGATAATCTTAATCTGGTGATGTCAAGGTATTCCGTAATGGTAACAGTGGCCATAACGGCCACCACCGTTACCATTATGATATGGGCTATAACGGCTGTTACTCCCTCTCTCTCTCTAAAAATTATTAGCTGTCATTTTTTTTTCCTGTAACAGTCGTTATGGTCATAAACGGTGGCCACCATTACCTTTACGTAATGGCTGTAACAGCTGTAATGTAACTGTTTTCGCATATCTTGGATGATGTCTAAGTGATCTTTCTTGCTCTCTCTCTCTCTCTCCCTCTCTCTCTCTCTCTCTCTCTCTCTCTCTCTCTTTTTCTGTTTGCATTTCTTCCTAAATAATAGGATGATTTGATTGTGAGATGGATCCTGTTGCAGGTATCGGATGTTGAGTCGTCCATACGCCTTTGGCTGTATATTGAGATTGAGGACATCTACCGAGTTCAAACCTGGTCGTTCTGTATGTGATTGATGCATATTGCTATTGAACTTCACAATTTCCAGTTAATGAGTCAACTATTTAAACTTCATTTATTATTGTTTTTCTTACCTCTTCAATTTCTTTTGCAGTATGGTCATTTCTTTCCAGATCCTCAGTACGAAAATGTTCAACATATTATTTGTTGTGATTCTTATACCACATATGCTTATGACTTTGAATTCACCAATGCAGTTGGATTTTCCAGGTACAAATATCTTCTGCAGATGCATGCTTAACATCCATAAGATCTCGCGGATGTGATATATGTTTGGTCTTCTTTTCTGTTCTAGCCATTTCTCGGATATGTTGTTCATTACCTGCAGCTTATCAAGGAATGGATGTATGCGTCTAAGTTTGTGAATCAGTTTCCTGAGCGATGGGTTGAGTTGTAATTGTCTTTAGCTTTGTTGTTTCTTTGGCTGTGGTTTTTCTTTTTAATAAATTTATCGTCGTTCAAAAAAAAAAAAAAAACACCTGCAGCTTCTCAAGACTTGAATTGCTATACTTAATATGGAAAATTCATCATTTCACGATAGGATGGGCACATTAAGATGTACTGCCCATGGTTTAAAGTATCATCTGAAACCAGTACATATCACCCTATACGTACTGGCACCCATGAACAGTACGGTATTGTATCTGCCCCGTATCAGCCGAAACAGTCTGATATGGGGTGATAAGTAACGGTATTGCTGGTGAACACACCCATTTCAAACCTTGGTACTGCCACTTCATTTGCAACCAACTGATAATGAGCTCTGACTTACATCATTTCTACTTCACTGTGATCTTTCCTCTTACCTTTGTTTGATCAAACAAGAAACGTTGATTTGGTTCTATTCTGTAATGGACTGCTTTCTGTGAGGATTGGTGAAGAACTAGAAGCGAGATGAACCTTGAAAGATATAAAAATGCTAAAAGGAAGTGAAGAGGGCAATAAGGCCAAATATAAAGCATATAATGATTTGTATGAGGAAAAGTTGAGATATAAACCACATTAGATGCATTAAGTGTGAGGAATATAGGGTTATAGTGAAAGATAATGAGATTAGGGAGAGATAGAGAAGTTGCCTTCAAAAGTTGTTGAATTAAGATTCGATGCAAAGATGGACTTAAGAGGGGTCAATTCTAAAAAATAAAAGGACTTTAGAGGGCTTTTAGACCCTGGGGGATTGGGAGGGTGGGTATGTTATTTTAGAATTCATTTAAGGGAAGTAAAGGGAGCCCTGGGAAGGATGAAAAAAAGGAAAAGGTTGAGGAGATGGATGCTATATTGATAGAGGTGTGGACGATTCTGGGTGAAACCGAACAGTTTGTCTAACTTCTTTTGTTTTGTTTATTTATTTATTTATTTGGTGGGGAGTGGCAAAGTAGGACTAGTTTACCTCTAAAAAAAAGCCTGACTAGTTCGTTAGGAGGGGTTTCAGACCTTATGAGATGGGGAGGACATGTGCATTATGGTAGAGTTGAAGCAAGGGAAGTAAAAGTAGTAGTAGCAAGGATGAAAACAATGTTAACTAAAGCTGCCAACCCCCGTAGGTTTCCCTTTTTGAATTGCACAATCTGGGTTGTGTTACGTGTGATCTGGTTTTTTTTTTTTCCCGACAAAAAATTCTCTCCGCTCTTAGTATTTATTAAGTTGTAAAATAAATTATATGTAGAAGGAGAACATAGAGATTTATACTTTGCTTTATGCAGTAGCATGCACATAGGAAATTCATAACCCTATGCGTGCATGGTCCGTATTAATAACATTCATCATTTCATATATGAACTACAATATCATATCGTATAAAGAACCATACTGCATGTCGTATGTATTGGAGCAGCGCACATGTTCCTAAACGTAATATACCATGTAGTGGGGGTAGTGTACCGCATCCTTGATTCTGAACCGTGTACTAGGGGGACCCACATCCAAATAACCTTCAGATGAAAAGAAAATGTTATGGGGGAACCGATGGCATACCATTAGAGGAGTGAAAGATTTTGGTAGAAACTAGACTAGTTTGGCCAAACCTTTTTTTTTCTTTTTTTCCAACAAAATTTTAGCAGAGAAGGAAATGCCATGCGAGTGGAGGACAAGCATTATAATACCTATTTACAAGAATAAAAGAGACAAATTACATCTAGTGATTTAAATATCACTATTTATGCACATATCACATCCTTGGGATATGGAAACATATTGGTATTGCGTGGGAAATATCACATGTATCGGGAAAATGTATCAATGGTACAAGGGACTTGTATAAAGGTTTTGTGGAAAAATATTGCAATGCATCAGGAAATGTATCAACATATTGGTTTCCTACGATGTTTTTTTCCAGAAATTTTGGTCGATGGTTAGAAGTGATGTTATGGATTTTTTCTTTGAATTCTACTATAGAGGTTGCCTCTCTAAGGATCTCGGGGCCACCTTTATCTTCCTCATCCCAAAAATTGAAGGTGCGGAATCCCTTAAAGACTTTAGGCCGATAAGTCTTGTGCGTAGCCCGTATAAATTACTGGCTTTGAGATTTAGAAGGGTCTTATCCTCTGTCATTTCAGAAAATCAAGGAGCTTTCATTATCACAGGCAGATTCTTGATTCCGCTTTACTTGCCCATGAATGCTTAGATTCTAGAATCTAGATATAGACAAGGTATAGAAGGTATTGTTTGCAAGCTAGATATCAAGAAGGCCTATGATCACGTCGACTGACAGTTTTTAGATTATATGTTGGAAAAGATGGGATGCGGAACCAAATGGCAAGGATGGATGCAAGCTTGTATTTAGTCTCCCTCCTTTTCTATATTGGTTAACGGTTCCCTTTTTGTTATTTTAAGGCTTTTCGTGGTATTAGACAAGGTGATCCTTTGTCCTCATACCTTTTTGTTGTTATTGGGCAAGCGCTAAGTATGATGCTTGTAAAAGCGGAGAAAAATGGTCTTATTAGCGGGTTCAAGGTTGCGGGTCCAGGGGTGAAAGTTAGCCATCTTTAGTATGCAGATGATACAATACTATTTTGTGATGCGAACTTCACTTTGGTTGACAATCTTCATAAGGTTTTGGTTTGTTTTGAAGCAGTTTCAAGACTGAACATTAACATTTCAAAAGCAAAATGTTGGGTGTCCATGTCTCCCAAGATAATCTTTGTTAGTTGGCTACTATTTTTGGGTGCAAACCCAAGGCCTTTTCCCTCGTCTTATCTTGGGTTACTGTTGTGTATCATCAATCTGGCTAAGCATCTTTAGGACAGAGTGGTCGAAAGAATTGAGAGGAATCTATCCAGGTGGAAGCATCGATATTTTTCTTTGGGGGCCTATTTGACTCTCATCAAATCGGCCTTTTCCAATATGCCGATTTATTTCATGTCTCTTTTCAAGTGCCCTAAGTTTGTTTTGGACAAATCAGAGAAATTAATGAGGTTTTTTTTTTTTTTTTGGGGAAAGGGACTGGGGATTCTGCCAAGTTTCATTTGCTCAAATGGGAGGAAGTTTGTAAGCCAATAGCGGAGGGAGGGGCTGGTTTGAAGCGTCTAGACTTGATGAACATTGCCCTTCTCAGTAAATGGCACTGGAGATTCGCTTCTGGGAGTCTGTGGAGAGAGATTATTGTTTACAAATATGATGTTCAACCTTGCGGTTGGGGCATAAAATCCTCTTCTGCTTTATTGGTGCATCTCATATATGGAAGGCCATATCCATTACCGATCATCTCTTTCGTTTAGGAATTTCTCTCTTTGGGAAATGGCAACTGTATTTGCTTTTGGTTGGACATTTGGTATGGACCGCTTCGGGATCTTTTCCTGGGAATCTTTTCCTGGGATTGGCCCTGCTCGCTCCCGATCGTTTCATTACGGTGAATTGTTGTCTCTCATCTCGGTGGTGTTGTCATTTGGTCTCCCCCTTCTCGGCGGAATCTTTCGGATGGGGAGTTGGATGCGCTTCTTTCTCTGCTTAATTTGTTGAACCTCTCCATGGCCTCGATTCAAGATGAAGACTCCTTGTTTTGGAAAGTTCATGCTTCCGGTTGTTTCTCCGTTCACTTGTTTTATGGGTTGCTCTTTTGGCTTTAGTCTTCCCACTCCTGTCAATTACTTCCCTTCCCTTATTTACATTGGTCATATGGTGCTCCCCCGAGGATTGCGGTGTTTGCTTGGCTTGTGAGTAGGAAAAGAGTTCTAATGATAGATAACCTTCAAAGAAGGTCTCTCATCCTCCTGAACATCTGTCTCATGTGCATGAGGGAAGCAGAATCCATTGACCATCTCTTCATTCATTGTGATTGTGCCTGGCAAGTTTGGGAGCACTTCTTCCACATTTTCCATATCTCATGGGTGATGCTGAAGTCGGTTGATCAGTTATTGTGGGCTTGGCATGGGGGTGGAGTGGGAAAATCCTGGAGATCCATTTGGAGACTCGTTGTGATGGGAACTTTATGATTTATATAGAGAGCTCGTAACTGTTGTTGCCTTCATAACAAGGAATGCTCTACTATGGAAACCATCCATATGGTTAACAAATGCTGTTTCGGAATGGGCCTTTTTTTTTTTTGTGTGTGTGTGTGTGTGTGTGTAAATTTGGCTATTAACACTGATTTTCCCTCCTGGTTTTATTTTTGATCCATGTATTTTTTCCTGCTTTGGCAGTCTTCAATAAATATTCTTTGTTATCTGTCTCAAAAAAAATGTATCGATGTAACGTGATATATCGGTGATACATTGCGATATTTTGTGTAATGTAGGGGAATTTGATTACTCCCACTTTATATCCTTTTGACCCTATGTGATATCAACTGTATCGGGTCTATCAGACGATACCATCAATATTTAAATCACTGGTTGCAATGACTATCAGGTTCTAGCAAGGATAGAATTAAGAGGGGTGTCAAACCTTGGGGGATTGGGAGGTTGTGTGTATCATTGTAGAATTCGGGTAAAAGGGAAGTAAAGATAACCCCAGCAAGGATGAAAACAATGGAAGGATTGTGGGAATGGATGATGTATTGATAGAGGTGTGAAAGATTTAGGGTAAAATTGGACTAGTTTGGACAACCTTGTGCCTGGCAAGTGGAGAAGCAGCATGGTACCTATTGATAGGAACAATAGATGACAAAGTGGCATAGGCCGTTTGGAGATAAAACTTTTATGAATTACGCTATGAAGCTCTGGGAGAGTTTGGCGTGGTACAAAGACTACGACAAGAAACAAGATATCGGAGATGCTAGGGCCTATGAAATCAAGCTATTTTTCTACTTCGATATGTGGAGAAGTAATCTTTGGAAAGAAATGGAGTATGGAGAGAAGAATGTACACATTGATTTTTATAGATCTAGAGAAGGCATTAGATAGTGCCTAGAGAGCTTATTTGGTGGTTGATGAGGAAAGGAACCATGAGAAGATTTATCTACACTATTAAATATATGTATGTGGGTGTTGTTACAAGAGCGGATTGCGGTGAGGCTGATTGGTAACCATAAACAGCGGGTCTTTATCAGGGGTTGGAATCTAGCCCTTATCTTTTCACAGTTTTGATTAAACGAGTTAATAGCTACTGTCTAGAATGAAGTCCCTTGGTGTATGTTGTTTAAGGATGACATGATGTTGATTGACAAGACTAGAGGCTAGAGGGACAAATTCTAAATTGGAGGTGTGGAGAGGCTCTCGGATCTGGAGGCTTACAATTAGTAGAGCTAAGATGCTATATTTGGAATGCAACTTCAATAGGAATGGTTATAGATGCAAGACTTCTCCAAAATTGATGGCCAGGAGATTCCTCAAAATGATTTGTTTTGTTACCTTGGCTTTATTGTTCAAAAGGGTTGAGAGATCAGCCAGGATGTTCCCAATAGAATTAGAACTGGGTGGATGAAGTGTAGATGTGCCTCATGATTGCCATGTCACTGCTGTGTATGTATGAGACTGAAGGGGAATTTTCTAAGTCAACTATTTGACCAGCTATGATTTATGTGCAAACAGTGTTTGGTAGTTAGAAGGCAACATGAATGGATGATTAGTGTTGTAGAGATGAGAATTTTGAGATGTACGTGTGAGAAGACTAGGGAGGATAAAATTAAGAATGAGGTCATCTTAGGAATCCAAGGAATGATCCCTACGCGAGATAAAATGATGGAGAGCAAATGGAGATGGTTAGTGAGGTGCCACAAAGACTGGAGATAATGGGGGAACTTTGACTGGAGTTGAAGTGCTTGAAAAGAGGATGAGAGGAACATTCTTTAGTTGCACAATCCTTCTAACCATGTGCCGATCCTGCTTTGAATTGTGGGTTGCACTCACGCTTCCTAGCTGTTTATACTTGCTAACATTTTGAGGCAGACGTCTTTCCCGCTTTGCACACAAATCTGTTTCCACCTTGCAGTTGCTTCACACTTCCTCCAACTATAGGAACACTTTAAAAGGGCTTGGATCCAGGTGGTGGTAAGGATATGAAGTGTTGTTCACTTACGAGGATAGGGTGTATGTAATGATTGGCAAAATAGGATTGTAGATCTGATTCCAAATAGTTGGGAATGGCTATGCCGATGATAATGATGGTGATGGCATTTATAAATTTGATGATGACTGTGGCTTCAAACATTGAACTAAATGCCCATGCATATGTTACTTAGTACTCCCAGCTTGTTAATAAAGTCCTCAAACACCAAGGTTCCAATGTAATCTTGTATGTTATCTTTTACTCTTTCATTTTGACAATTCTATATACCCGGCAAGTGAATTTCCATAGTTGTATGTTTTGATTATATTGCATCATGGATCTACTTGTCATTTTCGTAATATGCGACAGAGCTGCTGATTAAGATGCTTTTGTGTAGCAAGTACGGTAAAAGCTGACTTATTCTTTTGCAGACATACAGAACCTCCTATACTACAGATTGCCTTTCAATATACCATTGTTGTGCCACATGAGGAAGCTTCAAATTCAGGACACTTGTCTTCCAATAAGTATGGTTAACTCAGCCCAGTTGCAACTGATGATATAGTCTGCATTTGATTCTGTTCTTTTACATGCCACACTCTCAAGCTTTCTGGTTACATCCTTTCAAAAGAAGTTTTTTTTTTTTTTTTGTTACAAAATATGTTCTTCATAGGAGTTCCTGAATTCTTGAAGCCATCAGAAGTTACAGTGTATTCTTTTGTCTTAAGTTAACATGGTTTACACTGCCCCTTAGCTGTTTGATCTTGATAGAGGACATCCTAATGACTCGACCACAGAATTGGGGTCTTCAATCCAAGCTATTAAGCATGGAAGAGACACCATGTAAGGACTGTTTCATGGGGTGATCACCACCATCACCATCCTAGCCTTCTTCCATCAACCTGGGGTCTGCTTTTAACTGGAATATTGGTAAAAGGTATATGATAGGGTACCCCTGAGATCTAAACCTTCCTCTTTTAACCAGTCTTTGAAACCGGCCAGGGCAGAGGCTTATACTTTCCAAACCATTGTTTTATGAAAAATATGGGTTCAAACTCATATCAAACCATCAACATCAAGGGGCTACTTGCCATCACCAATCCACTCATATTGATAATCCATCCTATCTACAAGCTTCCATTCTCAGTCGTCACTACATACATTATGGTCATTAATTTTGGTAGATGGCTCTGAAGAATACATTCTTGAATAGATGATGGATGATGACATCTATATGGAAGAACCTGTTGGGTTCATCCAGACAGGCAAGGGGCAATGAAGATTACGAAGAATGCCAGCTAAATAGATCAATTTATGGTCTCCGCAACCAAGTGCAACCTTGATTAAAAATGTAGAAGTAGTGTGTAGCTTATGCTACTCGCAATGTGGCTTACGCCTCATGCTACAGAGGGGTGAATGCTATGCTATGCGCTATTCACTATTTAAAACACTGGGAACAACAAGCTTAAGATGATCCATCAAACTGATGTACTACAACGCCTCGTCATTGAAAGATTCCTACGACATGGAGGACACCACACTATCATGCCTCCATAAGAAGAAAGCATCGAGAGACTGCAATGCTACGATCCGGAGCGAGAGCAGCTATTCGTGGGAAACCATCCTGTAGTGGCCTATCTCCACACCATTCATCCGTCCATAATCGGATCTGATTCCCGTTCTCAATGATGAAGGCAATATTTTTGCAAACCATATGCTTCATCGACACTATAGCTTTCCAAATACTAGACGCTTGGTAAAGGGAATATCTTTTCACAAACCAACCTTCTTGAGCTCCATACTTGCTGACAATGATCTCTCTCCGAAGTCGGTCCTCTTTGGTTCCGAACTTCCAGATCCACTTCCCCAAGAGAGCAAGGTTCATGGGCCCCAGATTTTTTTTTTTTTTCCAGCTCTCCCTTCGGATATAGGCTTGCAAACCTCCCCCTAATGGAGAAGGTGGAACTTTTTGCCGTCCATATTCCCTTTCTAAAAGAAGTTCATTCTTAGCTTTTCTAGCCTTTCAAACACTAAGCTAGGGCACTTAAATAAAGACATGAACTATAAAAGCATGTTCGAGAAAGCCACTTTGATGAGAGTTAGCCTCCCTCTAAAGGAAAGATAGTGGCATTGGCAACTAGCCAATTTCCTCTCTATCCTCTCAACCACTTTGTCCCACAAATGCTTTGCAGGCTTCCCGATGGTAGGCCCAAGTACGTAGACGGAAATGTTCCAAACTTAGTATCACCTAAACACTACAGCCAAAGACTAAAGTTCTTCATTAGAAACATGCACCCCCTAGTATCTCACTCTTGGTAATGTTAATCTTAAGGCCCAACACGGCTTCAAAACAAACGAGGATTTTCCAAAGGTCGTCAACAACAACCACATCTGCATCGTAGAACAATATAGTGTCGTTCGCATATTGAAGGCGACTAATTTGGAGACCACCTTTTGAAACTCGGAAGCCACTCGCTAAACAACACTCTTCACCCTTATGGAGAATTTTGCCAAGGGCCTCACCAACGACCACCAAGAGGTGAGGAGAGAGCAGATCCCCTTGCCTGAGACCTCTGGAAGCCCTAAAGAATCCTTTAGGAGAACTATTTACTAATACAGAAAACGAGGCAGATTGTACATAAGACCTTATCCACCCCCTCCACTTTTGAACGCAACTCAACTGATCCAACATGTAATCCAAAAAATCCCAATCGACGTGATCGTCGGCCTTTTCCAAGTCTAACTTATAGACTAAATTGCTCTCCTCTCTCTCTATCTAGAATCAATGCATTCATGAGCAATGAGCGCGTTATTGAAAATATGTCTACCCATAACAAATTGATGCAGGACAATTAAGCACTTGCTCTAAAAGTTTGAACTGTTAGAGTATGGCGAATTAATCCCTTTATCTCATAGCCCAGGCCCCACATCTCATGGGTTAGGACCTCGG
The DNA here is from genome assembly GCA_021015155.1 of Magnolia officinalis. Lineage (NCBI taxonomy): Eukaryota > Viridiplantae > Streptophyta > Magnoliopsida > Magnoliales > Magnoliaceae > Magnolia > Magnolia officinalis. The sequence continues at coordinate 43,003,885 of JAJHSJ010000016.1, forward strand.
CTGAACCCCCCTCGTGAGCCCCAAATCACATGGGTACCGTGGCTACCGCCTCACATGGGCCGCCCACCCCGAGTGTGTCCCCGCATCCCACAGGCTACCCCACTCGAGCCCGGTGTGAAATGCGCATTAATCACCCTCAGTGAGGAGTCTCGAACACGAGACCTCCCCCGTGGGCCCCGCCCACCCTGAGTGTGCCCCTGCATCCCACAGGCGACCCCACTCGAGCCCGGTGTGAAAATGCCCTTGTATTACAAATGCCCTTGATTGTCGGCTATAACCATAGACAAACCCCCTAGAACCACAATGCCATAATCTTCACTATAATCTTGTATGGATTGCGTATTAGGCTAATGGGCCGGAAATTTGTAAGCTGCTCCGCTCCTTCAATCTTATGAAGAAACACAATAAAAGAAGCTCCCATGTCGACAGAAAGTCTACTACGTTCATAGAACTTGAAGACAAAATCCATTACGTCCTTCTGGAGGATGGACAAAAGAAATGGAAAAAAGGCTATAAGGTGATCATGGTCTTTTATTGTTAATGGCTTTTTATTGAACTTGGTCATTGCTTTTAAAAATATGCATTTGTGGAATTTCTAAGATTTTCTGCATACATTGCTGCTCTTCGTGCCTTATCAGACCCTTGCATTGGATGCTCCTTGGTTTTCAAATGGTTATTGTTTCTTCAAAACATGCTAACTAGGGTTCTACCTTGGTGCCATGACTGTTAAATATTCAGGTCAAATTTTTACAGGCTTTTATGGTTTAAGTTGATGTTATGTACTTTGTGCAGGTCCAAGCATTCTTTAAAGCGGCGACTAAGGATACGGACCTTGCAATATGCAACTGCTGGAAATATGAATGAACTTTATGACAGTGTTGATTCTGAAGTTGTTTTGTCAATCCTTGTTCATAAGGTTATTTCATTTCAACTACCCATTGATATATAGATACTAGACTTCAGTTCAAGGTTCACAATATCAGTGTCATTGTAGATATCTGGTTTTAACAAAAAAGATGTATAGGGGTCCTATTCAATATACATTGACTACTATGATACATACATCTTATATTTTGTGCCATGCTTTAGGTTAATATGGGCTACTTCCCATAGGCTTGCTGTGTGATTGCCACTCCCAAATAGCCCAAGAAACAATATGGTTTGTTACTTTCTTAGTTCAAGAACGAATCGGTACTTGCTAGATTGAAAGGCAGCTTAGCCAAAGCTGAACCTTTAAAAAAAAAGGCACACATAAAAAAACCATGGCTCCCTAGACCAACTCCAAGGAGGAATCATCACAAAATAATTGATTCCCAATCTCTATTCAGCCCCACGTATGATTAACGGGCGAACTTCGGCAATACTAACACCCATTCCAGAACTTACTATTTTATTTACATGGTACGGTAACCATCTCTTTTTCTTCCATCCAAAGGTTGTTACTTTCTTCGATTACAATCAACAACTTTTTCTGTGAAAAATATTTTTAATTTTTTTCTAAAACCAAGGATTTTTTAGCTTGCCATTGCACTCATGAAGTTCATACCAACCAATCACCCTGCAAATCTTTGTTGAGCCATTGTGTAGAAAAGAAGATTGGAGATGTTTCATTCACATCCAGTGAATTTATTTTTCTATCTCTGTTGATTATTTTCTAATTTGTGATAAGTGTTACTCCTCAGGTTATTTTAGCTTCTTTGGAGCAAGGAATTAAGGAAGGCAGAATGTTGCTACATGACTGGCTAGTCATTCTCACAGCTCAGTACAATGATGCGTATAAACTTGTTCGCTATGAAAATGGAAGTTCATCATCTCAAATAGACGTGGCCTTCTCACAATGTCCACAGCTGCAACATTTACCTCGACTTGTATTTGCTTTGCTTAGAAATCCTCTCCTCCGCTTTCACGAGGAAGGTGTTCACCCTGACTATCGGATATATCTGCAATGCCTCTTCAGGTATTTGATGTATTGTCTTATCTGACCTCTACCCTCCTGCACCCAAGGATTATTGGGTCTTGAGCTTCTGCAAACATATAGTTTGATGATGCTCCAATTCCATGCGCAGGGCCCGGGCTCAGTAATCCAGACTATTGATCTGAGGGCTCCACCATGGATGGGGATGTTCCAAGAATCTTGAGATTCAAAGAGTGTGACTGTTGATCTGCAAATAGGATGTTAAGGAAAGAGAGTGCAGCAATGGTCCACTTTTATTGAAGGATCATGATGTTATAATCCAGGAGATTGTTTCGGCATCCACATTCCATGGGCCTATAAAATTGACAATTTGGATCCTGGTAGCATGAGCACATGTACAGGCATGAAAGCATCAGCAAATTGTATCTGGCGAGTTAGAACCCGATAATTCCTCTTTATAGGCACCATGTCATAGAATGCATCCAACCAATCATAGGAAATAACTATTTTCTGTTTTAAGTTGGTACCAGTAAGTGAAATCCTATGTTTGAAAACTCGAAGAAAGTTGAATCGGCTCGATTAGATTTCATCAAGACTAAGAAAAACTTGATTTGGTCATGACTCTGTTGAGACTGGCTTGTCCCAGTTGACTCGACTCGACAAAGCACAATAAAACTTGAGAAAACTCGATTTGACATTATTCCCCCAGGCGACAATATTTAATTGAGTTAAAATTTAAATAAGGCTTGACAAAACTTGATTGAGAGACTCGACTCGACAGACTTTCTACTTGGGTCACCTTTTTTTATTTTTGTTATTATGATAAGAACATTTAACTTGTGGAGAAGTTGATAGGGCAAAAACATTAGAATACAGTCATGAATACTTTTGGAAGTTCTGATTTGGTCATCAATTGACTTGAATCTGTACATTATCATCATCTTATCCTATTCTCTGATTTTATATGGTAGTGTAATTTTATTTAAGTGACATGTAGTGTTCTTTAAGGCCCACTTTGGATGCAGGATTATTTTGTTTAAGTGAGGTGTAGTGTTTTTAAGGCCCAGTAGTGTAATTTTATTCACGACTTGTAGTGTTAAGGCCCAGTTTGGATGCAGACTATTGAAGAAATGGAGATTCCTTGGGGTCTTCATTTAATTATCTCGAGTTTTTAAGTGCAGTTTTTGGACTGTTTGGGTGACCCTTTTTTGCCAAATTAAAGCTGTCATGGTGAGCTGGTGAGGTGCAAACAATGGCTATATAAGAAACTTAAAAAAGAAAACGCCGAAGATGTTACATAAATTTAGATTATTAGCATTCACAAGTTCAGATTTTGAGGCCAAAACATAGTTTTGGAAGATGTAGGATATGCAAATGGGATGGAAAATCAGATATAATAATTCCTGATTCACCAAAACCTCAGAAAAATCAGGCTTTGACGAACATCTGAATGGGCCCCTAAGGCCCTGTTTAGCGGACACCTAAAATTGAGCTCATCTCATTTTAGTTAATGGTAATTCAAGATCTGAAGCTTTTACTGGAATTTCTTATGTATGATTTTGCTGTTTCTGTTGACTCTCCTTGGAGAATTTTCTAAATTGAATTACTGATTGAGTTTTTCATGCAGTGCGTTGGAGCCAAGTTCTCTTCACCGGGCTGTGTATCCTGTATTGACATCATATGTTACTCCTGACAAGCAAGCATACCCGCGCCACTCGTTGAGTCGTGCTGCACTGATAACCAGTGGAAGCCCAATATTTTTTCTGGATGCATTCACGAATCTCATAGTGTATTATTCTTCAACAGCGGATCCTTCCCTTCCCTTTCCTCCTCCACATGATTGTAAGTGGTCTTGTGCATCCCCTTTTGGTTACTTAAACCATACTTCTGTTTTGGCCAGAGACTGGAAAATTAGCATAGAACAATCTTAGTTGTACCATTATGTTGATGCTTCCAAGAAGGACAAGACTGTCAATAGTTCACAACCTTTGTTTTAAAGTTTTTTTTGTCTCGTACATCATACATGCAGCCTCCATGCATGTCAATCCAGAACAGCCAAATTTTAGGTTCATTGTTGATGATGTATAACCTGAAAATCAGACTGATCGAATGGTTTTAACAATCCAGCGGGTGGCTACTGAATGGACACTTAAAAAAAGAAAATGGTTTGTTTATGGGGATGAAACACCAGAAGGCATCATCAAAAACATGTTTACATGTGTCTATATATAATAATCCTAACCCACACTCAGTCTCACCTAAAAAATGGTGGTGAACCATCATGTAGCCAAAATAAAGTGAGCAGGTCATGCATTAGATGCAAATATGCTTGTAGATGAATTCTAATATCGCAATCAACTATCACCCAGTCCATGGGAACAGGTGGCACACGTGCACAGCATCCGGAACTCTTATCCAGTGGGTTCCATCATGAATGGGCCATAGCCCAGATAATAGCACTGGTAAATGATATAATTGTTCAGCCGATGCAATTGAGCAGGAAAAGGGTGAGTTATGAATTTATTTATTTTACTAATGATTCACATGAGCTGGTTGCAAGTCTGTTCAGGAAATTAGGAGCATCTGACATGTGTGATTTGTAGGTCAGGGTCCAGACCCGTATGGGTACCACGTGCCCCCATGGAGTGCTTGTCGTATTTTGGTTGTGATTCTATCATTCCTTATGCTTGAAAGAGGAGATACACAGTCCAAATAATTGCAAGTTGTTTTTCCTGGTTCACCTGTGTGCATGCATGTTGACCAATCCCTTGTGTTCAGGATGGTATTCCAAGCTGAACTGAGGCACTTCAAAAACTCATCATGTTGAAGTCCCTTTTTTTTTAAAAAAATGTCTATGACCTTAGAAACTGCTCGAGTGCTTTTAAAACTTGAAATTCCTACAATTCCTTCAGATAGAGTACTCGGGCAGAATTTTGTAGTCAATTTGGATTTAGCCATCATCATGTCCAAGTCAAGTTTTATGATTTAAACTAGAATATACAGATAAAAAATATCATTTCATTTGTTCTAGAATTATATAATCCTTAACATTGAGGAAATGTATAGTGTCCTGAGACCTTGAGTCTGTACAAGTAGGCCAATGATTTAATGAACGAGACTAATCTGATGGGCCCCACTGTGGATGCAATATGCCCCAAGAATCGCTTCAAAGGGACAATCCTAATCCTTTACTGGTCTGCAAATAGATAATTAAAGATAAAAGATGTAGCAACGGTCCATCTTTTGTAGGAAAAAGCCAAATATCGTATGTTAGGATCTTCTTATCTGGGAGATTTTTGGGTCATGGCCCATCGACCGTGTGGCCCATAAGATCAATGGTCCCATGGCCACACCTGTATACAAACTCAAAAGCCAAGGATACTATATACCATCCTCCAGTTTCACTGGGATGGGTTTCGATTCGATTCAGGTGTAAGCACTATTGTGTTTGAGATTTTAAACTTTAACGGTACAGATTAAACATTCCATACCAAGGGATTATATGATCCCCAATCTTTGGTTATCTAGTGTCCCGCATTCTTGAATTTGTACAAGTGGTGCATCTTAGTTAAGTGAATTAGACCAATGTTGTTGAATTGTATATGCGATCGTGTGTGATTGCATAACACAATTGCATATGCGGTTGTAGATTTATTTTTTTTCAAAAAATAAAATAAAAAACTGAAAAAATAGGGAACAAATAAAAAAAAAAATGTAAAAAAATAATATATAAGAAAGTAGGAGGAACTTTCCCAAGTTAATAGATAACTAATTTTACATATTTAAAATACATTTGAGTGAAATAAAATGAATTAGGATATCAAGTCATCAACATTCAACAATATTGTTAACAATTAACACTTGATAAGTAAGAAATAAGAAATGACAAGTAACTGAACTAACATTAATAACAAAATGAAGATTGAAGAAGCTATTTATTTATTATCGATTTTAGAAAATGGAAATATAATTTATAAATTACAATTCATACACTAAATCACTAACAAAATAATACTAAATGTTATATACATTGATCTATTTGTCATTATGTCATTTGATCACCACCATCGTCATCATCGCCGTTATCATCGGTGTCATCTCCTTCATCTACATATACTTATTCTTTTGTTTCTTCATCATCTGTATGTACTAATACTTCATCAACATCTAACTGTAGATCTTCAGCTTAATCATCATTTCTTCCTTTAATCTCTTCAATCTCTTCCACAGCCACTACTCGTCACCCCTTTCCTTCGCCTTCGAGTGGAAATACCTTATCTAGGTGTCGTTTCATATGCGACATCTTCAACTTGGGCCCAATTCAGGTCCCTGTTAGCAAAGACCGACTCCTCCGTCTCTACGTGTCACTCATTATCTATATCCAACTCATCTAAGCAGATATGGTCAAAGAAACCAGACTTTTCTTTCCTACCCTGGAATCATTCTCGCAAGTTCTAATTGTATTGGACGAAGACCAAGTCGTTGAGCTTCTTTTGTTCAAGGCGATTTCTTTTCTTGGTGTGAATCTACATGAAAGAAAGTGCAGTAAGCATTAGCTTAGCTTATACTTATAATTACAAATTACAATTATCCCAGACTATAACATTTTAACATTTTCGTTTTTTTTTTTTTTTTTTCCAAACTTACCACCTCGAACGTGCTCCGGTTGTGCTCGCAACCATTAGCAGAACACGCGAGTCCAAGAATTCTTGATGTCAGCTTCTTTAGAGCTGGATCCTTTCTATTTGGGTCAACTCCATAAGCAGCTCACTGGTCAGCTGAGAAAACGGTTTAAGTAGGTTAGACTTTGTAGATTAGATCGTAAAAAATTATTTTAAGAAAGTTGAGAAATGCATACTACTTACTAGGCAATTTCATTGTTCTATGCCTGACGATGATCTCCCTCAAGAATATGCCCTCACTCGTTGTATAGAAATCCAGTAGAGCTGAGATCTTGTCATGTTCTTCTCTATCTGTAATCATTCTTTCCAACACGTCAATAAAACAACCATATGTAGAGTCGGTGTTTCTGCCGGATCGGGGGAAGCGAATAAACATGTTGGGTTAAGGATGTAGGCAGCTGAATACAATGGAGATGACACTTGACTGTCCTATCTTTTATTTATAATATCTATAATGGACTTGTAATCACGCTCTCTGTAGTTAAAGTGGTCTATGATCTTATTTCTCGCATTCTCCATCGCATTATATATGTAATCCATTGCTGGCTTCTTATCCCCGTCCACCAATCGCAACACAGTGACTAAGGGCTTAAATGCTTTTAATACCTTTACCAATTGTATCTAAATTTTTGCGAAAGGATTGTTTTTGAGTTCGTTTCCCTTCGACTTTCTTTGACCAAGGCCCATTTGTAAAATATGCCAACACTACAAAGCTTCTAAGTTCCGATTTTTTGCATTTAATTTTTGTAGTGTTGAGAAGGCTGTAGCGAAACGGGTGACTGTTGGACATGCCAAGTTACTCCCAATGTGTTTTTTTTCATTTGACTAAGAAGAAGGGCGTCTTTGTACATAAAGGCCGTGACTCTTCTTGTCTTTGCAATCACATTTAAAAATGACCTACCTATGTCTTCTAACATAAGATCTATACAGTGGGCCGCATAAAGGGTTCAGATTAAACGATGCCTCTTCTCCATAAGACGACGACCAACAGCTACATACGAGGCTGCGTTGTCTGTAATTACTTGGGAAACGTATTCCTCGCCAATGTTGTTAAAATCGTACAATTTATGATTTGAATCATATCATACCCATGGACGATCTAAATCACACATATGAATCGCAAATCACATTGAATCGTACGATTTGATATTGAATAGTACAATATAATCATAAATCGTACAATTCTATTTTTTTGACAAAAAACCGACAACGCCCGGTGAAAAAATAGATTTTTATTTACTTATTTATTTTTTTATAAAGGGTTTTCTGTTTTGAAAGGTATTTAGGCCCCACCCTCATTAGAATAACATATATTTTGCAACTTTTGGGGCTTGTGGGCCATAGAAAACCTAGAGAGAAAAATCAACATATCTTTTTCGTCGCTTAATGGAATCAAACGCTGCTTGTTGCATTCGATTTCTACGTTAAAATAGGTAAGAATATATGTAAAGTATTCAATTATTCCTTTCTATTTCATTTCTTTCACATATTGGTGAAAATATGGGTTTTTTCGGAAAAGAAAATTAGAATATTTTGATTATGATTTTTTTTTTTTTTTTATTTTTTTTTCAGTTTTTTGCAATTCTTTTTTAGGGCTTTTCTGTTTAAAACTTATGTATGCCCCACATACATTATAATATCACTTTTCTTTCTTTTGAGAGATAGTGGTGAGATTTGGAGTTTACGTGGGGCCTAAATAGTTTTTTTTTCAAGACTTTTCTCATTTTTAATCAATTTAAAATCTTCTATGTTTGTGTGGGGATGGGGAAGATGTTATTTTTTGAATCGTTTAGAGAACTTACATGTACACGGGATGGAAAAATGGGTTATGTTTTTAAACTTGATTATGATGATTATATATACATTATACAATTTTTTTTTTCATATTTATGACAATGTATTATTGATGCATTATATATATATATATATATATATATATATATACAATTTAATATATATTTTTATGACATGTTTTATTAAAATCTGAAAAAATCTTACGATTTTTTTTTTGAAAGATAACGAGAAATATATTAAGAAGAGAGAAAAAATAGGAGAATAAAAAACAGGAAAATACAAGATTCCGTTGAGGAGGCGGAAGCAAACTAAACGCCTAAAAAAAGAAAATCAAAATCTTTTAAGACATCCACTTGAGCGACCCATTTTATCAGCAATCGTTTAGCTTTAAGCAACCACAACTGCAGGATTAGATTCATTCTTGAAACATCGACCGTTCCTTTCTTCCCAAACAGACCACCAAATTGTAAGAATCGCCATGCGCCAGATTTGGATCTTAGTTTTTCCTATCCTTATACCATGCCAGGCTTTCAGAAGGAGGTCTACTGATTTCGAAAGGCACCAATAAATGCTGAAGCAAGAAGAAAAATCTGCCCAAATGCTTGCAATGAACGGACAATGAACCAGAAGGTGATCGACCGACTCTTCTTTCCCCATGCAACATAAACGGATTTTAGTTAAAACCATCCCCCTTTTCCTCAGGTTGTCAATTGTCAGGATTTTCTTTTTACCTAGCAGCCACCCAAAAACCACTATCTTAGGAGGGGTATCTTTTGAAGGCATGAGGATAGAAAGGATTAGGTTATAGCACGATTTAACTGTAAAGATGGATGATTTGTCCAATCTCCAAAAGATGCTGTCAGCCTTCAACTGATCTGGATCAGATTTGTAAATGAGTTCCAGCAGAAGCCCGAATTCGGTGATCTCCCAGTCCTCTAGGTTCCTTCTACACTGCAGATTCCAAACTGTCTTCCCATCCATAACCGAATAGCAATCAGCAACGTAGCTATCTTGATTCGGGGTCAGGCAAAAAATGTTTGGAAATCTTACTTTAAGGGGCGTATCTCCCAGCCAAGGATCTTTCCAAAACTGAATTCTATCTCCCTTGCCAAGCTCAAACCCAATCCCTTTGATAACCTTATTTTTCATCTGGAGAATACCCCTCCATATAGCCGAGGCCCTGTACGCAGATGAGTCTTTTGTCCACCAGCCACCTGCTGAAGTACCGTACTTGCTTTTGATGATGTTGTTCCAAAGATTTTCATCTTCCGTTCCCGATCTCCAAGTCCACTTTCCTAACAGAGCTCGATTCATCATCTGAAAAAATCTTACGATTTATGATACAATACGATTTAAACTCCTTTACGGTTTACGATATGACAATGATTATGATAACATTGTTCCTCTCATATTTCCTCAATTACACTATCTAGTAAATGAAATAAGTAATTTGTAGTATGGGAATGGGTCGATGCATATGCAGACTTTAAGAGCATTGTTCCAGCTAGACAATTCACCAAAAATTTGACCGACCGAATCTATCGGTCCATCCGTTGGCCATAAGTGAACAAACATATGTTTTTCACGATTCCTTATATTCATTATAAAGGACCGTGTGTATTCAACTCCAACTTTGAGGCACGTCTCCCTTATTTCATGGTATGAAGGTAGTTTGAGTCCAGGTCCAAATTGACCTATTGCCTCAACTATAATTTTAAAGCTTTTTTTATTTAACTATGTTGAAAGCAATGTTGGTGTGGTAAAACCACTTAGCAATATGTTGAATAGTAGTTTGCCTTTTTTTTTTTTTTGTTTATACCAGTTTTCTAAAGTTATTTGACCGATCGACCACATCCTCGAGGTGTGGTCTACACCATCTATCCGTGGGCCCATGCCCACAAGCTCTTTTCGAGAGTGGTTTAGATCGGCCTGTCACTGTAGGGGTAGGCAAAGTATTCAAAATCGGTTACGTAACGGTAATGGTCATAACTGTTACGCGTTATGGGGTCGAAGCAGCCATAAAGGCCCTATAACGGTCCTGTAACGATCCATAACAACCTTATAACGGATCGTAACGGCCCCGTAACATTTTTTTCAAAAAAATTAAAAAGGACCGTAACGGCCTGTACCATAACGGTAACGGTTACGACCACCGTTACTGTTTTGGAACGCCTTGGGGGTAAGGCTAGCTTTATCTACATCAACTACGTTTATATCGTCATACGCATCTTGTTCCATATATTCCTCTAGACGTGGGGCACTATCGCATCTTATTATTATTATTATTATTATTATTTATTGTTTATTCATATACTCTATGATCTCCCTACGGATTTCTGGAGTAATTTTGTCGCATGCTTTTGCATTTGATCTCGGTAAATGTGCAAGGTGTTGTTTGTGCCGCGCAATGCCACCATAACCCACATAGCCACATAACTTGCATACTATGTGAGTTTTATCTGTAACACTTGGATGATGTCCATAGTTCCAAAACTGGTCATTCGACTTGGGTTTCAAAGAGGAAGATTGGGAAGAAGATATGGTGTTTGAGTCTTCTTGTCATAACTTGTAACTTGCAAGTTGTAATTTGTAAACTAAAAACTAAAAAGACTAAAGTAAAGAGTAAATACTAAAGAGATGAGAGGGAGAGAGATAGAATGTAGAGATGAGAGAGAGAGAGAGAGAGAGAGAGAGAGAGAGAGAGAGAGAGAGAGAGAGTTACACTTGCACATTTAGAGATGAGAAGAGATAGAGAGTTACACTTGCACATTTAGAGATGAGAGAGAGAGAGTTACACACTTACACTTGTAGTTGTAGCCTTGTAGGAGAGAGAGAGAGAGAGAGAGAGAGAGAGAGTTGCACAATTACAATTACACTAAAAAAGTTTGAATATAAAATTCTTCAATCAAGCAATCTTGTCTTGAATCTCGTAGTTGTAGACTTGTAGTAGAATGTTGATTCTTGCCTTCTTTGAACTCTTGCTTGATTATTGAAATTTGAATTTTGACTTGTAACTTGTAAAATGTAAAAATAAAAAATGTCTTGCTTGACCCCTTGTCTCTTGATTTAAATGTAGAGAAAGAGATGTAGATTCCAATTTCAATAGAAATAATTAAATAGATGTATAGATTGTAAAGAATGAGAATGAATGAATGTAGAATTGTAGATTGAAGAAATGTCAAATGAGAATGAATGAATGTAGATTGTAGATTGTAGAAATGAGAATGTAGATGTAGAACTAGAAAATGGAATGAATGAGAATATGAGATAGATGTAGAAATAGAAAATGAAATGAGAGAATGTATGATGTATCTAGTTCTAGAAACTTAAAACTAGAAAATGAAATGAGAGAATGTCAGTTATGTAACTAATAAGAGGATGTAGAACTAGAAAATGAAATGAATGAGATAGATGTAGAACTGGAAAATGAAATGAGAGAATGCATCTAGTTCTAGAAACTTAAAACTAGAAAATGAAATGAGAGAGAGAGAGAGAGAGAGTGTGTATCTAGAACCTTAAAAATAGAAAATGAAATGAAATGAGAGAATGTAAATTACTAAATTAAATTGTAAATTTGTAATAATAACTAATAGTAATTAGTAAGAGAATGTAGAACTAAGTAATGTGAGACTTGGAATTCGATGTCTTCTTGCTTCTGCTATCTTGAAACTTGAAAGAAGTTGGAGCTTGGGCCTTGGAGATTTGGAACTTGAGAGTTGAATATGGAAAATGTAAGAGAGAATGAGAGATTTGAAAGTATGTAGTAGAGGACAGTTTGAAACTTGCATATAGAGGGGACTTGAAGGCCTTTTTATAGGCAAAAAGTCCGGATTTTGCAATAAAATAAAATAAAATCCCAACGGTTAGATTTCTGACCGTTGGTGAATATGCGATGCATATTCTCACATATGCAATACATGCGATCGCAAATATGCATTGATCGCATATGCGATCATGCATAAAAATGCACATATGCAATCGCATATTTGCATATGTGACCGCACACGACAACAATGAATGAGACCATTCATATGATGGGGTCCATTTGATGTAGTGTTCCCCAAGAAGACTGTTAGATGGCATAATCCAAATCCTATGATTGGTGGTCTGCATTCTGCAAATAGACGGATGGGACAAAAATGCAGAAAATGTCCACGTCTGGCTGAAAGCATGCTAGAAATTGTATGGCCTGCTCTGTGTTTTTTTTTTTTTATCCTTAATTACAACCTGAGAGATTTTTGGGCTACACTCTATCCACTATGGGGCCCATCACATCAATGGTCTGGATCACCGACCCATGGGACCATGATGCAGGCAGGGCACATGATAATTAAAAAATTCGGAATTAGACCACCATGCATATCCTTGGTCCAAAGATGATCTATTTTCTTTTCATTTGCTAAGATTCTGTTTTTAATCCTTCCGAAAAAAGGAACCATCTACTTCCGCCAGAGATTAGTTTTTAGTTTTTAAAATATTGCTTTACAGATGCAAATATTTTCATTTTCCACTTCATTTGCTGAGACTCTCTTCAACTTCAGGCCTACTGCGGACTACAATCAACAAACTAAAGCAGGAGAGAAGCATCACACCAAAGCTTCAATTCATCCGTGGGGGGCAGGATGACGCCACGGCATTTGAGAACTATCTGATCGAAGAGCAGGATGTTGATGGGAGCGGGCTCAGCAGCGCCATGGGTTTCGTATCATTCCTAGAGGAGATTACTCAGCATGCACTGGAGTACATTTCATAAAGCAGCTGAGCACAAAATGACAGTCTGCGAATGCACAAGGTAGCCAAAGGTACCCCCTCAAAACCCAAAAAAAAAGAAAAAAAGAAAAAAAAGAAAAGAAGAAACACTTGGCTGTTCATTAAAAAGAGTAGGAAAATAATGCTAATGCATTTTCAGAGATCTTTCATACAGAGTGCTTGCATTTATTGTAGTTGTTTTGGACCAACCATCTGCTTGTAGGGTTTCTATATTGCTTTTTGTGTTTCTTATTTTCAGAAGTCAGGTGTGGAAAAATTATCCAGCATAGAATAAAAGCAATAAAAGCATGTTTCTGATGCTATGGGGGAAGAACACCAATAGATGACTTCTAGGCAATGATATCACCATTGGTTCTCGAGTCCTATTGTTAAGATTAACGCATTTTGACTCACCAAAGTTCACATGGCCCACCTGCTCGGATGTGGCATGTTTGAGATCCAATCCATTCATCCAGCTGGCCTGACAGTCAATCTTGTAGGTCACGTGTGCAATAATCTGGGTGCCATGCATTTTGAGGCCTGCCTTATGTGTGGCTTGGATCAGCACATGATGGGGCCTGCCTGATGAGTTGGCATGTGTCGCCATGAGTCCCTTGTTAAGTCTAAACATAGAAGGCCCTTAGCTCCCAGCCGGAATCTGTATTTTGGGTTGCTACTTGCATCAGGTTGAACCCCAACCCAACTGACCCAACCCGAAATTTTGGTCGACTGGAAATATTGGAACCTGACCCCAGCTCAGGTTGAGCCCTTAGGCAACCCAATCCAACCCAAATCTCTCTCTCTCTCTCTCTCTCTCTCTCTCTCTCTCTCTCTCTCTCTATATATATATATATATATATATATATGAAATGGTACTATGAGGTCGACCTCATGGGAACTTCCCATGGGGTAGAGCTGTGTGTGGGCCCAAAAATCAGCCGTATACAAAACTCAGGTGGGCCATACCAAGTGAAGACGTACCTAAAACATATAAAAGTACTTGGTGGGGCCCACCTGAGTTTTGGAAGCTGCTGAAACTTGGTCTGATCCCTCATCCAAGTGGGACAATGGATGGTCTGGATTTGTGAACCACATCTCGGTGGGCCCAATAACTGATTATGAATGTTTTAATGGGATGGTAACCCCTCTCAACTGTTGTATGTGGTGTGGCCCACCCAAGTCATGGATTGACTTGATTTTTAAGCCGTAGCCCACCATGGAATGGTGCATCTGGTTGATGGGGGAGATGTCCGATGCACATTACGGTGGGGCCCACACAGCTTGGACTCATGGTAAGTTCCCATGAGGTTGACCTCATAGTACCATTTACATGCTGATCACCTTACGATGAGCACCTTTGCACACGTGTCACTTACTGGTAAAGCTACATTAATCTTTGCCCATACCATGATTTGCTTGGACAATAAGTCACAGTCAGAAGTACTAGGAGGGATTCGGATTGGGTAATGTCAATGTGTGTAGCAAGCTTTACACAAGCATGACTTGGCAAGATCTGTCAAAGGTGGATCACCCTGGAGTATATCCCTAAGCCAATGACTATCAAACATGCTTTGTATGGCTTAAATCTTTGATAGCAATCTGCTGTTCAATCAAATCTCACAATGCTAATCTGTCTCATTTGGTCACCTGTTGTGCAGCACACCAACAACGCTAGTGAACTGAGATCCAATCTTCAGTCACACTCACAAACGATAAACAATAAGAAATATAATATAGAAGAAGAATCAAAGCATTCCAAACAAATCACAAGATAAGATAAACCACGGGTGCAAACTTCTACTATGAAGAAAAACAAGATTACAAGTAATATACAAACTTTTTCCCTTTAGATGTATAGAGAAAATCCTTTGCCCACACTCTATAATAACTTTCATCACCCTAAAAAAGCCCTAGGGACCCCTATTTATAGTTTAGGCAACTTTTCTTTCGCACCATTGTGAAACCGATTCAAATTTTCGTAGTCCGTATCAAATCCGTAAAACGAATCTGTGTAACCTCGACTGGTCATCGGAACTAAAAAACCGATGCTTGCTGGACTTTGAGTCTCGTGCGGGTCATTTGACCGGTCGAGCATGACACTCGACTGGTCAAGCAGCCCTGTCCAGATGTGATTCCACATCCCAACATCACCGACGGGACCCACATGCATCAAAGTGGGCCCCACAAAGGTATTTGTAGCAGGGGGCGTTCAACATAAGTTTTGAGACCGGACCGGATGTGGCCCATTGGATTTCAGATCCCGGCCTATATGTATGCCCCAGACTTTAAAAGTGCCCTATCGATGAACGCTTTCAACTCAACTCTTTTAGTTTTTTCCAAATCCGAAGCCTGACCTCGAACCAACAATGGTCTCATTTATAATGTTGTTGGTCGGGCCTAGTGCTGAAGACTCAGGCCCCTATGAATCAGGTTGGTCTCAGGCTAACCTGATCCGTCTAGACACAGCTCATCTCCCCACCTTCTCAGGCCAGCACGCAACTCTTATTAGACATCTGGACCGTGTAAAAAGGTGGGCCCTTGTTGAAGATCACTAATTCTGAAAATCAGTTCGATCCATTCAATAGGTGGGCCACACCTGAATGTTAAGTCAAAGACTGTCGTTTGTCCATCGATTCCAATGTTCGGCCCACCCTTTAACCGACTAGATTTTCTGTGCTAGGCGATCTTCATGGTGGGGCCTACCGTATACTAATTGACCTATGCATAGTAAGGAAAGATGAGACTTCATTACAAGTAAACAGACGGACCGACCGGGATCGTCTACTTTTACTGACCAATTAAAACACTCCAGCTTTGTGGTGTCCACCATGCTGTATGTGTAAAATCCACTCCGTTCATCCAGTGAGAACTATTATATCGACCGTACATTAATAAGCTAAGACCATTTACCTATCATAAGGAATTCCTGCGACGGACGCGGATCGGGTACTACCCCCACCGGCACCCGACCCAGCTAGAGACGGACGGTCCTGGCAGGGGATCTATGGGACCCATATTGATGAATGTGTTTTATTCAGGTCGGATCATTTTAGACATCTAAGGCTCAAGTGGACCAAACCACAGGAAGCAGTGGGCATGGAACGCCTCCGTTGAAAACCTCACGGGGGCCACACACGTTTGGGATATCCAGGTCTCTCTGACCTTAAACATCACGGTGGGCCCTAGGAAGGTTTCAACGGTCACCACTGCTTCCTGTGGTGTGGTCCACTCAAGACTTCCATCTGCCTCATTTTTGCGCTCATGCCCTGAAATGATCTGTCAAAATGGGTGGACGGCGTGGATAAAACACGTACATCAAGGTGGGCCCCACAGAGCCCCTGCCAGGACCGTCCGTCTCTAGCTATGTCCTGGGGTAGTACGCAATCCGCGCCCTCTGTGGGTCCTACTATGATGTCCGCGTGAAATCTACTCCATCCATCAACTTCACTGGATCATGTTTGGATGACAGCCCAAAAATGAGGCAGATCAAAGACTCGAGTGGGCCCCATCACAAGAAGTGGATATTAAACGCTGACTGTCGAAACCTTTTTGAGGCCCACAGAAGTTTCGGATCATGCTGATATTCGTGTTTCCCATCCATCCCGGTGGGAATCACCTTATGAATTGTTTGGATGGCATATGAAAATAACGGTGGAGCCATGAAGGTTTTATGGCATCCCTTTCCATCCCACCATTCCCTGTGGCTGGGCTCACTTGGGTCTTCCATCCTCCTCCGTTAGTGGGCCTAATACTAATAAGTCTTTACAACCCTCACTATAAAGCCGTTGTAGATTCAAATCCCAAATCGTCTCCATTCCAAAAATAAAATGCAAGCAGCAGCTGCTCTCTCTCTTTCCATTCCCAACGTCTCCCACACTTCAACTATCTCTCCAATCGCTTCAGTCTCCAAACCCACTTCAAACCTCCTCCAAGCAATCCCAGATCTCAATTCTCTCAAACAGATCCATGCCCACATCGTCAAATCCCAATCCCAGCCGTCTATCCAAACCACCAGTGCTCTCATCACCCTCTATTCCCTCTTCAACCAGATGGACTCTGCCAATCACGCCTTCCAAACAATCATTCACACCACAAACACCCTGACCTTCTCCTACAACATGATGATCAGGGGCTTCTCCACATATGGGCCCCACCTTAAATCCTTAGAGCTGTACTCTCAGATGCTCCATTCCGATATCCCACCTGACAAATTCACCTACCCGTTTGTCCTCAAGGCCTGCACCACCATCCCAGCCGTTCATGTAGCTCGCGAGGCCCATGGGCGGGTCATCCGATCCGGGCTCGCATCGGATGTCTACATCTTGACCGCATTGGTTGATTTGTATTCAAAGCTGGGAGCAGTCTATGATGCCCGCCGGGTGTTTGATGGGATGCCTCTGAAGAATGTGGTTTCTTGGAACGCGATGATCGCGGGGTATGGTTATAATGGATTGGATGAGGAGGCAGTGAGGGCTTTTGTGGCGATGCTGGAGTCAGTTTTGGAGCCGAATTCGTCAACGGTTGTTGCTGTCCTTCCGGCAGTCACGCGGCTTGGTGCATTGGAGGAAGGGAAGTTCATACATGAGTGGATTCTTAGGAAGGGTGTGGAGATGAATGAATTGGTTAGGAATAGTTTGATTGCTATGTATGGTAAATGTGGTGAATTGGGGCATGCGCAAGAGACTCTTTGATGAAATGCCTGAGAGAACTGATGCTTCTTGGAATGCAATTATCTCAGCCTATGTACAAAATGGCATTATTACAGAGGCTCTAGAGCTCTTCTATTATATGCAGATTTCGGGAGTTAGGCCTACTGCTATCACAGTTGCTAGTGTTTTACCAGCTTGTGCTGATCTTGTAGATCACAAACTGGGGAAGAAGATTCATGGGTATAGTGTTAGAAATGGGTTCGAATCTGACTTGGTTGTGAGTACTGCCCTTATAGATATGTATGCAAAATTTGGTTGCATAGAGGAGGCGAGACGGATTTTTGATGGGATGCCTGAGAGAAACACGGTCTCTTGGAATGCGATGATTAGTGGATACGGATTGCACGGTCATGGTGATGATGCATTAGAACTATTCTTAAGAATGCAACGAGAAGGGATCGAACCCAATAAGAGTACATTCGTATCAATAATCAATGCATGCAGCCACTCTGGCATGGTGACGGAAGGATTGAAATGTTTCGAGTCAATGAGCAATAACTATAACATTGTCCCAGAGACGAAGCACTACGCATGTGTGGTTGATCTACTAGGACGTGCAGGACGTCTGAAAGAAGCCTACGAGTACATAGAGAAAATACCGATAGAGGTCGATGATGTCGTGTGGGGCGCCTTGCTCGGGGCATGTAGAATCCACAAAGACATGGAGCTCGGGGGGATAGCTGCAAAAAGGGCAATTGAGCTAAATCCAGCAGAACCCGGATACTATGTCCTCCTCGCAAACATCTATGCGGCCGAGGGAAGATGGGGCGATGCACAGAAGCTAAGGGAGGTGATGGCGGAGAGGAAGTTGAAGAAGGAAGTGGGCTGCAGCTCGATTGAGCAAGGCGGGACAGTCCATTCATTCGTTGCGGGTGATTTTAGACACCCAGAGTGGCGGGAAATACACAAGAAGATGAGGGAGGTTGGGGAGAGGTTGAAGGAAGAAGGGTATTTGCCAGACACAAGCTTTGTGTTGCATCAAGTGGAAGAAGGGGTGAAGGATGAGAGGCTTTCTGTGCATAGTGAGAGAATTGCATTGGCTTTTGGGCTTTTGAAGATAGGCAATGGCATTCCCATTAGGATTACAAAGAACTTGAGAGTGTGTGGAGATTGTCATACTACCTTTAAGCTGGTGTCTAAAATATATGGAAGGGAGATTGTTGTGAGGGATTCAAACAGATTCCACAGGTTTGAAGGGGGTTTATGTTCATGCAAAGATTATTGGTGAGATTGATTAACTACAATAATATCTCTACAATCAACAAATAGAATTGTGATACAATGTATGTTGAAAGGTACAACATATGCATGGATGGATTGCGAGTATGATGAGGCCAGACAATCCTGTCTTTGCCTTTATATCCGGGAGGTCCACTGGCCTAAAAAATCTTAGTGGTGGAAGTTCTTATCAGTGTTATAGGATACGTATGTACAACTATGGCCTAAAAAATCTTAGTGGCGGAAGTTCTTATCAGTGTTATAGGATACGTATGTACAACTATACATAGATAGCTGTGTTAATGAATTCATATAAATCTGTTAGGATTTTTACCGATCTCTCTTCTATATATTCCTGTCATTCCCATGAAATAAAAACAACATTACAATTTCCATCATGTAGTCTGTTTGAATTAACAATCAAAATTATAATAGAAATGGAGCCTTGTGCATAAATCAAGGTTTAAAAAGTAAGGATAAGGACCAAATACCCTTCCCGGGCCAATGGGCCCTTTATTTTAGGTTCCCATTGTATGCAATCAAGACAATAGTAAATTCTGATCAATTTGGATGGGAGCAGAACCCAAAAACAACACTAAGAATACACAATGACCATCGGATTGTTTTCATCAGCATCTGCACTGCTCGCTGTTTTGCTTATCATTTTACCGATGATGAAGGATCACAGGAGTTCCCTTCTTTACATGGCAACTGAACCATTTGTTGGGTTGAAAACCATGTTTTAGAAACCGGGCCAGATTGCACTGCCGTTCATTACTATCCAGACGGTTTCAAGCCCAGAAATTTTCATCAAGTCAAAACCAACAATATCAAATTAATCCTGACGGTCCACTCAGTAGAATACATTTGAGAATCAACGAGAGTGAAGCAGCATCCATAATTCTCCAATCATGTGCTTTTGGGCATATGGGCCAGATACAACAGGTCCAAAGGCCAGATTCACCTCTGTCATGGTTCGAACTAGCTTGCAGCTGCATCATTACCATTTTCAACCAACCAAAGGCTTCGCCCAGGCTCAGTTCTCTACCCAGTAGGCTGGGTTTTTTAATATTTCACCCACAACCTGACCTGGAGCATTGGCCAGCACAACACTTTAACAAGGTTCAATAAGCTTTCAAAAGAAATTCAAATGAACAAGCATTCTTTTGGGGGCATTGTTAAGGAGATCTTGCTAGCATACAAGATCCCATCATAAATGGAGATCCTGTTGGGGGCATTGATCTAGCTAGAATACAACATCCACCTTAATGGAGATCCTGTTGGGGGCATTGATCTAGCTAGAATACAACATCCACCTTAATGGAGATCCAGTTGGAGGGGCATTGACAAGGAGATCTTGCTAGAAGACAAGATCCCGAGGTAAATCACAATGGCATCCGTGCCATGTTCAGCAATCCAATCTGTTAAAAAGATGGGACCCACCATTGATGAACTCTCTAAAATTGAATAATTTAGCTGTTTATCCGAAGATTCACAAGCTACAATCTCATCATAATCCTTGTTGAATCGAGGGGATTTCTAGCAAACCTGCAGGATGCCATTTTTCAGCCTTGATTCAGCATCCATTTTGTTTAAGGCAAAATGCAATCAATGGATTCGTGGGGCAATTGGCTTTTCACCAGCCGCAGCATTAGGAGGACATTCAAATGGCTAGAAGAGTAAAAAATAAAAAGGGTCTGACTGCCAATAGCTATTCAAGTAGCAAATAACAAAATTTCAGTTCTCTTAAAAAAAGTACTGGCAATCAAAATTTCAATAAGTACGCTGAAAAACAGCTTTCCTAAAGCAGTCGGTGAAGAAAAATCCCAACATGAAACTAAGAAGCAGCATCACTCTAGAGAAAACTAATGAAATGGGGAAAGGCCACTAGGTATTGGTAGCTCTGGTGTAAATCTGCTGGCTCGAATGAGCAGAAATCATCCTGATTGAACCCCTTGCCATCAGATCTTTGATTGCCCTTCGTGCAAGCGACCCATTAATCTGAAGATAATTAGGAAAACAGCTTCAATCAACAAATCATACACAATTAATATTTCATGGCAGATCGATAAATGAAAGAAATTGCTCATAAGCACATCACTGCATTAGAGTTAGGCGCTCTACTGTCAAGTGGTACCATTTTCACACATCCTTGGTTTGCAGACATGTTCCTACTAAGCAGCAGCTTTCATCAAGTCAGCATTATTAAGAATACATATATGTATGACAGTAAAAGTTCTAGGGAGGTCCAAAACATCTATAAGATAACAACAAAATCAAAACATGTGTACTTGGTTTATGGTCAAAATAGCATACTTGGTAAACACTGGCCATTCCCACTTTATTTCATGCCCTGGGCAAACAAATGCAAAAGATGTACTTTTCTTTTGTTGGTCAATAAAATAGAGAGGGAGGGAGGGAGACTCATTCTTCAATAAAGTTTTAAGGATGACAATTGGGAGGCTCTCTGGTATGATTCCTCGTTAAAGCTACTGTTAAGTGATAGATTCAATAAAGAAGGCCTAACACAAAGGCGTTGCCACCTTGAGCTTGAAAGCCATAAAAATATGCATGCAAGCCACACGAGCTTTATTGCACAGCAATGTGGGCAAAGCTCTATTGTCTTTTAATTTGCTCTCAAAAGTGTTTTTGAACAGAAAAACACAAAAAAAATAAAATAAAAATGTGTTTGATTCATTTGCTCGAAAAGAGTTCCCTTTTCTGCCTATTGTCCAAAAAAAAATACTGGTTCTAAACATTTTACCAATTATTAATTTTCCATTTTACCAATTATAAAATTTCCAAAAATACCAA
The DNA here is from genome assembly GCA_021015155.1 of Magnolia officinalis. NCBI lineage: Eukaryota > Viridiplantae > Streptophyta > Magnoliopsida > Magnoliales > Magnoliaceae > Magnolia > Magnolia officinalis. The sequence continues at coordinate 43,025,766 of JAJHSJ010000016.1, forward strand.
CTCTGCAACAGAGTTTTGCTGACTATGGCATAAACAATGCTCCCTGCCTTCCAGAAGCAATTTTGATTTACTCAATAGAACAGGTGGAAAAAAAGAAGAAAAAACAAAAAGCATCCAGCATATGTTTTAACATCAACCATAACAAACACCAAGAAAAGAACTGTAGAAACCAAAACCATTGTTACCACTTTAGGGGCTACCTCAAAGCTCATCAAAAGGGCAACCTCCCTAAAATCAGTTGATTTGACAAGTCACCCTACTCCAATTTAACATCCAGCATAAGGTGAATATTTAGCAGCAGTTGTACAATATGAGAAACTAATTTTCCTAGTCCTAACTAAAACACAAGATGAAAGCCAAATGCAAATCCAATATCTTCATTCAATCCCAAAAATACTCCACTGCCCTGATCACAAAGCATAAATTCGAATCTCAACTTAATATGAAAAATTAAATTCAAATCCAAAGAATGGGTTAAACAAAATCAGTGTTTAACTTAGCCCAGACAGAAATAGTACTCTTGCTAAATTAAAATCAGGGTTGCATTCAAGTTAGAAATGTACCCTCAATCTGTCCGACAAGATTGAAGGAGTGATGAGCTTGTACTTGGGAACCTCAGTAAGAAGCTTGTCATAACTCGCTTGATCAAAGAGAACCATGTTGTTAACTTTCTCCTTTTGCTTCCCTTTGCTCCATTTCTACAAAGAAACCCAAACAATATCAATAAAAAGCAAAAATCATCTAATAGAAATGAAAACCTAGTCCACACCCAAATTAAGTATCTAAAACATTTTGTGGCGGAAATAAATCCCTTAATTAATAGAAGTCATATCTCCAATCCAAAGGCTATAAATTTGTTGATACCAAAGCTAATAAAAAAAATTATTTTTTAAAAATCTTAATTCATCAGAAAACAAAAAAGTTTCTCTAAATACTCAACATCTCAACTAGATAAAAATGAGATCCTGGTCATGTTTTTAAAAAATCTTAATTCATCAGAAAACAAAAAAGTCTCTAAATACCTTAATATCTCAACTAGATAAAAATGAGATCCTGGTCATGGTTTAAAATATCCGCCAACACAGCACATACATGAGATAATTTGGATATTGGTCAACCAATACAACTTATGGCTGGAAACTGTCCAACCACAAAAACTCACAAGCGACTGGGAGTTATACCCGCAGGTACTATAAAATGTAACTAAGACTCATCATCCTTTTCCCACTCTTTCCTCTCAGAGGAAGAGTGAAACACCATTTTTTATAATTACCTACTAGGCATGGCCTAAAATATCTACTCTGCCCACACATAGCAAATTGACCAATACTTCTCGGGTTTTGTGGGTGGCCAAGATGACACACATGCCTTGAAACTGTCCAGACTCCAAACCCAAAATTCACAAAATCTTGCAACCATATCAGCAAGTTGTATAAAAGTAACCACAATTCATTTTAACTTAGTCCCACGCCTTCCTCTCGTATGAAAAAGGAAACACCAGTTCCGATCATCTGCCAGATTCGACAATTAAAACAGAGGTCTAGACACAGATCAACGATGAATCCACTACCATTATATTCAAATTAAAGGGAAACTATATAGATAAGAAATTGAAAAACAAAGCAAGTTGTATAAGTAGACTAAAACAACACAGATCAACTAAATTGATATTCAGCAACTCAAAGTACACATGATTTGATGCAGAGACCCGCACGATAGAGCACATGGTTTCAGTGGGGCAGAACATTAGTCTGTGGGGCCAACCATGAGTGGGGGTACCCCAAAAACCTCCCAGACTGGAAATTCTAACCCTTCAATAGAGGAAATACAACAATTGTCCACAAAGAAAGACAGCGTATTGGATGGCCAAAGTTTCTAATAAGCAAAAACCTTTCGAAACCATTGTGATGGGCCAACAGATCGATGGTCTATGAACCTGAGTGGACCATGCACATCATGACAATGTAGATATCCTGATGTATCATCATGATATCATAATTCCCTTAAAAACCTACTTCATAATCAAACATTAGCAACATAAAAAGGCAAGATCTCAATGCCAAAAATACAATTACAAGGAATATAACGAGCTAACAGCCCGAAAAGAAGACTAAAATTTTAGACGGGCAGGGTTTTCCGATCAGGGAAAAAAACTTAGGGCATCCCCGATCCATGGCGGGGCCATCGTACTAACGGTCAGGATCAACTAACTGCCCCAATATTGTCCGTACAATAAAGTGCAAAATACACATCCTGATGCATCACCATGACACTGTAATTCCTCATCCTAACCCTGTAATTCCTCTAAAACCCTAATCTGAAACCATAAAATTGCGAAAAAAAAAGCCCTAACCCTAATCCGTACCTTTTTCTTTTGTTTTCCACCGCCGGATTTTGCAGGCTTTGAAGACGGAGGAGGAGCCTTCTCCTTCTTAGGCGGCTGTATAAAAAGAGTTGGAGAAACGAAACAGCAAAAACATCATTAAAAATCCGAAGAAGAAGAAGATCGAGATCGAGAGCGAGAACATGGATTCTGCAGAGGGATTTCGACTACTTACCATCTCTTCTTTAGATCAAGGGTGTTCTTTGGAGATGGAAAGCTCGGAGAAGAGATAGGAGAGAAGCTAGGGCTTTCTGCGTTTATATAGATAGGGTTTATACTGGGAACTGGAATTCTACTACACCTCCTCTGCGTAAAACACCCAATCATGTGGGACCCACCATGCTATATATGAAATCCACTCCGTCCATTAGGTTATTTACTAATTTCTAGGACCTTGGGAAAAATAATCGAAGCCCACAAATCAGGTGGACCACACAAAAGGGAACAATGGTGATGAGATGTCAACCGTAGGTTTGTCTGGGGAACCATGATGATGTGCATCTTTAATCAAACCCATTAATCAGGTGTAAATCACGTGGATTAAGTCAAAATTACAAAACTAATCCTGATTAAAAAATATATGGGCCACACTATGTGAAATTATAGGTTTCAGGTGCAGTTTTACATTGTTCTCGTGTATATGGCCCACCAGATCTTTTCCTAGTTGATATTTTTTATGTACGGTTAAAATCATCTTTCTAATCTTATAGACGGATTGGATTTACATATAAAATTATTTTAGCAGCCACTTAAGCTTGTATGCTTTACGCAGGTTTTAGGCAGCTGCGTAAAACAGGTGTTGCAAACGTTTGTCGGGCCTGGACGCGGATTGCGTCCTACCCCCGGCCATTGGAGCTGGAAACGGGCAGGAGCATTGAGTGGCCACCTTCATGTATGGGTATTATCCACACCTTTCATCCATTTTTTCGTATCATTTAAGGATATAATTTCAAATTTTAGGAAGATCTGAGGCTCAAGTGGACTACAAAATTAATCTTTTACCGTTGAAAACTTCTTTGGGTCACATAAGTTTTGGATGGAGCTTATATTTGTTTTTTCAATTAATCCAGCTGTATGTAACTTTATTAATAGGTTGGATGGGAAATAAACATGGGCCCTAGAAAAGTTTCAACGGTGAGAATCATTATCACCGCAGCTTCCTGTGGTGTGGTCCACTTGAGCTTTGGATATACCTCAATTTTGGAATTGTTACCCGTAATGATACGAAAAATTGAATTAATGGTGTGGATAAGACCCATACATGACTATGGCCACTTAAAGCTGCTGCTCGTTTCCCAGCTAGAGACCGGCGGGGTAGGACGCAATCCGCGTCCGGTCGGGTGGGACGCGGGGAGTTCCTGTGCGCTGGAAACCTAGGTGGGACCCACCGTGAGGTTTCTGAGAAATCTACTCCGTCCATCCATTTTGTGAGCTCCTTTTGTTACTTAATGCAAACAATTAGTAAGATCCAAGACTCAAGTAGGCCGATTTAAAGGAAAAGGTGGGTACCGAAATTCCTACCGTTGAAACCTCCATGGTATCGACTGTGATATTTACATTAAATCCGTACCGTTAATAACGTCATTCCTATTGAGATGAACTGAAAACATAAATATCAGCCTGATTCAAAACTTCAGTGGCCCTGCGAATATTCCAACTGTGACCGCTCAATCCTCACTTTTTCGGCCCGGATCCGGCTATTTTTTCCCAATGTCGTAAAATGATCTTAAAAAACGAATGGACGGGGTAGATTTCTAACAAACATCACGGTTTCCACCGCAGGAACTTCGTGCGAAAGGCTTTTGCAGGATATCCGCGACCGGTCTGGAGTCCATTGGTAAGTGGATATTCCGTAGCACACGGGTCATCAAGTTTGTGTAAGTCGAGTCCATCTTTCATTGATCAAGACCGTTGATCCGGTGGTTGGTGCCGCAGATGTGGTGCGGCCTGAAAATCTTTCCGGTTAAACAAAAGCATCCACCAATATCGCCTTTTTAGCCTTGAAATTGGACCGCTGCTTATCTTTCTTCTTAAATGTATAAATTGTACGGACATGACTGTGATGTCAACGATATCTTTCGGGGTGGCCCATCGATGATGGCCCAACCGTGGATGAAATTAGATTGCGTACTTAGTCAATAGGCTCTTTTCGTACTGAGTAAACTTTGTTAGGCCCACCGAGAATGCATGTGGTTTATCCACGCCGTCCATTCATTTTTCCATATCATTTTAGGGTTTAAACCTAAAATTGATGCATATACAAAGCTCAAGTGGATCATACCTAGAGCTGTACACGAGTCGAATCGAGTCGAGTATCGCCCTACTCGTACTCTGCTCTTAACGCCCGAGTGCTGCTCGTACTCGACTCTACTCGGCCAACGAGCAGGGACCCCCTACTTGTACTCTACTCGCCCAAGTACGAGCCGAGTACAAGTAGTAAACGAGTAGAGTCGGGTCCGAGTTTTCGAGTACGAGCACACGAGTTGAGTACCGAGTGCGAGTTTTCAACGGTGCGGTCCACTATGTTGGCAAAATGGATGGACGGCGTGAATAAAATACATGCATCGACACAGGGCAGAAACGGATCGGCTAATGACCCTGCGGTCGGTGATCTGTGGGCCCCACCGTGATGTATGTGTTTCATTCCTACCGTCCACCCATTTTTCCTGATCATTTTATTAGGTTAATCCCAAATATTAGGTTAATCCCAAAACTATATTAAACTATTTCTATATTAACATATATTAAACAATTTCTAAAAATAAAAAATAAAAAATCAAACCCACACATTACCGGGCGAGCTGGGCAGGAACGACTGGTAGCTGCGTGCAGGGTAGGGCGATGACGGACGAGTGACAGCCTAGCAGAGACGAGCTGCGACACCAGACAAGTGGCAGGGACGAGTTCCGTCACCGGACAGGCCACAAGGATGAGCGGCAGGGTCTAGCACCGCCGTACAGGGGATAGGGGCGAGTGAGAGAGAGAGGGAAGAAGAGGGACGACCGGAGTCCGGAAGGGTGCTGGGAGAGGGAGGGGAGAGGGAGAGAGAGGGTTTTTTTTTTTTCAAACGGGTTTGGGCGCTCGCTGGTTGAAAATGACAGGTGGGTGGGGTAGGGTTTTTTTTAGGTGCTCGGTTGCTCGCTGGTTGAAAATAACGGGTGGGTGGGGTAGGATTTTTTTTTGGGCAGGCTTATATATACGGGTACGAGTCGAGTACCAAGTCGAGCACACGAGTCGAGTACCGACTCGAGTAGCTCTAGACTCGTACTCTACTCGTAATCTAAACGAGTAGTGAAAACCCGCTCGTACTCGGCTCTAACTCAGGCGAGTCGAGTACGAGTCGAGTATTCCGAGTCGAGTCGAGCGAGTACTCGAGCCTTAGTCTGCTCATGTACAGCTCTAGTCATACCACAGGAAAAAGTGAAAATATTAATTTCCACTGTTGAGAACTTTCTAAGGCCCCCAGTGATGTTTATTTGTCATCCAACCTGTTCGTAAGATTAGACAGACATGGATTAAGAGAAAAAAACAAATATCAGCTTGATTGAAAACCTCAGTTGCCCCCAAGAATTTTTCAAAGGTAGATGTTCAATTCACACTGTTTCCGGTGGTGTGGTCCAATTGAGATTTGTATATATTCCATCTTTTGTATAAAGCCCTAAAATCATGTGGTAAAACATATGGACATAGTGGATACAATGCATAAATGATAGTGGGGCCCACAGTTTACTCAGTACGTAATTCGCTTCCACAGTGGATTGGCTTGGATCAATAGAACGTGGGTCCTATAGACGCGGATTGCGTCCTACCCCGCCCGGACGGTAATCCGTCAGGGCAGGGCTCTGTGGGGCCCACTGTGATGTAAATGTTTTATCCATGTTGTTAATCTCTTTTCTAATATAATTTTAAGGTATAATTTCAAAAACGAGACAGGTCCACACCTCCAATGGACCACAAAATGGGGATTGAACGTCCACCATTAAAAAGTTCTTGAAAGCTCAAGGAGTTTCAGATCAAGCTTATATTTTTGCTTTCACTTCATACACGTCTACATGAACTTATTAATACGTTGGATGGTAAAAAAAACATTACATTGTCCCTTAGAATGGCTTCAACGGTGGGTGTCCTTATCACTGCAGCTTCCTTTGGTGTGGTCCATTGGAGCAGTGGACCTGCCATAATTTTAGAATGATAACTTAAAACGGTCTGATAGAAGCTATGAACGATGTTAATAAAATAATTACATCACGGTGGGCCCCACAAAGCCCTGCCCGGACGAATTACCAGTCGGGGGTAGGACGCAATTCGCGTCCGGGTCATACATGTCTAACTGAAAACCCGAATATGGATATCATCAGGACACCGATTACCTACACCTAATCCATAGCACAAGTGGTATACTGAGTGAAAGATACCTCCTTTCAACATTAGGGCTTGGTATCATTCCCCATCCGCTTTTTATGGCTCTGATGAACAAACAAATATTACAACTTCCCTACGAGTATTTCAACTATGGAAACGGATTGGCTACTCTCCCTGCCACCATCACCGTGGTTGGTGTTCGGTGATCTTTGGGCCCTATCATGATGTATGTATTTCATCTATGCCGTTAATCCATTTTTATAAATATTAGAGGGATAAAAATCTCAGGTAGACCACACCACAGGAAAACAATAATGATTGGATATCCTCCATTAAAATTCCCCCTAAGGCCCACTATACTGTTTATTCAACAACCATCTTTGTGGGCCCCGCTTACTTCGGACAGCAAAAACTTACCGTGGTCGGCAACAATCCGAGTCCCGAAAATCACGACGGCCGTTCATCACTCATTGCGGTGGGCCACGAAACATTGAGTACAAACTTTCGGTTAATTTCCCCACCATCCATTTTTCGGTAGTCGCACCAGGAGCATCGAAATCGGATTGCTTACTGAGTACACTTTTATCGGAGTAAATTCAGTTGAGCCTATTGTGAATGTATGTAGGTTATCCACGCTGTCCATCCGTTTTTCTAGCTCATTTTAATGGTTGAGTCCAAGATATAATTATTTCCAAAGCTCAAGTGGACCACACCACAGGAAATGGTGGGGAATAATGACTTTCACCGTCGAAACCCTTTTAGGACCCACATTGATGTTTATTTATCATCCAACCTGTTCGTAAGATCATAAGATCACAAAAACATGGATGAAGGGAAACCACAAATATCAGATTGATCCAAAGCTTCCGTTGGCCCCAAGAAATTTTCAACTATAGAAACACGGTTTCCGGTGGTGAGGTCCACTTTAAATTTGGATATACTTATTTTTTAGATCAAGCCCTCAAATTATATATTAAAATGAATGAACGAAGTAGATAAAATATGTAAATCACAGTGGACCCCATAAATTATACTCAATCCGAGCATCAATGGCCCCGGTCTACCACACGTCCTAGTTTCACATGGACGCGGATGGAAGCGGATTGCCTAGTGAGTAACTCACCACGCTTAGCGTACTGAGTAAACTTTGTCAGGTCCATCGTGATTTATGTATTTTATCTGGTCCGTCCATCCATTTTACCAGATAATTTTAGGGCCTGAACCCAAAAACAAAGCATATAAAATTTTCAAATGGACCACACTACAGGAAACAGTTGAATTGAACATCTACCATTGAAAGATTATTATGGGCCACAGAAGTTTTGGATCAAGCTAATTTTTATGATTTATCTTAATCCGTGTCTATATGATCCTATGAACAGGTTAGATGACAAATAAACATTACTTTGGGGCCTAAAAAAGCTTCAACAGCTGCGAGGATATACCACATACATTCAAGGTGGCCCAACTGAGTTTACTCAAGTACGATAAGAGCATACCGAGTTCAATCCGATTTCGACGCGGATTACCCCTTTTGTTTTTTTTTTTTTTTTTTTAGCTTGTTAGTACCTGTCAGTTCACACAGTACTGTTAGCCACCTCCACTAAGGAATCGCTACCAAGACCCCAGTGTTGAAACGAGGTATCTTTCACTCGGTCTACCACCACTTGAGCTATAGATCTGGGTCTGGACGCAGATTAGTTTTTTTTTTTTTTTTCTGACGCATGCACAGACACCCCCACACACTCACGCCTTAGGTGGACGTGGATTAGCTTTTTTTTTTCTTACACATGCACACACACCCCCACACACTCACGCTAGGTGGACGCGGATTAGCTAATACGGGTTGAGTAGCCAGACTCGCTACTGAAGTTATGTGGGCCATCATCTGTATGTTTTGTATCCGGCTGTCCATATATTTGGATTTACCATATTAGAGCATGAACCAAAGAATGAATACGCGTTAACACATGAACAGGTTGGATCTCAAATAAAAATCATGGTGTACCTTAGGAAGGTTTCAATGGTGGGCGTCACTCTCCTGTAACATCCCGGAATTTCACTATTTTGAATTTCAAAAAAATCCTTGAAATTTATTATTATTATTTTTTTATTAACTTATAATATCACTTAATGACCATTAGTACTCAATGTTAGTTTAGGCTGGGGTGGACCAGTCTAGTTATGATGGGACAAGTGCGGGCCGTCAAGCCGGATAGTCCGTTCACACCTAGCAACAGCCCGTGTGGGCCACCTAGCGACCGAGGAGGTTTGGAAAAATCTAAAACTTTAGAAAATCATAGATCTCACTGGGCTTGTGGTCCATCGCGACTGCGGACCCAGTGGACACCCAGAAGTACCATCTGGCGCTTGCCCAATGTGCCCCACCAATGCCAGATTAAAATCTAGCACTGACAAAAAAACTGAGACTCCGGGCCTTCCAGCCGTCGGATTTCTTCCAAATTTACGGTGAAGGTTTAATGTATTTTTCTACGCCTGTCCACCAAATCTGGGCCCCGATCGTGGCACGATGATCGTTGATCGTGAATCGGACCCGTACGACCAAACTCCATATCTGATCGTCCCCAAATTTTGCGTGGCTCCTCATCGGGCCATGGAGACCCTATCCTATAAGTTTCATGGCCAGAGGGCCGCCAGAACCACTTCAATCACCAAAATGGCCCTCGCAGGGCCACTTAAGGGACAAAATCGCTTACTCAGACCCTATATCCGTTCATCCGTTTGTCCCCAAATTTTACATGGGCCATAATTGAGCCATAAGACACCTACCCACCGAATTTGGCGGCCTAGGGGGTGTTAGGGCCACCCCAACTTCAATAAGGAGCCCTAAAAGGCTAGTTTGAGAAAATTGTGGGAACTTAAGTGATTTGAGTCGTCCACTCTTATGCAAAGTTGAGGATTTCAGACCGTCGGTTTGTGACCAAACTTCACACATCGAGTAAGAATATTTCCCTCCTCATATCCGTATAGCCGCGGCCCCGATCGACCATCGGTGACCGTTGAATAGACTTCTAATCATGTCTGTCGATTGGCGCGTCGAAATGGCAAACCGATTGTGTCCATATGTAGATCATTATTAGGACTAACTATCCTACTGTGTATATCGACTAGTACACCCCATAGGCTAGAAAAATCCTCCCATAGGGTTAGTATAGTAAAGACCCAACATTCGGGGCCAATTGCTCCAAAATTGACACTATATAAAGGCCTTATTTGGGCACCCCCTCTTCCCATACGATTTTGCCCTAGAGAAGGGAGGGAGAGAAGAAAGAAAGGGGAGAAAGAAGAAAGGAAGGAGAGAGGAATGGAGAGTGAAGAAAGAAGAGCAAGGTGGGCCCAAGGAAATCAAACCCCCACAACTCCCTACATCTTCTCAAAGGAGGATTCCTCATCTACAATCACCTTTTTCACTCCGTTGATCATGTAGGTAAGATCCACCACCCATTTTCGTTGAAACCCTTGTGATGAGGAGAGATTTATTTAGGATTCTAACATATAAATGTTGCTTTAGGGATTCCGGCCGATCGGCACCGGGTTCGGCATTCCTAGGTCATTTTCTAAGCCTTCAACGACCCGAAGGTGCGGACTATTGCTCTTAGGTGGCCTAGCACCAATTTTAATATATATTTAATGATTTTGGTTGCTTGGATGCTAGGTTAGGAGTATCTGGAGGAACCTTAGGATTTGTATGTATGTTAAAATTGTATGTTCGGCTTGCATGATGTTGTCTTGTTCCTTACATGATTGGTGTATGGATGTTTGTATGCTCAAGCCTTGTTGATTTCTCCATATATTATTGCTTCATAGTATGTATGATTTCATCACTCTTATGCATGGGATTTCTCAAGATGGAGGAAGTGCTAACTTCCTCACAAACCCACACGACTCACACGCACTTTACTTCATGACTTCTTGTTAGGAATATTTGATTCATATGACTGAGATGTATGAAATATGATGTTGATATGTTGGTTGATAGCTAGTATAATTGGCTTGTTATGGATCACCCCCATGCCTTTGGGTTGGTCAGGAACACGAGGAGAGATGGTAGTCCCATCGGTTGGACTATGCTAGGGCTAGACCAGTGGGTTTGGGCGGGTATGTTCGGGTGATTGTAGTTTGACTACATGGGTCTCTTGTGCCCAATGTCACTCGTCTCACGCTCGCCTGACTCATGCGGTCTACCCTACTACCTGATCAACCCTGTTTGTTAACCCTGTTCGCTCACATATATATGGAACCTGAAACACCTTATAACTATTGTGGCCCATTGATAACTAGATTGCAATTGGTCCACAGTTTCGTGAGCCGGGCATGGTGAAATGGGACACTATGTCCGAGCTGTCGGCCTACGCTGGGGTACCGCGCCTCCCCGTAGTGACCGCGAGCGATCCCTTCCTTTCGGCACTCCTCATGTGCTTAGTGTCGAGGATGAGGAACCCGACGGGATCACGGACCGCGAGGTCTCAGCCTCAAGCGTTGATGGGGTCTTGGCCTCGCAACCAGCTTAGGGCATTGATACGTAGGGTGAATCAGAATCCCCAAGCTGCTGGATGAATGGACTTAACTAATAACTCAGCTAACACGATCGCATTGCACACATTAGTTAGGGTGGCGACTCGGAAGTCGAGGTTGCTCTGAGGGAGTGCTGTCATATGCGATCGTTAGATGGAGTCGCTTGAGGGAGTGTTGTGGCGAGGGCATGCATCATATCATCCCGCATGCATGCATTTTAAATAAGAGTTATTAGGTGTTGATGATTGTCTGTTTTTCATTAAGTTCATATTACAATTGATGCCTGTTGTAACTTGAGACCAATAGTTCACACTGAGTTAATCACTCACTCCCACTCTGGGACGGTGTTTTAAAACACCAACCAGACCCATTCATAGATGCAGGTGACTCAGGGCATGAGGAGCCTGGTGAGGCGAGCTTGGACGAGGAGGACGGGCTCTCCTACTTGCAGCTGATGGGCGGCTCTCCATCGGCTTGATCGGGCTGGATTTGAATTTGCTGAGCCCGCTTTATTATTTTTGGACATAGCCTTCTTTTGTAGTTCTGTTGGGCAACGCCTTAGGCGACCCTTTATTATTTTTGGACCTATATATATGTGAGTTATCCTTCACTTCAGTAGACTGGTGTGATTGTGCTTCGTGCCTCAGGTAATTCCAAATTGCGCAGTTAAATTTAATTAATCATAAAAACCATAAATGCATGATAAGTGACACTCGGGAACTCGGGAGTCGAGTCTATGCACGACCCCCGATTTTCCGGGGCGTTACATCTCCCCACTGTTTTCTGCAGTGGGTCCACTCAAGCTTTGAATCTGCCTCATTCTTTGGTTCATGCCCTATAATGATCTCTCCAAATGGATGGACGGTGTGGATACAACACATACATCGTAGTAGGCCCCACAGAATTTGATGACGTCAGCGGACGCGGATAGCATCCTACCCGACCGGACGGTAATCCATCCGGGTAGGGCTCCGTGGGGTACACCGTGATGTAATGGTTCTATCCATGCCGTTCAACACTTTTCTCCGATCATTTTAAGATATGGACCAAAAAATGAGGCAGGTACAAGGCTTAAGTGGACCACAAAGTGGGGATTGAACTTTCACCATTAAAAACTTCTTTGGATCTGGAGAAATTTCGGATCAAACTGATATTTATGTTTTCACTTCATCCATGTCTACATGACCTTATGAACAGGTTTGATGGTAAAAAAACATCATGTTGGCCCTTACAAAGGTTTCAACTGTGGGTGTCATTATCAGTGCAACTTCCTTTAGTGTGGTCTACTGGAGCTGTGGACCTGCCTAATTTTTAAAATCATACCTTTAAATGATCTAAGAAAAGCGATGAACAACATGGATAAAACACTTACATCACGATGGGCCCCACAGAGCCCTGCCCAAATGGATTACCATCAGGGCGGGGGTAGGACGCAATTTGCGTCCCAATCTGGTTACTCACCGTATCAGTGACAGTAGCTAATCCGCGTCCCCGCCATAAGGAAGTTCATGTGGTCGGAAGCTGTGGGCCCACAGTGATGCCCATGAGAAATCTACTCCCTCTATTAGTTTCTCAACCTCATAATAGGATGATTCAAAAGATCAGACAGGTTCAAAACTCATGTGGGAAATGTCAACAGTTGAAAACTTCTTTGAGGCCACCGTAATGTTTTCATGTTATCCAAACTGACGTAGATTAGTTTTGAATCTGCTTGATTTTTGGAATCACGCCCCGTTGCAAAGTTAGGAAACCATTACATGAAATGGATTTCTCACAACAGTGTTGTTGGCCCCACATGCATTCCTTCCGATCATAAGAACTTTGTGTGACAGGGCACAGGCAATCTACATTCGTTTGGCAATTCTTGGGGACCTGACAAGCCCTAATACAACTTATCTCACAGGGAAGCAATTTCATACACAATCACATAATGCAATAGGAAAATAAAATTTCAACAAATTATAGAGAACACGCGAATTTGACATGGAAAATTTATTGTAATAAAAAACTACGATACAAAGCAACAAATAATCCACTATGAACAGAAAGTTACAAGAGATGGAACAATTTACAGATCTAAAAACCCTAGCTTTCTTCCTCTCAAAACTCTTGGCTCTCAAGTTCTCACGTTTTGCAATCTCACATTAACCCTAATCTCGTATTAACAATGTTTTATATAACCCACGTATAAATAAAATTGTGCACTTACGTAGAAGTTGCGTAAAACGTCGATTGAACCGTCGATCGAATTGAATCGACTCTAATCGATGACACATAAATCAAATCGACACCCGCTGTCAATTGAATTGAAAGTGTCTAAAAGTGTTCAAAGAGTAAACTTGTATTTTCGAAATTTTCTCAATTCAATAAAAAATCATGTTTCGGTAAGATTAAAGACACTTGATCAATAAATTTCACTATGGCTTTAATCTTCCAACTTCACTAGTCCAAACTGCTATCACCATCTTTAAATTTCTTCATAATAAAATAATCATTGTCACTTCTCATGCATACTATATCTTCATTCATTATTTGCCAAGTCCATAGAAGTCGGGCAAAACCTGAACTTCTCCGCACGAACCACATCCATAAGCATGTCTACTGGATTTTCACTTGTATGAATCTTCTTAAGAGTAACATCGCATTCCTCTAACATCTGTCAGATAAAATAATGACGAACATCAATGTTTTTAGTCCAGGAATAGTACACTGAGTTCTTTACCAAATTGATTATACTTTCATTAGCACGATGCACAAGCACGACTTCCTACAGAAGCACCAACTCATTTATCATCCCTTTCAACTAAAAAGCCTCCTTAAATGCTTCCATCATTGCCATATATTCTGTTTCATTTGTGAAAACAACAACCACAAACTAAACTTTCGACATCCAATTGATCATTCTACCTACTAGCACAAACGAGTAACTAGAAATCAGTCTTCTATTATCTACATTACTCGCATAATTCGCATCCACAACGCCTACAAGCATCTCTTCATATTTTTTAAACGTCAAGACGTAATCTGCCGTACACCGGATGTAACAAAGTACCTATTTCACTCTCTCATTGTTGCTTGATGGGGCTTGACATGTATCTACTCACAACACCCACTATATGTGAAATATATGGTCAAAATACAGACCATATGACATATATAAGACTATCAACCACACTCGAATAGGTTATACAAGACATACTGCTTTTCTTCATCCGATGTATGACATTGTTCCGAATAAAGCTAAAAAGTGAGCGGTGTGGGGTGTACTAAGCGGTTTAGCATTTTTAAGTCTGAACTTGACTAAGACCTTCTCAAGGTACTCCTCTCGAGACAACCATAGCCTGCTCCTTTTCCTATCTTTATGTAAATCAATGCCGAGAATCCTTTTTGTTGCCCCCAGATCTTTCATCTCGAATGTCATGGATAACTAAGCCTTCAATATATTGATTTCGAACACGTTATGGCTATCAATAAGCATATCATCAACATATAATACCAGAATAATGAATCCTCGATCACTCAGTGATCTGAAATGACACAATGATCGAACTCATTTTTGATAAACCGTTGACTCAACATGAAAGAATCAAACTTTTCGTATTGCTGCTTAGCCGACTGTTTCAGGCCGTACAATGACTTCTTTAACCTGCAAACATTATTCTCTACTCCCTACACCTCGAACCCTTTGGGTCGCTTTATGTAAATCTGATCTTCTAGTTCCCCTGTAGAAAAGTAGTCTTCACATCTAACTGTTCCAATTTCAAATTGTATTGGTCAACTAACACTAATACGAATCTGATAGATACTTGCTTAACCAAATGTGCAAATATCTCACCGAAGTATACACCCTCATTCTAAGCATAACCCTTCGCTACCAATCTAGCCTTGTATCTATTCAGTTTCTTACGGAAAATTCACTTGTACCTGATCATTTTCCTCCCAACGGGCAACTCCATCAACTCCCACATTTTATTCTTGTATAGGGAGTCGATCTCATCATACATTGTTGTCATCCACTTCTCAACATCTTGGTCTTCTAATACTTCTTGGAAGGTATACGAATCCCCTTCATCTATAATAAGAGCAAACACAACATTCGAGTCATCCCTATACCTCAATGGTACTCTGCGACCCCTTTGTGGATTTCTCCTAACAAGTGATGGCACCACATCTTCCTATACCCATGTTTGTGGCTCAACTTCTTCAAGTGTTTCAACTTTATATATTTCAATGTCAATTTTTTAATTTTTCCATTTCTTCGTGCTCATCCTTTTAAAACAAGGAATCCTTATTGAACTTAACATCCTGACTAAATATGATCTTATGTGAAATCGGTGATACAACATGTATCCTTCCACCCAATCATCATAGCCGACAAAAAGTACACTTCGTCACCCTTTAGTTTATATTATCTATCTTAACTTACGATACATGAGACCAAGCATCACAACTGAAATTGTGCGTAGTGGGTCTACGGACTATGCGTGCAGAAGCTTGACAGGGGCCACAGGGCTAAGGAATGGTGGCTATTTCTTAGAGGGGACTGATTATGACCAAATAAAACTTTAGTCAATTTAAAACACAATTGCTTAACTTAAACTAATGCGGTGGGCCAACAGATATCCTGATGTATCGTTATGATATCAATGAGTGCTTGTTGAAACCTTTACTGAATTAGGGGGCTTTCATCTTTAACCTCTGTAATTTAAAATTGTTTTTACCTGTGAACTTTTCTGTTACGAACTTTACATTTGGTCCCTTCAATGCCATATCTTAGATTCTACCTGAAAACCCAATGTTCGCTATAATACCACTTGTTGGGGATGTGACAAGCCTTAACATGACTTGCCCGACATGAAAGCAACCTCAGACAGAATGACAAAACGCAATAGGGAAAGAAAAATTAAATGAACCACAGAGAACACATGAATTTTATGTGAAGAAAAAACACAACGGCAAGCGACAAACAATCCACTATGAACAAAAAGTTACAAGAGATAGAACAACTTACGGATATGAAAACCCTAGCTTTTTCCTTCTTAAAACACTTGCCTCTTAAAGCTCTCATGATTTGCAATCTCACATTAACCATGACCCTATGTTAATAAGGTTTATACAACCCACGTATAAAATTAGAAACAAGCCCGCGCACTTACATAGAAGTTGTGTGAACCGTTGATCGAATCAACTCCAATCGATGATACACATCGATCAAATCGACAATCACCGTCGATCGAATCAAAAGTGTCGAGAGAGTAAAATTTTATTTTTGATATTTTCACGATCGAATCAATCAGGTTGTTGATCAAATAAAAAATCCTATTTCAGCAAGATTAAAGGCACTTGATCAACACTCGTGTGGTGGTGTTTACCATTTCACAATAGCTAAAGGTTTGACATATGATATATCATCCCAAACCGCTATATCTCATCCTGAATGTATACTTATTATCATTGAATGCCTAATGTTATCATCCATGACCGATATAGTTACAAACTTATTATCGTTGAATGCCTAAGATTATCATCCATGAACGATATAATTGTATCAGCTAGTATCAACCTCGTATTAGTGGTGAATGTTTCAATGAGCCAAAATCAATTTGCAAACCATGCTCTTTTCATCCATGTCATTACAGTTAGAAATGGGTTGGCTAGCTGACAAGCCAACCGACCTAACCCTTCGATGTGTTTAGGCCACATCTAAACCAGTCATGAGTCAAGATAGAGTTAGAAAATGAGATCGATTAAGCAAATGAATTGAGCTTGGGCCAACTCCAATCTTACCGGGCCTAATAGGCTTATGAAAGGATTATGAGTGGTAACAAAAAGCTTTATTTGAATATTTACTCATAGTGGGGCCACCCAGATATGTGGCCCACTAACTATGGACATAGAGTTGGTTTGAGTGGGATTTGGTTTATGAGCTTAAATGAGTCGGGCTCAGTTATTTGTTTATACATGTAATTTACTCTAGGATAAGCCTATTTTACAAGTAATTCAATGTAAACGTTTTCCTCTTACCTATTCACCTCTTCACTTGCTTATACCCATGTAAGGACCACTGTGTTATATGCATGTAGATGTTGTTAGAGATAATCTTAATCTTAGGTGACTCACAAATATCATCTATCATTAAAGAAAATGAAACAATGGTTTTCTTAAAGAAAAATAGCAATGGAGAGAGCTCCTTTCTAAATCAAAATGTTCAAATCATGAATTCTACCAAGTCCAACTCATGTATTAACGTTTGGCAATGTGGATTTGAGTGCATTCAAAATCCAAATTAAAATCATTTTATAGCATGGATTGAGAGGTATTTGGAATGGGGGCATTTGAAATATACAATCTTGTTGTGTTTTGAAATCTCTTTCTTTTGCAACGATTCGAAATCACATTTTTTTTTCCCCTTTTTAAAAGGAAGAGAGTCACACATGTAACAAGGTTGTTGATAGGTTACGTGTAACAACTCGAATTTTTAGGACCCGAGTACACGACCTGTTTCCCAAAAACCCGAGTGTTAACCTTAAAGGATGGTCAAATATATATATTTTTTTCTTTTATCAGAGTAAGCAGATGAGCGTAGAATGGACAAGTAAGCATAAAAGAAAGTTCCATTATCATTTATGATATACAAAAGAGCGCCCATAATGACTTATACAAACCAATGTCTCGAATATAACAAATACAAGAATCCACATGATCTAGATACATGAAGAATAACAGAAAACACATAAATATAAGCTGCAAGATCACACAGCTCCTCCAGACAAATACAGTCATGTAACCCTCGCACTTGGACTCGGCTCCTCATCAGCCTGAACCTGGAAATCACTTAAGCCACCTGTGCTACCTGTACGGTTATATTTTTGATGGATGAGTGGCCAACTCAGTGTGAATTCCCCTCAAGATTACACACCGCCGCATTAGGTAAGAAATAGTATAAAACATCCAAACAACCAAAATAGTGTAAATGCAGTCTTATTAGATGCATGGATGCATGAATGCAATCATCGCCCCGGGGATGCTCATCCGTGCGGACAGTGGGCCGTCACCCATGCAGTCATCGAACCTGGGAAACATCAACCAGTCGGAATCATCGAACCTGGGAAATATCAACCAGTCGGAACGTGCCATGTATGCATGATTAGCCATGTCATTATTAGTCCATTTACAACCAGCCAATTTAGATAAGCTCAAAGGTCACTACGGGAAGCACATGGCCCAGCATAGGCCGACGGCTCAGGCATAGTGTCCCATTCCCACCATCCCCAGCCCATGAGACTACCATCTTATGATGTTTAATGGAACCCTGTTGACTAGTGGTCAATCATATTACTGTATATGGGGCTTACCATCGTATGGTTGCACAGTACAAAACATCAAACCCATATAAGGAAAATATCAAATAAAACCATGTAGGGCGAATATCAAAATATGCCATATAGGGCGAATATCAAAACTATACGATGAAAACCATTCTTAAAAACCATTGAGCACAACAACCCTAGATGGTAGGCCCACATCAATGATCCATCTAGACCACCACTCAATAACCACCAAGTCGAAGGTCCATTACGATCACAACTAGTCAAATTGCATCCCAAGTATGGGTGTACATTCATATGTGGGAATTCCCCACTAATGTACCAGTTTAAAGTCCATAAGCAATACACAGATAATCCACAAGCATGAACAAGTATACAGGATGAACATTAAGCAGGCAATACAGCAATTCAATTTCCACCAGCTAACACATGTGATTATAAGAGAGAGATATCAATTATGATTTTTAATAAAAACTATAACTTAAGCTAATGAGAAGATGGAAAGCTCAAGGGGAAGAATCATCACCTTATGCTTTGAATCGCCTACCAGTGTCGCTACGTGCTTGCACCCTTAGAATTGTATCCTAGCACAAATTATGGATTTGTAAGGTTAAATCAAGGTTCCACAAGATTATTTGTGGTCTAGATTATGACCTAAGGTTTATATTACTTAGGGTTTGATGTAGAATTTTAGTTTTATCCTAGAGTTTAGTCTTGAACTTAGATTCTAGGATTTGAACTCTACTTGACTCATTAGTTAGAATTAAATCTTAATAATTACAAGAATGCACTTAACGTTAGTGTTATAATTTACATTAGTTAATATGTTAATAGGGATAGTTCATAAGTTCATGTTTAAATATACCAACATTTTCTAATATTCCTATAATGACTTATAATCTCTTATAAATGATACAAGTATCAATAATGAGATTTTTACTAACCATAATATAATGATGACTAATGCCCAATAATCATATTGACAAAATTATACTAGTCCCATGATAATATCATTAAATGGTGAAGTTCATAACTATCAATAGTAATCTTTGAGGTGAAGACTAAAACACTTCTGTTTAACACTTGTTATTTGCCTATGATACTAATATTAGTATAAGTGATTTAATGATGGTTAAATAATGCTCCTATTAGTGATAATTATGGTAACTTGGAAAAATAAATTCAATGAGGGCTCACCTTGTTGACTCGGCTACGCCCTCGCTCCCCTACTTCTTCCTTCTCTCTCTTTCTGTCTTTCTTCACTCAGGGACAAGCCAGACTGAGCCTGAACTCAATCCAACCATGCTAAGCTCAACCCAGGGCTTGGCCCACTTGGTACAACACGTCAACTCGCTGAGTCAACTCAGGAGTGACAAAGCAACCACAATGCACACACCCCTCCACCTTCTAAGACTCTTCCTTTCTAGCACAGCTAGGCCCATGGGGCTTTTGGGCTAGACCAGACATAACCCGACCCAGCTGGACTCGGTTCCAGCCGAGTCAACTCAGCAGCTTCACCGTCCGCCAGCCACACTCCTCTTCTCCTTTCTTCCTTATTTTCTCCTCTTCTCTCCTTCTCTCCCTTGTTTCTCCTTCCTTTCATTTCTTTCTCTCTTATTCTTCTCCCTGCTGGGATGTCCAGCAGTGAGACTAGATGGACCAAACCCAGCCCGACTCGGTTCGAGTCAGCAACGTGGTGCAACTGCCCCACGCCAACTCTCTCTACTTCTATTCTCTCTCTCTCTCTTCTACTTCACCTCCTTTCTCACACCCACGACCACCATCTGGACTCAGCCAGACTCACCACACTCGGTCTGGATTCAGTCCAGAACCGATGACCACCATGCCTGACTCGGTGCAGCGGCACAGCAGCAGCAACCCCTATTCGGACCCTCTCCCTCTTCTTCTTCTCTTTCTCTTCTTCTCTTTCTCCTTTTTCTTCTCTAGCGAACTCCAGCTGCGAACCCGAACATGACTGGAGTCGAAACGGACTCAAACTAAGATGGTTGGTGCAGTGAAATGGTGGGGAAGAAGGTGTAGCGTTAATGGCGGATTTGGAAACGCCACTCCTCCCTTCAATCTGTTCCAATCAGATGATTCTTATGGGTCTTGGAGAGCTTCCAATAGGCTCTTTCGAAGCTCGATGAAGGTTTAGGTGATGAGTTCAAGGGTGGAAGGTGACGGCTGGTTTTCTAGGGTTCTTTGCAACGACTGGAGGAGGGATGTTTTCTATCCCATCTTATAGCAACCTTAGCTCCCTCACGACCCTTAGATGGGTAATAAACGCCCAGGATTTAATCTACTCTAAATCGCTTAGTACACAGCCAAAATCGAAACCGTCTGTGGTTTCATCTTACTATGGGTAGGAAACTTTAGGGTGGTATGAAATGGACGGTTAGGATAAATCCTATACGAATGGCTGAGATTTGAGGATGAGGGGCGTGCTCGGATCGCCGGTTTTGGCAGCAGAGATAGATTCCATTTTTGGAATGTTGGGTTTTATAGGGCCCGCTTGTACCGAAAATTGTGCCCTCATACACGCACTTTAACGCGTACAGTGAGTTGGGTTTTGGTGGGGCCCACCGCCCGAGTCAGATGGACGGTTTGGATGGTCCAGATGGAAGCTGTAGGTGGGCCACGATCAGCTGGAAACGGACGCTGTCCGTCGGTTGCAGAAACGGAGAGAGAGCTGTCTCTCTTTTTGTGGAAACCGCGGGTCAGACCCGTGTTGACCTGCTTGGCGGTCCGGTGCACCTTAAGTGCACCACCTATGGTGTACACGAAATGGCTGTGGGGCCCACCGTGATGTTTTGTGAGAAATCCACTCCGTCCAATCACTAGAGGGGCCCTTACATGTACTTTTAACCGAAGATCAGGTGGGTACATGGCTCAGGTGGCCATACACTTAACTTCCTATACCTAATGGTGAATTTCCGTTAGCCTAGTGGTCGGATCTTTCTAGATTAAACGTCAACGGTTAAAAAGTCCTAATGGTCCATTTGTAAAGCTTTCATCACCTGTTACTAACCAATACGAATATTAACATAGGTTTCATTATTTTTGTACATTACTTATAATTAAAATAATTAAATCTCATATACATATACACATATAATTTTAATATTAACATAGTACTATATGCATGCCATTGATTACTCATTCATCGGTATATGATTTATAACATACAACCTCATACATATATATGAATTATAAATTGTACAATATCTTATTTAAAATTGCATCGTTAAATAATATAAAATTTTATTCAAATATCTAATAGTTTTTGGTATACATGTTTATAGAAATATTCAATACTACAGTAATATTTATAACTCAATTATGCATTATGGAATTATTATTTGTTATGTTAGTTAATATAATATTATTTTCATAATATCTTATATACATTAAATACATGCACACCAATTTACCATGAAATTTTAAATCTTTACAAAGTATATACATTTCATAGTGTATATAATTAGGTTGCATTATTTTTATATATATCTTATTGTATTTAATTTTTCTTTGTTTATATTAAACTAACCTAAATGGTAACACTCGAGTACTAGAAAGTACGGGGTGTTACATTACGAAACCATTGTATACGTGGCATGCTGATAATGCCTCAAAACAATCAAATTATCAACCACATCACTAAAATTACATAAATAGAATGATCTAAAAAGTCTAAGCACTAACCATATAAATTGACAGTTAAAAAACATTGGCAAGTCACTCGTTTGTAATTCTATGCTTGTGGTGCACCTAATGCTTGCAATTTTATCAAATTTTTTACCTATATATATATATATATATATATATATATAGATATATATTTCAATGGGCTTATTATAATCATTCTGTCAAATATCACATGTAAACTAATTAAATTTGATTTATAATCAAATTCAAATCGTTGTGAATATGCTAAAAACCTCAATGCATTTCTATTTTTGGACACTAGTGCATTCCAATTAAAAGCTGACAAACATACCAGGTTTCATAATCACCTTCTTTATGATTTGGAATCCAATGCATTCCAAATACAAGCTCTTAAACAAGCCTACGTGCGCTTCATTATGATAATGGATGTTCTAGAAATCAAGCTTATCCAATCAATATCAGGTTTGTATTGCCTTGAATGTTGAACCCAGTACTTATGAACTCTCTAACTTCCCACACTCGGATTTTATTTTATTTTTAATGGTACCCAAGTATGCATAACATTGGCCGGCAATAATTAAAGAACATGAAACTAATATATACATGTCCAATACATAATAAATTTTTTTATTTTTTATTTTTACAATACACTGATGAAAATCAAAACTCAAAGAAATTGCACTTACGTGTCTCCACTGATGAGTCACACAATAGCAAACACTTTACAACTACACCAAAACTTTAAAATTTACATGGTAGCCAATATTTAGATCGCCGTGATTTTCAAGTCATCCAAGTTTCACAGTGGGAAAGGTTAGATGCTACCACACAGAGACAAACGGTGTCCCCACATGCAACCGTTGTAGAATAAGCTTCATTTTTTAATTCATCTAGCTATGTAGTAGGGAAATACAAAATGGGCCTATCACTCTTCAGGTGGGACTTGCGTCATTGGACAGAGGGTAGGTATGCGGATCAATGGTTGGGACAATGCTTAAGCATCGCAGTACTAAGGTCAGGTCTACTACAAAGCTTTTAAATTAAGGTCATGTTTGATATAATTAACTTATTTTCAGTACTTATCATTGAATTTTTATATTTTTAGTGATTTTTTCCTTATTAAGGACGTTTGGTAAATCTACATAATTAAGTGCTTAATTTTGATTTCTACTGAAAAATAATTTTTTTTAGCTCTCTAACACTGAATGTAGTAAATGATTTTCTTCATATCAATAATTTAAAATAACAATAATACCTTCTTTTTTTAAATGACAACACTTTTTGAGTCACTTTTTGAGGTTTGATCATAGATGTAAATCGTTAATCTCAAAGTACCCGTCGAGCCCTTTGATATGAGCGGTCACTTGCCTAAAACGGATATTGGAGTGTTGAGATCTTGGATGTCGAAGTTGGTATGTGTTGCACATATGGGGCACATGTACGACAATAATGATATGATTGTTGCCCATTTTTAGGTGTTTCTAGGCTACTTTCATGAAGTGGACTGCGCATATTATAATACTCATTGATAGCTTCGAAACAAGTGGTTACATGTCCCCAATAGAGATTAGAGCACTGAGATCTTATATGTCAAAATTAGTAAGCTAAATGTGCGGTAATAATAATTTGACTTTGTAACCCATTTTTGAGGTATTTCTAAACTCATTTTGGGAAGTAAACAGCATATCTTATATATCTTATAGTACTCATTAATAACTTTGAAACAAGCAATCATATTTCCTGAACAGAGATCAGAATAATAAAATTTTGTACGTTGAAGTTGATATGTCACTACATATCAGGCCCCACACACACACACATATATATACATTAATAACTATTGGACTTTATGGCCCAATTTTCTATGTATTTCTAGTGTCTATTTGAAATGTTGACCGCACATCTTGCAATACTCATTTATAATTTCAAAACAATTAGTTGCATGTTCCAAACAAAGATCTAAGCATTGAGATCTTTGACGTACAAAATTGTGTGTAGCCATACATGCTGACAAATTATTATTTTTTAAAATGCAAATCTAACATTAGTTATTTGTAGCCCAATTTGGCTCTTTTTTTCTCTTTTTTTTGGTCTCCTCTAGGAGATCTAAGCCTTTCATGACATCCAATGCTTCAAGCTCTATAAAATTAAAGAGTCGCCTGTCTAAATTGGGGCATGGATCGCAACATAAACGAATGTTCAAAAATGTTCAAGATGACATGTTCTTTTAGTGGAATATATCTCATCATCCACTGATTGGATTTTGACAAAATTTGGTCTAGTTCCTTCTACTAGGTAAAGAAAGACCTGCAATTGAGATGAATGGCATTCTGTCATGGGCCAAACTAATCCAATGTTCCATTTGCTCCGTTCATCTGAGATGTGGGCCATGCCTCGGAAACTCCATTGGAGATCCTGTCTGAGCATCATGAATTCTTTCCTTTCCCATTTAAATGTGTATCCTTATCTGTGCATTCTTTAGGGTATATATGAACGGTTGTTTATCACTTATCATTAATTAGGATCTTCAGTTCGTAAAAGCGGGGCCCACTAAGATTCAAGCCGTTGATATTCTAGACCCCACCATGGATGGCCCATTTATAAAAAATCCTCCAAATAGGAAGAATTCACAAACTCACAATCCTCCAAGAAAAAGGCCATATATCATACAGCCAGGGTGTTTGGAATGCTTTTGGTGAACACTAGGCCATGCACGTAGAGGCCCATTTCAACGGCTAGGATCATTAATCCACGCACCCCACATGCACAAACTGAAAATGTAACTAAACCATCTATGATATAAAAGTACTACATGATACCTTGCCCATCAAAATCGGGCCCACTTGATCAGAGAGAGAGGCCGTAGAGAGCACGATTTAAGATTCCGGAACTTGCCCTAATCGGGTCAGTCGGATCCACAATATGGATATAAAACTCTTAAAAGTATCATCAAAATTACAACAACAAGGACAAAAAAAACAAAAAACAAAAAGGGCCGAATTTCAAGATTACTTCATTTCTGGCCGTTGGATTATGTCTCTTTCCACTTCCTAGATACGGCAAAGATGGCTGCGATCACCGCCACAAGCACACCCGAAACAATCAAAGCTGATTTCACTGCATCCTTCTTTTCTTTGGCCTCAACTTCATCCTGTGGTTCACATACAATGTCAAAAACTAAACCATACAGGACCATATGATTGCACGAACAGATCATCTGACCCGTCCATTTGGCATTATGTGTTGTGGATGGATGAGTCCAAAACTATCACATTGTTCGGGCAATCACATGTGTAAGCGTCTCCCATCTAATGGATGGTTGAAAAAAGACCATATAAGGTCCATCTATACCGGTGAACATCAGCAGTGGTACCAAATGCAGGTTTCCAACAGACCCACAGGCCACAAACAGTGGGCCCTCAAGCTGAATGCAATATACTTCATAATCATTTTTCACCATGTTGGGGGCGTACATGTAACACGATCAGGACCATCCAAATGGATGGCACCAGTGTGGATGGAGCATCACCCGAAGATATCATTCGGGACATATCTTAGCCATTAGATATCGATGTACTCCTCCATTGAATGTAAATTGTTGATCACAGTCCATTTGCTGTGTAGATGCTTTGCATTCTACGAGACATTCAATCGTGGGAATCCACGGTCGACCGTGACTCACTCTGATATTCACAGTCTACCATGGAATTCCACAAACGTGCGACCATGACTCAATGTGACAGTCACGGTTGACCTTCGGTCGATCGTCATATGATTATCTAATTTCGCAATTTTATGCAAAACATGGTATTTAAGTCCGATTTTTTCATTAGGGCATTAAATTTTACAAGTGTTTTCTCACAAGATGCTAGGGTTTGTCAAGAAAGCAAGTTTTCTACCCTTATAAAGATCTTGTGAAGGTTTTCTTGAGGAATTTAGGAGTTTCCTAGAGGTGCGCATCGCAAGGAGAGATCGGGAACACCTATAACCGAAGAATATGAATCTGTATAACTCTAAGGTTTTTATTATAGTGGATATCTATTGCTTTGTACAATGATTTTTCCCACAAGAATTTTTCTACATAAAATATCGTGTGTTTGTGAGTTGTTTGCTTTGGTTTGGTTATCCTGCATTATTATATTGTTCTTTGTTTATTATGCTTCCGCAAAGCGCATGAATCAATGGTGGTGTTAGATCCAAATTTTTAACACTTAGGTTGATCTGAGTTTGTTGTTGGCTCGAATTTACATAATTGTGATGTGATGTAGAGCGAGTTCACGCACAACACCATTGATAGCCACCAACTGAATGGTTAGGATATTTCAATAAGTGGCTCTCATGCCCTGTGCTCCATCCACAATAGCCCCACGATTTGGACGGTCGGGATAACATATATACGATGAAATGCATTTTATAGGAAGAGGGGCTGTTAGTATGCACATCATTCTATCATGAACCAAAAGTCATCTCCCCATGGATAGGGTGGAGAAATTGTTCAAACTCTGACAATGTGTGATAGTTAATCCTTCGTTACTTGGAATTAGAGGTGCATACATCAACTCACTTAAACCATTCAAGTCATGGGACACACTACACTTTAAATAAGTGATCATATAAAATTCATTTTTTTTTAATGAACCTAACCTTTGATTAATAAGCATTTGCTAGTTGAATTGGACCATTGATCGTTATATTTTAATTGTCCATTGAACCAACCAATCAGCTACTCAGGAAAACAATTCAATTTAAATTTTAGTCCAAAATTCAATTTAAATCAGTGCACGTGTTCTACGATGCATTTAATTTAATTCCATCATGCAATGTCTTCTAGAGTTTTACGTGACTATCATTTTTGGGTCCCTACTCATGACTTAGTCGCAAACTCGTAAGAGTTTCACCACTAAGTTCATGAGTTCGAGTACCCATTGTGGTGTATGTGAGTGTGTCAAGTTAAAAAAATGTAATATCATCGTTTACTATTCAAATTGAAAGGAAAATTTTATAAGATAGTTATAATATTAGCTAGCCATGCTTTATGGGATAGAATATTAAATAGTTAAAGAACAATATATTTATAAGATAAGTGTAACTGAAATAAGAACAATATACTTTTAGATGAGTGTAACTAAAATAAGAATGTTGAGATGGATAAATTGTAAGATGAGAAATGAAAACTCATGAGTAATACCGATTGGTGATGGAATGAGAGAAGGTAGAATTTAATAATTTGGTCATGTGCAACAAATATTAAGAATTGCAGTAGTTGAAAGGAGTGAGTTGGTATAAGCTAAAGGCTCTAAAAGAGCAAGGTGTACGTATGGCTCAACAACATGGACGGAGGTGATAAGAAAAAAACTTATGGTCAATCTAACTGGTTCAGTGGTAAGTGCGTTAGGTTTGAACACTAAAGTCCTGAGTACGAGTGCCTATGTAGGTGTATGGGTGAGCGGATGAGTTTTTTTTTTTTTTTTTTTTTTTTTTAAAGAGATAATGCCATCCAAATGCTTATATTTTAATGGAATTTAAAATTAATTTTTTTTTAAAAAAAAAATACTTAGAAACTATTTTCTAAAACTTACCGAAGTTTTTTAAACATGGCTAAAAAATCACTTTGACCCATTTGTTGTATTTGAAAAAGATGATCATGCCCTCCCCTTTTATTTCTTGAGCACGCCTCTTAAATTCACTCAAGAGGTGGACTGCACCATGGGCCCCATGATGATGGGTTTGTTTGATCCATGACGTCCATTCTTCGTTAATCATGATTTTAGGTCATGAGCTCAAAATAATAATAATAATAATAATAATAATCAAATTTCATGTGGACCCACAATAATTAACAGTGTCAAGTAAATCCTACCATTAAAAATTGCTTGGGCCTGCTGTAATTGTTTTTTGTTCATCAGCATGTTCGGCTCTCAAAAAGTTATCAAGAGCAGGTGTTTAATCATGTTCCTTTTCATATAATGCAGTCCACTTGAGATTTGAATCTATCTCATATTTGGGTTCATGCTCTAAAATGACCTTGCAAAATGAATGGATGGTATGGATGTACCACATATATCATAATGAGCCTACAACTTGTGAAACTACAACTGAAGGTGGTGTTCGAGTAGCACCACGTGGCTGCAACTCCCAAGGAGCGGAGGCTGATTTACTGCCAAAGGAGATATCTTTGGAAAAGCGGATTAGGTGAGACCAGACTCACCTAAGATGGGGGGCCCTTACCGTGGGGCCCACATTGATGTATGTATTCTGTATGATCCACGTCATCAATCCATTTTTTTCAGAATGTATTATGTATCCACGTCGTCCATCCATTTTTTCAGATCATTTCAGGACATTATCCAAAAAATGAAGCAGATCCAATAATTGGGTGGACCATACCATAGGGAACAACTGTGATTGTCCATTAATGGGCCACAAAAGTTTTGGATGAAGCTGATATTTGTTTTTAGCTTTCATCCAGGCTAATATGAACTTATCAACAGATTGGATGGCAAATAAACACTAAAAAACATTAAGGTGTGACCTGCAAAGTTTTTAATGGTAGGATGTTTAATTACCACTGTTTCTTAGGGTATGGCCCACCTAATTATTGGATCTACTTTAATTTTGAGATAATGCCTTAAAATCATCTGTTAAAACGGATGGACGGTGTGGACACATAATACATATATCATGATGGCCCTAGAAAGGTTTTAAGGGTGGAAATCATTGTCCTCACAACTTTCTATGGTGTGGTCCTCTTGAGCCTTGGATCGGCCTCATTTTTTAGTTAATGCTCTAAAACAATCTTGCCAAATGGACAAATAGTTTAGATATAACAGATACATCATAGACAATCATCACTCTTTTCCTATGGTATGGTCCACCTGATAATCGGATCTGCTTTATTTTTGAGATAATGCCTTAAAATAATCTGAAAAAACGGATGGACGGCACGACCTGGGTACAAAATACATACATCAAGGTGGGCACATAGTAAGGGCTGCACCGTCTGGTGATTCCGACGTCTCACTTAATCGGCTCCCAAAGATATCTCTTTTGGCAAGAAATCTGCCTCGGCTCATCCGGGGTTGAAGCCTTGTGGGGCTCATCCAACACCACATTTCAGTTGCAATTTTAAAAGTTGTAGGCTCCATTATGATATATGTGATAAATCCACACACGATCTATTCATTTTACGAGGTCATTTTGGGGTATGGACCCAAATATGATGCAGATCCAAATATCAAGTGGACCACATCATAGGAAATGGGAAATGATTAAATGCCTACCCTTGATAACTTCTTGGGAGCCAAACACGTTGGATGGACAAATTTTTTTTATAATAGCCCTTAATTTAAGTATACCTTACTCAATAGGTTGGATAGTAAAAAAAAAAAAAAAAAAACAATTACAGTGGACCGTAGCATTTTTTTTAAATTATAGGAGTTAATTGACACCATTAATTCTTGTGGGGTCCACATGAGATTTTGATCTTTTTCATTTTTGAGCTCATGACCTAAAATCATAATTAACAAAGAATGGACAGCATGGATCAAAGAAAACCATCGTCAAGGGGCCCATGGCATAGTCCACCTCTGGAGTAGATTTTAGAAGCTTGTTATAGGCACTCCACCCCGGGCCAATAAGCTGATTAAGTTTGAACTAATGGATGGTCAACCTAAACCCTAACCTTAGAGGCCTAAACCCTAATCATAAACCCTAGGACTGTAAACACTAGAGCCTTGACTCAACTCAGCGAGTTGACTCGTCAAGTCAACTCAGCCGGTCAACCTACCCAATCAACTCGCCTTATCAAGTCCAACCTTAAACCAGGCCTAAACCAAAGCCCAAAATACGGCTCAAACCGAACCAAAGGTGGGACAACAACTTGTCAAACCAAGAGGCAAGGCCTCCATACACTTGAGGGAGGACTCTTGCCAAAACAGGAGATCCCACAAGGGAATGGTGGCTCCACCCACGTGATATGTCTCCTCTTTTGGAAGCCATGTGGAATCTCCCTTTTGCAAACCCCAAGTGTGTGATTAATTTATATTTACTCTGATGCCCTTTTTTTAAACCTAAATTTACTGTTTTACCAACCTAACCAACCACTGAGATGATGCCATGTGGCAATCTCAAATCCAATCCATCCAACCATATTTTACCCATGAACTTGATAAGTATTGCAAGAAAATCGGGTTTGGGAGCTATAAATAACCCACTTCCCTTCCCATTTTCAGCATCCAATCTCATTTCAAAGCATCCTCATCCCTTGGGGATTTAACCATTTAGTCATCACATCCATCCACCGAGGAGAGAGAGAGAGAGAGAGAGGAGAGAGAGAGAGAGAGAGAGACTCCAACCCAGTCTAGCCTAGTGAGAGTCTAAGTCTCCTGAGCCACCTTTCAAACATCAATCGATTTTATCTAATTTTGAGCATTAGCATTGTGCAACACTTATTCCATTTTTAACCCCTTTACTCATCAAATACACTATCACTACATTTCATTCTTCATTTTATCCCATTTAATTGGCTCAGACATATGCTCTGTAGCGTGCAGATATGATCAGAGTATACCCACTAGAAACCCAGCCAATTAGCTTCCGTTTTATCATAATTAAGCATCAATACAACATCAAATATCTCATACATCACAGTTTCATATACATAGCACTCAACACTCTATCAATTTGAATGTATGCTCTACGGTTTATTAATCTAATTGTTTCATGTCTATCAGTAATTGATTAGCCATTATCATCATTGCATTCATCTTTTGTGTGTGAAAATTAATCTCATCCCTCAAAAATTAGTCAAATCTTTTGAAGTAGAGATCGTATGCTTGTATGGACATAGTGGATGCCTAACACATTCCCTCTTTGTAACAATGGTCCCTTACATAGAATCTATGGAATAAAAACTCATGTGTCATCTTAGGACAAAGGATTTTTGCATTCTCAATCCTAAGCGTTTCTACAGGGTCTAACCGACTGTAGATTCGAAGTAATTAGTTAGTTGCGACATTAGTCAGACATAACACACTCTTAATCACAATCCCCAAAACCCTGAAGAGAGGCAACCCACAGAAGCGAGTTGATTCCATTCGGGATCCGGCGTCCACACTTACACAAGGAACAAAAGGAGATGGCATGATCGTCATTTTCAAATATAGCAAATAGAATTTTAAAACCGTCGTTAGTCAAAGTGAATTTTTGCCTTATTTCAAAAACTTAATCGGGCTTTAGAAAACAGTTTAAAAGCAAGTTGTTTTTTGGAATTCCACTAAAATATAAGTGTATGTACGACGTTGTTTTTTTATATATATATAAGATCCAACTAACCCTTGATAGGGTGGAATGGCATAACATGATTCATGTAGTTGACCCCAATTAATTAAGATAATGCTTAGATTATGATATAATCAATCATCTTACTATATGAAAGTATCAAAATATCCTCATTACGATAAAGGAGACATCAACTGCCCAAACCTCTTCACCTAATTAATTAAATGCCTTTAATTTTAAAACCCTCCACAACCTTTAATAATGCAAATTTTCGATATCAAGACAGCTAAATTGTGCAAGAAGTTCTGCCTTTTGCTACTCTAGCTAGATTACGAGAGATATGACACATGTTACACACATAAGGAAGGAAGGGACAAAGAAATTAGTGAGAGAGAGTTTATTAGGGAAATGGAGAAAAGGGGGAGAGACACATGCGAAAGGTGCACACTACACGTAGGGATAAAGAAAAAAAAGTTTAACAGCATGCAATCCATCCTCACCATTTCCTATACCCGGCATAACTACTTGAATCTTTGATTTATCTACTCGAATGTCACATAATCATTACAATAGTCTTCTCAGAGATTTAGCTTTCTCTCGCATAAGCTCACTACTATATATCCCTTATGTGTGGGTTACACACGTGAATGAATTGAAATGACAAAAGATGCTTTGAAAGATGAAGTGTACTTTCTTTTATACTAATTACAAGAGATAAATTTGATGTTGATGTCTTAAATCTGTCAGTAACAGGGGTCTGTCAATGCCATAAACAGACCATTCGATGCTTAATCCTATCAAGAAAATTCGAAAATTCCATGTTGGTTGTTGGAACATTTTGGTGTTGTTACTCGATGACATTGAAGGAGTTCGATGCCATCGAAAGTATCATCGAAGATGTGCACAGAATTGCGTAAGTACGTAAGTTGCTTCTTATTCCGGTTGTAATAGTATATGTATCATGTGTAATCAAGATTATGGTGCATAGAAGGTGTATTGGGGCTTTCTAATTTGTTCCTAAAGGTTCAAGGGTATATCTAGGGTTTGAGGAAGGAGATTCGAGGCTTGTTCGAATCGGTAAGACTATTTCTCTTGTAATTTCTGCTTACATAGTGCATTACTCATCGCTTTGTGCCGCAATTTTTTCTCGTAAGGGTTTTTCCACGTAAAATTCAAATTGTTCTTGTTTGGACTTGGTTGTGCGATTGTGTGTCATTTGATTGATTCATCTTTGTGTACTTTCGCAGTTCTCCAACAAGTGGTATCAGAGATAATGTTGGGAAGCAGATCGAATCTGAAAGCAATGTATAATGGAATCTAACATGAAGTTTCATGTCGAAAAATATTTCGGTAAAAACAATTTTGATCTATGGAAAGTTAAGATGAACGATATCCCAGTTCAGTAAAGGTTGGACAAAGCTCTCCTTGGAAAGCAACCAAAAACTATGTCAGAAGGATAATGGAACAAGTTAAATAAGAAAGGTAATATATCTATCCAGTTGTGTCTAATGGATGAGGTCTTATATAATGTTATAAGAAAGAAGACTGCAACGGATACATGGGCGAAGTTAGAAAACATCTATGAGAAGAAATCTCTTAAAAATCATTTGTATTTGAAACTACAGTTGTTTAATCTGAAGATGTCGGAGGGGGTTAACATTGAGGCTCATATTAATAACTTCAATAGACTTATTTGCAAGCTATTAGATATGGAGGAAATAATGAAAGATGAAGATCGGGCATGTATATTGTTGAACTCTCTTCAACATCATATGAGCCATTCAAAGACTCTGTGCACTGATAAAACAACCATTAGCGTTTGAAACCGTTATCTCAGTCATTCAATCGAAGACGATGAGAAAGAAAAAACGATGACGTGTATACTTTACATATGCACTGGTTACGAGGGGGAGACATTCTAAGTGGGACAGTGGATCTTCACGATCGATGTCAAGATCCAAGGGCAAAGGCAAAGGACAGCCGAAGTGCTAGAATTGTGGTATAACCAGTCACATGAAGAAGGATTATCAGAATCTTAAGTTGAGAAAGGAGAATTCAGAGAATTCTTCCAGAGAGGCCAACACTGCGGAATCAGTGAGGAGGCGAGTGGTAGTGACATACTGACTACATCAAAATTTGAGCATTTTGACAATGAATGGATTTTGAATACGAGGGCTTCATATCAAATGACCCCTTATAAGAGTTGGTTCACCAGTTACAGTGAGTGCGATGGCGGCCAGGTGTTTTTTGGGCAATGACATTGCATGTAACATGGTTGTTGTTGGATCGGTCCACATCAAGATGTTTGATGGTATGGAGCGTATCTTGACCAAAGTAAGACACATTCTTGAGTTGAGAAAGAGCCTGATATATCTAGGTGCACTCAAGGCACTATGGTGCAAATTCATCGAGTTCGATCGTGTCCAAGTTTCAAAAGGGACACTCATGGTCATGAAGGCGCTGGGGAATGAAAACCTTTATAAGTTAATCAGGAGTACTTCATCTGGTGGAGTTGCAGCGTCTATAGCAGATTTCACATCTGCATGTATGTGGCATGCGCACTTGGGCCACATGAACCAGCAGGGCATGAAGGTACTTTTTGACCATTGTTTAATTCCATCTTTTAAAAGAATTGATTTTAGTACATGCGAGCATTATATATGTGGTAAACAGTCGATGTTATCTTTTAAATATGGAAAACATGTTTGTAATTAGGGTTTTATATTATGTGCATTATGTTATATGGGGGTCGTTGCATGTGGTTTATGGTGGAGGGTCGTCATTGTTTATCACATTCATTGACAGCTATTTCAGAAAAGTGTGGGTTTATTTTATAAAATAAATCCAAGGTTTTCACCAACTTTAAACAGTGGAAAGCAATAGTGGAAAAATATTTAGGGTGAAAGGTGAAAGTGTTGAGGACAGATAATGGTGGGAAATTCATTTTGGGGGAATTCAATTGGTATTGTAAGGATAAAGGAATCGCGAGGCACAATACGGTGCGACATACACCAGAGTAGAACAGTGTAGCTAAGTGAATGAATCAGACTCTCTTATAGAGGGCCCGATGCATAATTAGTAATGTTGGGTTAGGCAAGGAAATGTAGATTGAGGTCATTAACACAACTTGTTACTTGGTGAATCAATCCTCTTCTACGGCTATTAATTGTAAAATTTCAAAAGAAGTGTGGAGTGGTCAACAAATAGACTACTCAAGGCTGTGAGTATTTGGTTGTGATGCTTACTCTCATGTACCATTAGTTGGGAGAGATAAGTTAGACCACATGTCTAAAAAGTACATCTTTGTCAGCTATTGTAATGGTGTGAAGGGGTGTAGGCTATATAATCGGGTTACACGGAAAATCGTTCTTAGTCATGACGTCAAATTCGACGAGGGATTCTTTGTTCCGTAAGGGTGAGTACGAGGAATCGATAAATTCGATTGTGGATGTTCAAATAGACAGATATGAAACAAAGGCTGATACAGAGACGTAGACAATGGTACAGGAGCAGGTGGAGCATTCGTCTGTGAGAAGAAATCCGCCAAGCGATCGTAGGTTACTGGCGAGATACAATAATGACTTGAATGTTGCATTTGTCATAATTACGGATGAGGAAGATACATGTACTTTTCAGGAGGCTCTTGATGATGTAGATACCGAAAAGTGGAAAACAACAATGCATGACGAGATGGACTCCCTATACAAGAATGAGACGTGAGAGCTGGTGGAGCTTCCCATTGGCCGAAAAGCAATCAGGTGTAAGTGGATCTTCAAGAATGAACAAGATAGGTAAAAGGCAAGGTTAGTAACAAAGAAATATACTCAAAGAGAATGTGTTGACTTCACTGATATATTCGTATCATGGTGAAGCAAGTATCTATCAGATTCATATTGGCACCGATTGCCCAATATAATCTCGATTTGGAACAGATGGATGTGAAGACTATCTTGCCACATGGGGAATTAGAAGAGCGGATTTGCATGAAGCAACCAAAAGGTTTCGAAGTGCAAGGGGTAAAGAACAAGGTTTGCAGGTTAAAGAGGTTATTGCACTGCTTGAAATTGTCGCCTAGGCAGTGATACAAGAAATTTGATTCTTTCATGGTGAGTAAGAAATTTACTAGGAGTGAGTATGATCATTATGTCTATTATAAGACACTGAGTGATGAAAAATTCATTATGTTTATTATATGTTGATGACATGTTTTCGCTAGTTACAACATGTTTGAGATTGACATAGTGAAGGCTCAACTACTAAGGACATTCGAAATGAAATATCTGAGGGGCTGCAAAGATGGTTCTCGGCATTGACATATACAGAGACAAGAAGATGAACATGATATGGTTATCTCAGGCGAAATACATAGAGAATGTATTGATGAAGCTTGAGATAGATAAGGCAAAGTCGGTCGGTCAGTATTCCCCACGCGGCTCATTTTAAGCTTTCTTCTGAACCGTTTTGAAACATATGAAAAAAAAGTAGGTTATATCTTATGTGCCTTATTCGAGCATAATTGGCAGCTTGATGTATGTCATGGTCTGTACAAGATTTGATATTTCACATGTTGTGTGTGTTGCTAGTAGATGCATATCTAACCCCGACAACCAACACTGGGAGGCAATGAAATGACTACTTCAATATATTCGAAGTACGTAGGACTACATCTTATCGTTTGAAAAATCAGGAGACAAGTTAGTAGGCTATGTGGATTCAGATTATGAGGACAATGTGGATAATAGAAGGTCAATTTTTGGTTACTCGTTTATACTGGTGACTGGAGCGATTAGTTAGAAGCTGCAATCCGTTGTGACTCTTTCCACGACCGAAGATGAATATATGTCAGTGACAGAACCGTTAAAAGAAGGTGTTTGGTTTAGAGGAGATAAATCAATTAGGGCTTCAGTAGGAGGTCATGCTAGTCATTATGACAGCGAAAGCGCAATCATTTAGGGCTTAAAGGAATGATAAATCAATTAGAGCTTCAGCAGGAGGCCGTGCTAGTCAATTATGGCTGCGAAGGTGCAATTAATTTGACTATGAATTTTGTTTATCACTCACGTACTAAATACATTGATGTGCGTCATCATTTTATCCGACAAGTTCTTGAGGAATGAGGCATGACTCTAGAGAAGATTCACATAAGCATGAATCCAGATGACATGCTTATAAAGGTGGTTCTCACAGAGAAAATCAAGTTCCATACAACTTCTCTGGGCTTGGTGAAGTCGTAAATGGAAGACGGAGTGTGCACGAGAAGTTATGATAGAGTTATAATGGAAGGTTGAATTATAGATGAGGATTGATAAGGAGCTATAAATAATGAAGATTAAGGACGCGGTAGAGATTGTTGTTGATGTCTTAAATCTATCAGTAATAGAGGTATGTCGATGTCATCGACAGAACACTCGATGCCATCGAAAAAATCTGAAAAATCTATGTTGGTTGTTGGAACATTTTGGTATTGTTACTCGATGCAATCGAGGAAATTTGAAAAATCAATGTTGGTTACTGGAACATTTTAGTGTTGCTACTCGATAACATCGAATGAGTTCGAAGCCATCAATAGATCCTTAATAGGGTGTCGATACCATCGAAGGTCTCATCGAACATGTGCATAGAATTGCGTAAGTGCATAAGTTGTTTCCTATTCCGGTCGTGATAGTATATATATCGGGTGTAATCGGGATTATGGTACAAAGAAAGTGTATTAGGGCTTTCTAATTCGTTCATAAGGATTCAAAGGTATAGCTAGGATTTAAAGAAGGATATTCGAGGTTGTTTGAATCGGTAAGAATCTATTGCTTGTAATTTTTACTTTCATGGTGCATTATTCGTCGCTTTATGTCGTGATTTTTTTCCACCGGAGTTTTCCACATAAAATTCATATTGTTCTTATTTAAACTTGGTTGTGCGATTACGTGTGCTTTATTTAATGTCTCTATGTACTTCCTCGGTTCCCTAACAAAATTGACCAATTTTAAGGGTAAGATATAATTTGTTTCCAATCTTTTTCATAGCAAAATTTGAACAGCATGCCTCGTAGTAAGGTTTTTAAGTTCTCATAATATCTTTCCCTCCATTTTAAGTATCTTCTCATGTCCCTTCAGTATCCACCATTGAAAGTTAACAGCAGGGTAAAATTGTCCAAACAAGCTGTCACATGTTATACAAAATAGCTGCATGTATGTATTTATAATTATATCTATTTATTTAATTTAAAGTTTTGATTCCAACCGTCTGATGAAGCTCGTTCAATCGAAGCCTACCTAAGGGTTGCAATGGGCTGAGCGGCCGGGCTCAATCACATACCTATATAGCCTGAATTTTTTGTATTGTCATCTATACAGTGGGTCCTACCTGATGAACGGATGTGATGCCCGACACGCGTCCTATATTAGCACGTGTGGCTGCGCGTGGGACCGGCAAGCTCCCTTCCCTTGATTGTTTAAACTTTAAATTAAGCAAGTGGGCCCATGGATTGTCGATCATATTATGTACAACCGTAGATGGGCAACAACCCAAAACCTCTTCCACATAGGAAGATCTCATCCGTCCAACCTTTGGCCTTTTTCTTAAATCCGTTGCAATGTTTTCTCTGAGCCGTCTATTTGTCGACCGCTAATCAAAGGGTTAGGAATCTCTAATCTAGAAATTCTTTTGGAATCTCCCATCCATTGTGGGGCCCATCTCATCAACGGTCTGGATAAACAAATCATGGACCCTACTATGGAAATGAGGAAAAAAAAAAAAAAAAAGAAATACCTTGATGGCCTTAGATGTGGCCACATTTGAGGAGATGGGGTCGACCGGAAAGTCTTGGGCTTTGCGGGGTTTTAATTCGCCGTCGGCGTTGACCGCCGGAAATGTCAGATTTCCGTCGAGATTTCCGTCTATTCCTTTTGGAGATGCCATCTCTTTGGGTTCTTGAAAACGTCCGTACTATCTATTATTTCCACTGGAGGTCGGTTGTTTTTTCCTGTTATGGTTGTAACGGTCATCCTGACACGTGTGTGCACGTGGCAACCTTAGGACACGTGTTAAACTTACAGGGCCTTAGAATATGTCATGTGAAGGGCCGGAATCCTCTGCAATGCCTGTTTTCACGAGAAGGTAAAACATACAAAGTTGTGGGGCCCACCATGTTTTGCATGTAAAATCCACTCCGTCCATCAAGTTCTATCCTCGATTCTAGGAGCTGTGTTGAAAGAAAGATCCACAATTCTGATGGGCCACACGATAGAACAATGTGGATGGGATGCCAACCGTAGGTTATTGTGTGGTGTCGCTATTGTGTATTATCTTTGATCCAATCCGTTAATCAGGTGTAACTCACCGGGAGGGATGAAGTGAAAACACAATAATAATAATAATAATAATCATAAAATGAGCCTGATCAAATATCAGGCCAGCTACACCGCGTGAATTTAGAGGTTTTAGAAACAGCTTTTACATTATTGTGACCCATAAGAGATTTTTATCATGATGATATTTTGTATGTGCGGTTGAAATAATAATTCCCACCTGATGAACGGACTGGATTTACATATGAAATATGGTAAGTACAGCTACGAAGAACAGGTGTTGGAGATTTCGTAAAACAGGGAGGGATTAGGTGGGACGCGGATTTCCTGAGAAAGCCTTTTTCGCATGAAATTCCTGCTGTGGAAACTTAGGTGGGGCCAACCGCAATGTTTGTTAGAAATCTACTCATTTTGTTAGCTCATTTTGTTAGCTCATTTTAGGACTTAAGATAAAAAATGAGAAGGATCCATGACTCAAGTGAGCCGCACTAAAGGAAAAGGTAGGTAGGGAAATTTCTACAGTTGAAACCTCCCTGGGTGTATAGTGATGTTTTCATGCCATCTACACCGTTCATAACATCATTCCCACTTAGATGAACTGAAACCAAAAATATTATCTTTATTCAAAACTTCTGTGGCCCCACAAATATTTCAACTGTGTATGTTCAGTCCTGCTCATTTTTGGCTCCATGCTCTAAAATGATCTAAAAAAAATTGAGGGACGAGGTGGATTTCTCATGAACATCACGGTGGGCCCAACTATGTTTCTAGCGCAGAAACTTCCTGCGGATGATCATATGTTGTATATACATTCCGTCCATCCGTTTTTACAGCCTATTTTAGGACCGGTTTCAATAGTTAATCATATCCAAATCTCAGGTGGACCACACCACAAGAATCAGTTATTATTGAACACTCACCGTTAGAAACTTTCCAAGAACAACTGTAAGCATATCCGTAATGTTTATTTGCCATCCAAACCGTTGATAATGTCAACCACAACCGGATGAACGGAAAGTACAATGATTAGCTTGATCAAAAACTTGTGACCTACAAAAAGCTTTTAATGATCATTCACCACTTTTTCCAGTGGTGTGGTCCACCAGAGATTTAGATCTTCTTAAGTTTTGGGATAATGTATTTAAATGATCTGAAAAAAAAAAAATGAATGAAACAAATTCATCAAGGTGGACCCCACACCGTAAGGGTAACACCCACTGGAACGGATTGGCTATTCCCCCTGCCACCAACCCCGTGGCTGGTGGTCAGTGCCCTGTGGCCCCCACCATGATGTATGTGATTCATCCATTCCGTTCTTCCATTTTTTCATATCATTGTAGGGCTTGTTGCAGAAAATCATAGGAATATAAATCTCAGGTGGATCACACCACAGGCAAACAATAATGATTGGATATCCACCATTAAAATCCTCCTAAGGACCACTGTACTGTTTATTTGACATCCAATCTGTTGATTAGATCATACAGACCCAGATGAAGGGAAAAGACAAAGATCAGCATGATCCAAAACTTTTATGGCCCCCAAAAAGTTTTTAATGATCGATGTTCATTCGACACTGTTTCTGTAATGTGGTCCACTTGAGATTGGGATACACCTCAGTTTTGGTCTCATAACATAAAATGATCTATAAAAATATATGGACGGAATGGATGAAATACATATATCATGGTGGGGCCCACGGAGAACCGACCACCAGCCATTCCGTTTCCAACACCCACTTATCTGTTACCCGGGTAACAGCTAATCCGCTCCCTTAGGTGAGACCCCGGCCTTACCGACGGTGCCGCTCTTACTGTGGGGTTACCATGGGGCCCACCTTGATGTATGTATTATGTATTTAGGGCGTTATCCCAAAATCCATATCATAAGAAACGGTGGTGATTGACTGCCCTACCATTAAAAACTTCTCAGGGCGTACCTTAATGTTTCCTTAGTGTTTGTGTACCATTCAACAATCATCAATGTTTCTTATAATATGGTCCACTGGATAATCGTATCCGCTTCATTTTTGGAATAATGCAGTGAAATGATCCAGAAAAAAATGGATAGAAGGTATTGATACATAATACATACATCAATGTGGGCCACACCGTCCTAGGTTAGGCCAGTTCTCAACACAGTTCATCCAATTTGCCGGGTAGTTTTAAGACATGAGCCCAAAAATGAAAAAGGTCCAAATCTCGTGTGGCCATATAATATGAAACAGTTGCAATTGAACGTCCTACCATTAAAATCTTCTTAGGGTGCAATGGAATGTTTCCTGGATGTTTATTTTCCATCCAACGTGTTGGTAAGGTCACATAAAGTTGGATGAAAAGAAAAAAACAAATATAAACTTTTGTGTCCCATTAATAACATTATCAATGTTTCCTATTTGGATATGCTTTAATTTTGGGCGACGAAATATATATATATATATATATATATATATATATATATATATATATATATATATATACACACACACACATCAAGGTGGGCCCCACAATAAGGGTCACGCCATCTTGGGTGAGGCCAAGCCGCAGCTAATCCACTTCTGTGCAACAACGGGCTATGTGGGGCCATAATAATGTATATGTGAGATTCAATCTGTTAAATCATTTGATTGAGATGATGTTGGACATCAATAGAAGGAAAAAAAAAAAAAACAGGATTACCCAAAGCTCATATGGGCCAGTAAGCGGACAGCGAAAGGTTCAACATCATAAAGGTCGTGTGCCCATGCCTATAGTAAGTTCCTGTAGGTAGAAGTTATGTGGGGCCAATCGATGCCCTTGACATCTATTCCGTCCATTTTCTGTAACTTGTGCAAGGACATAGGTCCAAACGAGGTTGAACCAAAACTGAAGTAGGGCATGCATGCCATAGGAAACAATGGGAGTTGAATGTCCGTTTTAAGTTTTTTTTTCTTCCTTATTCTTCAGCTCATGTAGCTCTTCCTACTGAGAGCTCGGTCAGACCCACAGCTTTGGTCTCCAAGGGTTTGTTGTAGTCCCTTAGAGGAGCATTTGGATTGTAAGTTGTTTTTTTAAGTTATTTATGCTACTAGCTTATCTTAGTTTTTACTTATTAAGAAGATTTTAATAAGATATGTATGGTTCTTAAACAACATACTTAACAGCTTCTCCTCTCCTTCCTTTTTCCTATGCCTCTCTTTAGATAAAGCTAAAAATAAAATAAAAATTAAGTGATTAAGTACTTTTAAATAAAAATGTTCCTAATAACTAATCATAAACAAATAAAAAAGCTAAAAACATTAACTGATTAAGTACTAAAAGCTAATTGTATAATTAATCATAAACCAAACTTACTTATTTGAAATAAGTAACTTATCTACTAGCGTAAGTAGAAAAAGTAAGTTATGTTATGGTATCCAAACGAGCCCTTAATTAAAGAGAAAATCCCGTACCATGATGCCCTTACCCAAGACGGTGCCGTGAGGCCCACCTTGGTGTTTGTATTCTATATCCATGCCGTCAGCCTCTTTTGTCATATCATTTTAGGGCATGATTAAAAAAATCAAACAGATTCAAATATCATGTATGTGGAACATATTATAGGAAACAGTGGTGATTGACCACTTAAAACTCCTTGTGGGCCACAAAAGTTCAGGATCAAGCTGATATTTGTTTTTCACTACATCCAAGTTAGTGTGACCTTATCAATAGGTTGGATGGCAAATAAACATTACAGTGGGCCTTTGGAAATTTTTAATGGTGATGTGTTCAATCACCACTGTTTCCTAAAGTATGGTCCACCTGAGATTTGGATCTGCTCCATTTTTTTGATCACACCCTAAAATGATGTCAAAAATAGGCAAACGGTACATCAAGGTGGGCCCAACAGTAAGGGCGGCACCGTCTTGGGTGAGGCCGGGACCGAACCTAATCTGCTCCCAAAAGCTGAAATGCCCTCAGAGGACTGTAAGTTACAGTGCTCCTACTTGTATTGGGTCACCTAGACAATCTAGTTTATATTTCTGAACTGTCCATTGCTTCAAGAACACATCTCAAGGACTACCATGCAAAGAAATCATCCTGATTGGATGATCCAATCCATTCATGATTTGGCCTTATCTTTTGTGGCCGTCCTTTTTTCCAAGCCATTGATCGGATGGTTAGGATTACCTAGCAAAAGCAATTCTTTAGAATGATAAGCAATCACTGAATGACCCTAACTAATGGATGGATCAAATCATGATTGGGCCTGTGTAAAACAATCTTGAGCATCCACATTAATCGCTATTTGATCAAACGGTTGTGATTGTTAGACCAGTGTGATGTTAGCATGGTAGCTCATGAAACATGCATGAACCTAATGAATAGATCAGTGGATTGGACAGTCAAAAGTATCCCCCGGCTTCATCAAGAAGATGAAGCTGTTTAGATGTCTTCACCATCATATGGATGCCTTTCATCATCTAATCTTTCAATAAACAATCATCTCTAACATGAAATTGATGTTGACCAAAATGAGATGGAACTCATTTTCAAGTGACCAACCAAACAGGCCCATATGATATATAGACGAAGTCATTTCACTACATGCCATCATGCAACAAAAGGTATAGGATCTCAGCCATCCATCATGTGGGTCCCGTCGACCAGATGCCCAGGCCAGTCTACTTTACCAGGTAGACAGTTCATGAAACAAACAGACCATCATCAATTTATATGTGCCGTGTGCCTGTTTCTAATAATGACGCCTGCCTGATGAGTAGACAAGCCTGATTTTAGGCCAGACCGACGGAACAGACCATGTCCAAACTGGCACATGTCATGGCGTGTAGCTGATCCGTATAAATAAGAATGAAATGAGATTTTCCAAAAAGATGATTTTGCAGTAAAAAGAGAAAATTCAATTGAGGAAGCAGACATTATAGGCAGACAACCAACCAAATATATCATCATGAAAAGCTGGATTAGGTAGTCAGCAGATTCACAACATCAAGAACATGGTAAGGTACCAAAGATCACGTGGAAAGGCAGTCAGCAGATAGACAACACCAAAGATAGCATGGTAAGGAAGGTAACTGCTCTTTCATAGAAAAAGAAGAAACCCATCACCATGCATCCACTCTTTATGAACAAAGAACACCAAACCTGCAGAAGTCTCCTATCCAAGATCTATATACATTTTATTCGTTCCTCATCAGTACTGGGAACCAACATCGATCAGCCTTTGTGGACTTCATCTTCAGCTTTCTGAGAACGGAAGAACAGGATCAGCAAGAGAGCGACATAGAAGCAGATATGATTAACGAATTGGTGATATGCTATTATGATGCGTGCCTTCATGGAAGTTCCATCAGGTATGCATGCAGTCCAGTGATCCGGACCACTGATCAATCTGGTGGACCACAAAGTTTATGGACCATAGCCTGAGATCCTGGTGATCGAATGAACTTTAACTGCCAATGGTTGAGACTTTTTTTCTTCCTGTTGAATGCAGACCATTGCTCAACTGTTTGCCACCATCCATTTTCAAGCCATTGATTGGATAGCTACTATGGTTGGATCACCTCATTTCAGCCATGGGCCACCAAGTTAAAAATCCAGATCACCATTGATACATGCCTCATGTACGAAGGATCATAGTTTTAAATAGTGTTTTGGCATGTGGCTTGGCCAGGACATGAGCCAGTACGAGTAAACCCAACTCATTCTGACTTTGTATATGACCCAACCACCCAACAACTCTTCTGTTCTCACAGTCTCCAGAGAAATATAAAAGTGCGTGGTGACTTCGTGGAAGTCATGAAGTTGGCCATCATAATAGCATTCCTTTAAACAATGATTGTACACCAATCAAAAGACAACCT
This sequence comes from Magnolia officinalis, assembly GCA_021015155.1. Lineage (NCBI taxonomy): Eukaryota > Viridiplantae > Streptophyta > Magnoliopsida > Magnoliales > Magnoliaceae > Magnolia > Magnolia officinalis. Next base: position 43,070,466 of record JAJHSJ010000016.1, read on the forward strand.
TATGTCTTGAGGCAAAACAAGAGAGAAATTGGACACGTATGAGTGATACAATCCAATTGGTCATCTAGGAGCAAAAGAAAGGATTTAACAAAACAAAAGAATCATCAATTAAAAAAAGTGAATTTACAGGATGCGAAAATAAAAACGACATTCACTCCAAGAAAAAGATATGTGTTATGCACTTATGCCTATCTTTAGTTTGATCTGTATCTGTCTAATCTTTCAAAAAAAAATGTATCTGTCTAAATTTTGCATTTCTTTCAAGTAGCTTTTTCTTCAACAAATTACCCAAGGCTTATGCCTTTTTCAATCCATCTTTAGATGTTATGCCAAGCATAGCTGCACTCATTTTTCTTCTTGCTCAACCTGCTGTAATTTTTTGAGGAGAACTTTAACATTGTCATAGAAAGCAAACATGAAAACTTGATATGATGTCCAGCTAGACCAGGTTGACTCGAAAACTCAACCAAATCTGCACTTGACTCAGTAGCTTATAATTAAATAAAAATAAGTATTTCAAATAATTGGAATGTCTAAAGAAGATGATATGGTGGCTATGATGTTCGGTTTCTTGGTGAAGGTTGTTCATTCAACCAGCCTTCATCACTTTTATAAACAAAACAATTGACCTATAATTACATCAATTGACTCATTCCAGTCTCAACCAATGTTTAAATATTATCCAAAACCCGTCCGTATCAAAAAAGAGGTGGGCAACATGGCCCGAATTGGCCCCCATATTATCCAAACTAGGTCAACTTGTTCAAGTTATGGTGATTCAGACTGAGTCTCCCACATACGATTCAGCCGGCATCAACAGGAAAGTTTCTGAACAACTTAGTTCAAATCTCATCAACCTAAGTTGACCTGGTGAAGTTTTGAGTCAAGTCACCGAGATACAGAAATATGGTCTTTTTTTTTCACATTGGCAATAAAAAAGCATGGAATGCATCAAAAGAAACTAGATATTCTAGATATTCATTTTAGAAAATAACAGCATGGATTAAATTCTTACATCTATTGAGGAAACAATTGTCATAAAGGTACCAATTTAAGTTTCATTTATCCTAGTTTTTTTTCCATATTGAGAAATGCTATGGTGCTCCTAGAGCAATATATGTTATAGTGCTCCTAGCTGCATTGGGACACTTATACAATCCAATCAAACTGCTCATTATGTTCAATGCTCATTTCATGGGCTACCATTAGAGGTGGACACGAGTCGAGCCAAGCCGAGCCGAGTATTGCCCAGCTCGTGCTCGGCTCGGACTGCTCCAGTCCCAATCCCAGCTCGGCTCGACCTTCAAGCTCGGAACAGTAGCTCGTGCTCGGCTCGTCCAAGTTTGAGCCAAGTTCGAGCAAATTTCGAGTCGAGTCCGAGTTTGAGTCCTCGAGCCTTTTTCGAAGATCAAAAGGCAGATTTGGGGAGAAAGAGGAAGAGGGAAAAAGAAAAACCTCCTTTAGAGATCCTTGTCCGTTCCCAATTGAGGAGATGAAGCGACCGCTCGATGAATATCCATCGGCTATGGAGGATCTGAAGAAGAAGAAGAGAAAGGAGGAAGAAGAAATGGCAGCGGATCTAAAGAAGAAGAAGAGAAAGGAGGAAGATGAAAATCCATCAGCTGTCCGTTCCCAATCGAGCCTTTTTCTTTGAAGGGTTGGGTTTTTTTTTTGAACGGGCGGTGGGCGCTAGAATGGGGGGTTAGGGTTTTTTGTTTTGGAATAGAAGGGTATATATACCCCTGGTCACTATACCGAGTTGAGTACGAGTTGAGCCGATTCCGAGTAATATTCGAGTCGAGCAGGGTCAAGCTCGTGCTCGGCTCGAGCTCATTTCAAGTACCAAAATTCAGCTCGTGCTCGGCTCGAACTCACTTCAAGCCGAGTCGAGTCAAGTTTTCCCAAGCCGAGTCGAGCGAGTTACAGAGTATGTATTGCTCGTGTACAGCTCTAGCTACCATGCAAACGTCATACCAATACGACAATCTTCACCATCTGACCAATAGCATTTAATATTGACGGTCAAGATCGTTTACACAAAAATAGGTCCAATCAACGTTTGATCCATTGTATTTGTTTGGGCCCATCATGGATTGCTTATGATTCCAAAGGATCACTTTTGTAAGGCAATCCTAGATATCCCATCCATGACTTGGAAAAAGGTTGGCCAAGAAAATAGGGCCACATCAGGGACGAATCAGATCACCTGATTAGAGTGATTTTCGCCTGGTACCCATGTAATAAGTTATGGACTTAATAGATAGTTCAAATCGATTAATTGGACTGTCAAATGACCCCACACGCCTATGAGCACTTCTCTTCCAAATGTCTGACACGCGCGCGTGCGCACACACACAGAATAAATGCTCCCCTGCAAACTATGGCGCGGAGGGGCTTAACATGCAAACTCTTAGGCATTCTTGGGGTGACCCACACCATGGCGTGCACTTAAATTCCGCTCCAATCATCAAATGTGTCAGCTCATGTGAGGCCCACGGACCAAAGTTCAGCCCAAATCCATGATTCAGGTGGGCAACATCATGGAAAACAGTTGGGAAGGGAACACCCACCCTTGGTTTTATTCAAGGCCAACCATGATGTGTATGCAATATCCACTTTTTTTTGGGGGGGGGGGTTAGCTTGTTAGTACACACCCATGTTAGTACACAAACTCCATGTTAGCCACCCCCACTAGGGATCGATACCAAATGCGATATCCACTTCAACCATCAGATGCGTCACCCCATATGGCCACTTTGGCCGCAGTGTTCCTTAAAGTTGACCCTAGCCTTAAACATGCATGGTTGGAGAAGACGATCCCCAATTACTATTGTTATGGATGTGCTTTATTATTTTTATTTTTATTTAGATGAGTACTTTATGGTTTAGTTTGGACCATAGTTACTAAAGTTTATGTTTAACTTGTCATTTGGATGGCTCTAACGTATTAAGTTGTAAACACTTTACACTTGAAAAGCTTGAAAAGAGTTTCAAGTGTAAACTGCTTAGATGCTATTCTGTTTGGCTTTTGAGTGGTAATCTGTTTATAGGTTAAAAAAATTTATGTGTTTGGCTAGCTTATAAAGTGTTCACAACGTATTAAGTAGGTGTTCACACCAGATAGAGATTAGAGCGGTAAATCCCATCAAAATTAGCAAATTACATAAAAAGGATTATTTTTATTTTTATTTTTTGCCGGTGTGAACAGATACTTTCTCACCTGTAAACACTTTGTAGCTTTTAAATTTATATTTAAAAAAAAAAAAAATTAAAATTAAAATTAAAATAAAAATCTCTAACTTACATCCAAGCAAGCGGCATGTAAACAACTTATTTCAGGTGATCACTTGCAACTTAAAAGTTAGAGACATCCAAATGATCCCTCATGGTAAGTCCGTACTATTGTATTACCAAAAGTCAAAACAGAGGGCATATCTATAAATCGGTGAGAGTGCAGATATCATTTCCATACCTTCTCAGGTTTCTCCTTCTCCGAGGCTCCTTTCTCCTTCTCCATCTTCAGCCTCAGCTTCTCCAACCTCTCTCTCTCCTTTTTCTTCAGAAAAAGAAGAATAAAGAAATCAATATCCAACGGTCGAGAATCGAATAATAATAATCTGGATCATTGATCAAGAGACCAACTGATCGAGGAGCGATAGAGAGAGAAAGAGAGAGCATACCTGGATGTAGACGTTTTCAGCAGCTTTTTCTTCCTCGCCGAGAACCCTGCCCTTTCCATCGCTGAAGTAGCGAGAGGTCCTTCTAGAAGCTTCCATAACGCGTGAGATAGAAGCTCGACGGATCGCTGCAGATCGCATCGCCATAGGTTTCGTTTCTTCCGGAAAGAGAAAGAATGGGATTATAGGTTTTTATAGAGCCGGCGGGTTTCGTAAACTGGGGCTTCGGTTTCGGGAAAACTCGGCTACAGACAAATGCAGTCGAACCGGGTTTGGTCATGCCTGGGCTTGGACTATGCCGACCCGATAAAAAGCCCGGTCCACCCATACTAATATATTCTGTACACGATTCGAGCTTGGCACAGCTCGGCTCAGATCGGTCAGCAGCCCAGACCAGTTCATCCGAATTTGAGCCCATGCGACATTTTCTCAAACAAATAATGCTTCTTCAACTTCTCATATGATGCAAAACAGTAACAAATCTTTATAGATATTTCATCAAACACTCGGTGAGAAGAGTCAAAATACAAATATGAGGACAATTTTATAATGTAAAGTTATTTTTTGTGATTTGTTTTGTATCCATTCCTTCCTCACCACCAATTGATCCCATGTAAAATGTACACACCTTGAAACAACACTTCATTGAGTCATTTCATCAAACACTTAGCAAGCAGCATCGATATCAAAATAATTGAGTCACTAAGCTGATTCCATCCGAGTTGATTCGAGTTGAGGTTCGATCCGAGTTAAGTCGGTCTCGGGCAAACTCCAAAAACCAGCTCAACTAGGTCCAAATACAATTTCAAGTTAAGGCGAGTCAAGCTTTTTCGAGTCGAGTTGAGCGAGCTGATCGAGCTAACTCGTCTCGTGTACAACTCTACTAATATGACACGTTTTAGGTTGGGGTGCTAGGTAGGGTTGTCCATGGGTTGGGTTGACCCGTCCGTCTTTTGTTCCCGGCTCACTTTGGGCTGAGCTCGGGTTGGAATTTAGGCCTAAAGACCAACCTCGGCCCAAAATTTAAGTCGATTTAGCAATTGTGCCCGCTTGAGCCATCAACTCTATCCAATTATAAAGCGGATTAGGTACAGCCCAACCTCACCTAAGACGATGAGTCCCTTACTGTGGCCTGGCCACACAAGATCACCTAAATCGGACATGTAACGAGGGAGTTGTGGCCATTTTCGTCATATTGATGGCCCACAATGAATAGCAGCAATATACAATGATATCGATGAACTTTGAATTCGCTTTTGGACAATCAAATGGTCTCCAAATGAGATGATTTTAAATCCATTTGAAAGTTCATCAAATTACCTTCCAAACGAGCACATTATCATCGAAATCGGACATTTAACGAGGGAGTTATGATTATTTTCGTCAGATCGATTGCCAACAATGAATATCAGCGATCCATAGTGATTTTAATATACGTTGGCATCATGTTTGTATAATTAAATGGTGTCCAAATAAGATGATTATAAAGTTATTTGAAAGTTCATCAAATTGTCTTTCCAACAAGCACAAGATCATCAAAATCGGATATGTAACAAGGGAGTTATGGTCGTTTTCGTCAAATTGATGACCCACGATGAATATATATTATCCACAGTGAAAATATCAGTAATCCATAGTGAATATCAACGGTCCATAGTGAATATCAGCATTCCACAATAAATATCAACGGCCCATTCTTAATATTAATGGTCCACAGTGAATATCGACGATTTACACTAAATATCAACGGTCTATAATAATTTATATCGACAATCTACAGTGAATATGGGTGATCCACAATGGATATCAATGATCCACCATACAACATTCATCCATTACAATATACTTCCATCTCAACATTCTTCCATTATAAAAAATCATCCATTACAGTAGTCATTCATTCCAACGTTTATCACATTCATCTGTTACAAAATTTATGCATTACAACATTCTTTTATTACAAAATTCATGCATTACAACATCTTTCCATTATAAAAATTCATTCATTACAATATTCTTCCACACCCTATTCCCTTTCATAAATTCCCACCATTAATACCGAAATATATTTTAAAAAAAAAAAACATAAAAACAACTATAAAAGAAACCAATGAAGAAGGAAGAAGAAGGAAGGAAGGAGGAAGGAGGGAGGGAACAGAAACACATTATCCTCCCCTCCCGCGAAAAAAGAAAAAAAGAAAAAAAAAATGAGGAAGGAAGAAGGAAACAACAAAATGACCTTCGTGCAGAATGACCCCACGTTTTAAACTCATTCACATCTTACGTGGGACCCATTGGGTTGTCGTAAAGAAAATCCAACCCATCCACACATAAAAGGTTTTAATTTCATGTCATTGATCAAAGTTTGAGAGAAAAAACTCATCACAGATAGACCACATAGGAGAAAACAATTCAAAATTAACACACAGCGTTAGTGTAGTTGTAGGTAATAGAGAACTTTAAAAGGAAAACAGAAAAAGTCCTATTGTGAGTTCACAATTGTCTGGTTAAAATGAATGAATTAGATCGGCCAAGGGGTGGGCCAAATTTTAAATTTTTTGTGGCCCACGTCTTTGTTTTAAAGGACATTTTTCTTTTTTAGACCATAGCCCTATTGTATGAGGCATTGTAGCAGAGGGCATTTTCATCATCCAAAAAATAAAAAAGTAGTTTCAGGGCTACAAAAACCTTTAGTTTGGTCCGTACGGGCTCCTACAACCACATCACATTACGGGACCATTTGGATTTTATTTTTGAAAAAAAAAAAAAAAACCATCTGTTTAGGATTTCCGGGCTTCTGGTTTTTGTCATATATCGTGCAGAAAGGTTACATGTAATGAACATCTTAGTACTCATATAAATGCAGGCAGCTAGATTGGGCCATGCATAGTCATCACGAGTTGGGATCAAGCCTGTTGGTCAAGGCTAGTGCACGAGTTTCACTTTGTAGGCTCGGACAAACCCTAGTTATTCTAGTAAAATGGGTCAGATGTAGACTTACATTCTTAAATAGCAATCCGGGCTAGACATGGCTCTAGTTATTTAGATAAGGATATGGGCTTAGATAAGCCATAGCCTATCTCATCACAACCCGCCGTACACTCGTTTTGATACAATGTGGTACATTAGGTTGGATATAAAGGTGGTGGATTGCATGCAACGTCATCTCTATGAATATCCCTTGGGCTAGTAGATGGTCTATGGGCACACTGCCTAGTATGTTTTATCCACACTATCCATCCATTATGCCAACTCATTTAGGGAACGAGCCAAAAAAATGAGGTAGATCTGAAGCTCCAGGTGACCACATGGCAAGATGACAATGGTGCTCACTATTGAAACCTTTCTATTCCCCAACTTGTTTATAAGGTCACGGATACATTAATAGGAGACATGACCGACTAATGTATATTCGACTTTATAGTACCCTCAGTAGTTGTTGTTTTTTTCGTTTCGGCCATAAGTTCTTCCACTTTGGATGAAGAATGAGAAGTCGAGCGGTGATTAACTCACGAGATCCACTGACTAAGGTCCCATAGTAATTTATTCACTAATGGTAAAATAAAGATAATTGTTGGGGACATATGGGAAAGAGAGAAAGCATGAAAGTAGAGCTCACATAGTCAAATTTATTGTGGAGGATATGGAACATACTGACCGAATCCACAACTGATAAATCATTTGGAGGTTGGTTGCAAGTTTGTTGAATGAACTGATAAGGGATGCTTTGAGCCAAACCGAATTGGCGAGCAAGGAGATTAGAGCAGTATTGTTCAATCCTGGCCTTAACATTGACACCTGAATCTATTGTGCCATCACATGGAATCTTTTTGCAAATTAAATAGCTTTTCCAAGCTTGTTCTTTGAGACCAACCATCTCGACATCGGCCGACTCATATTCTTTTGTGAACCAGGTTGGATTGAATTATTTGCCATTGAAAGACAAAGAATGGTTGGATTTATCAAGGTTAAGAGAAAGAAATAAGTTCATGTACTCCATAAAAGAATGATGAATTTTAAGGCAATGGATGTTGCGATGGCCAAAAGAAGCAAAATTCAAATAAGTGGGAACAAATTTGACAAAAGATGCCCTAAAATATTCATAAAGTCACAATTCAAATAAGTGGGAACAAATTTGACAAAAGATGGCCCAAAATATTCATAAAGACATATTTGGACGAGCCGAAAAGGTCCGCTAGAATAGTAAAAACCTTTAGTGGCCGCTTTAAACTGTTGGGGGCCTTGCACAAAACCTTAGGATCTAGCCTCCCGAAATAAACCAGAATTATGGAATAACAAAGCAATGAAATAAATCAAAGCATAAACCACACATCGCATAAGAGATTTTTACGTGGAAACCCCTCAAATAGGTAAAAACCACGGGACCTCGTCCAGATCAACAATTCACTATCAAAGTAGAACGTTATAACCTTCTCCACTCACGCAGGAGTGGATAAACAATGAGAGAATAAAAGAAAAACAGAGAGATCTAACCGATTACGAGGACGTAGGAGCGCTGAGATATAAATTGCACAGTAGATAACCTCCGCGAGCATAACCTCCCTTCTACAAGCTTCCTCTCTCTCTTTCTCTCTTTCTCTCTTTCTCTCACACCTTTGATAGCTCTCTTGTATTTTTCATATACTCCATACCCTAGAAAAAACCTAGGGACCCCTATTTATAGTTTTAGGAAACTTCTTTCCGCATCCCAGTTGCGAAAGGACTCAGATTTTCGCAATCCGCAAAATCGCGAAACAAATCTGCGTAACTATGACTGGTAGAGATGAGGCCACAACCGGTCGAGCGCCACCTACGACCGGTCGAGCACCACCTTCGACCGGTCGAGTACCCCGGAGAAAAATAACCCAAAGTTGCTAGATTTGAGTTGTGTCAGGGCTCGACTCCACGACTGGTCGTGCACCAATCTTCTACCGGTCGAGCGAGGCTCACAACCGGTCGAGCACGGGAAAAAAATCCTATCAAATCTCTCCCTTTTTGTCCCAGGGGAGATTCATCTTCTTCAAGCCAGCCTGGTTTCTACAAACCTCAAACTTGCCCTTGAGCAATGCCTTGGTCATCATGTCTGACCCATTATCGTCCGTGTGGACCTTCTCAAGCTGTAACATCTTCTGTTCCAAAGTATCCAGTGATACCGAATCTCTATGTGCTTCGACTCGGAATGCTGACTTAGATTCTTGCTCAAGTGTATAACACTCTGACTATCGCAATAGACCACGTGCTCATCCTGCTTCAGACTAAGTTCCTGTAAGAACCTCTTCATCCAAAGCATCTCTTTGCATGCCTCTATGACTGCAATGTACTCGGCATCTGCCGTCGACAATGTTACGACCTTCTATAGCTTGCTCTGCCAAGAAACCGCTCCCCCTGCAAACGTGAATATGAACTCCGATGTAGACTTTCTAGAGTCTATGTCACCTGCCATATCTGCATCTATGTAGCCTTTTAACACAGGTTTACCGTCACCATAGCATAAGCTCAACCTGGATGAGCCTCTTATATACCGCAGTATCCATTTCACCGCTGCCCAATGCTCTTTACCAGGATTGGCAAAATACCGGCTGACAACACTAACCGCATATGTTTTGTCCGGGCGTGTACACACCATAACATACATCAAACTTCCTACAGCTGACACGTAGGGTATCTTCTGCATCTCTTCCACCTCTACCTTCGTCTTGGGATACTGCTTGTCGCTTAATCTGAAGTGACCATCCAGTAGAGTACTGACCGGCTTCGCTGCATTCATATTGAACTGATGTAGGACTTTCTCAATATACCGCTCTTGTGACAATCAAAGCTTCCTGCTGCTTCTGTTATGGGTTATCTCCATTCTTAGGATTTGTTTAGCTGGGGCCAAGTCTTTCATTACAAATGACTTGCTCAACTCCTGCTTCAACCTATCGATCTTCTTAATGTCTTTTCTCATGATGAGCATGTCATAAACGTATAATAGCAAAACTAAGAAATACCATCTGAGAACTTGCGCGTGAACACACAGTGGTCCGACTCCATTCTGTCATACCCATGCTTCAACATAAACGAGTCGAACTTCTTGTACCATTGTCGAGGAGCTTGTTTTAGCCCATACAAGCTCTTCCTCAACCTACACACCATATGTTCTTTGCCATTGACTTCGAACCCCTCTGGTTGGTGCATATATATCTCTTCTTCCAGGTCGTCATGGAGAAAGACAGTTTTAACATCTAACTACTCTATCTCCAGATCCATGCTAGCCGCCAACCCAAGCAACACCCGTATGGATGTCATCTTCACCACTGGTGAGAATATCTCCTCGAAATCTATTCTTTTCCTCTGACCAAACTCTTTCACCACAAGTCTGGCCTTGAACCTTGTCTATGAATTCTTTTGCTCAACCTTCCTTCTGAACACTCACTTGTTGCTCAAAGCTTCTTGCCCTTAGGCAATTTTACCATATCATAGGTGTGGTTCTTATGCAAGGATTTCATCTCCTCTTGCATAGCTTTCAACCACTCCCTCTTATGCTCGTCGACTAGGGTCTCGGAATAATCTTTTGGCTCTCCCCCATTAGTTAACATAATGTACTCATGCGGCGAGTACCTCTTGGACGACTGTCTGTCCCTAGATGACCTCTTCACCTGTGGCTCAACAGGTGGATCAAGTGGGGGTTGTTCTCCTGGTTCATCTTCTAAAGGAACTCCCTCATCCTCTGTACCTTGTTGTACTCCCACATCATCAGGCACCACGGGAGGAATAATATGATCCATGTCCTCTAGCTCACCTAAACTAGGCTGATTCTTCTCTGACTTACCAATGTCTTCTATATACTGATCTTCAAAGAAAATCACATCTCTGATTCTGACGAGCTTCTTCTCGGTCGGATCCCACAATCTATAACCGAACTTTTCATCACCATACCCTAAGAACACACACTGCCTGATCTTTATATCGAGCTTGGACCTCTCATGTGACGCCCCGTCACTGTGGTCACATGTGGGCGGGCACACGTGGGTGAGCGCACATGTGGGCGGGCCCCAAAATGATTGGCAGGCTTGTGTGGCTGGCAGGCTACTGTGCTAGCAGACTACTGTGCACACAGTGAAGGTGAAACTTTGTCCCACATCGGAAGTGTCGTCTGAAGTTGTGGTGGTTATATGTGGAGCTGTCACTCTATACTGTATGAGGCCTTTTGGGGGAGTCCCTCAAGAACAAAACCGTGAGGGTTGTGCCTAGAGTGAACAATATCATACAGTGTGGGCGTGGGCTGTTACAAATGGTATCAGAGCCGAGGACGGCTCTGCCCTCGGTGGGGGATATTGTGACGCCTCGTCACTGTGGTCACATGTGGGCGGGCACACGTGGACGGGCGCACATGTGGACGGGCTCCAAGATAGTTGGCAAGTTACTGTGCACACAGTGAAGGTGAAACTTTGTCCCACATCGGAAGTGTCATCTGAAGTTGTGGTAGTTATATGTGGAGTTGTCACTCTATACTGTATGAGGCCTTTTGGGGGAGTCCCCCAAGAATAAAACCGTGCGGGCTGTGCCTAGAGCGGACAATATCATACAGTGTGGGCGTGGGCTGTTACATCTCATCATTTGGTACATGAACGGATGCCCTGCATCCAAACACCCTGGGATGATTGTACGATGGATCCTGTCCAGTCCACACCTTCTCAGGTACTTCTCCATTCAACAGGGCTGATGGAAACCTGTTTATCAAATACACTGTTGTGTGCATTGCTTCTCCCCAGAACATCTTGGGCAACTTCGCATGGGATAACATGCATGTGATTCCCTCTACAATGGTGCGATTCATTCGCTCAACTACACCATTATGTTGGGGATCTTGGGAACCGTCTGTTCATGCTGTATACCCAGGGACTTGCAGTACTCATGAAAGTCACCAATGTATTCACCACCATTGTCAGTGTGGATGCACTTCAATGATCTACATGTCTCTCTCTCGACCATAGAATGAAATAATTTAAACACACCAAAGACTTTGTCCTTGGATTTCAAAGCATAAATCCAAACCTCCTAGATGCATCATCTATAAAAGTAACAAAATACAATGCCCCACCCAAGTTTTTTGTCCCCATAGGGCCATAAACATTAGAATAAACCAAATCAATCAATGACTTTATTAACATGAGAAGCATTTTTAACTAATGAAACTCTATTTGTTTCCCTGATAAACAATCAAGATAAGTTTGAGAGGTGTACCTTGATTGCTTGCCTCCAAGTGCAGAGGTTCATAAGTAGTATCCCGTGAATACGGGGTCGATCCCACAGGGAGATGAATTGTGAGAAGAAAAAAATCAAACGCAAAATAAACTAAGTAATAAAAATTAATCTGATGATTTGATTTTGGGATTTTTGAATGGATGTAATTCAATTGAATAAAATAACACCCAAGCTTCAAAGTTCCACACATACGTTAATGTTCCAAAATCATGATGACTTGGATAACACAACTAGGATCTGATCACTATGGTCAGCCTAATCGAAAAATAAAACAGTTTAAATATTTTAATAAATGATATAAAAAATTAGAAAATCATGGATTTGCACCATTGACATATATTCTCAAGCGTCAGTGATTTTAAGTATTCAATATCTATAGGATAATGAATACAAAGAAATATAACAGGTTGAGAACCTCTCCTATCTAGGAAATCTGATTGATCTAGGGTAAGCCTATCCATCAATGTGAATCTCATATGATGGAAACATATGGATCTCACAAGAGGATAAAAAACAAAACCTAAATAATAGATAACATGCATACACCATTTTTCTCATCATTAAAACAATCAATCATCATAATCTTAAAGAAACATTAAACCCATGTGCTTCCCTTCTAGCTTGGGATAGAAGGAACTTAGAAAAACATAATTAAATTGCAGAAATAAAAAGCAACAAGAAATAAAGAAGAAAAATGCAAATAGAAAAATCTAAACAAAACAACTTATAAAGCTTTAATAAAACTAAAAACTCTTTAAAAACCCTAAACCTTGCTCTTGAATGCCTTGAATAATGTTTTAGAATGCCCTAGGAAGCCCTATTTATAAGTAGGGACCTCCAATTTTCGTACAAATTTGAAAAACCCTAGAAATCGCATCAAATATACATATTTTCCCAAAATAGACTTCTCGCTGCATAGTTCGTTTAAAACAGACTTCCTGCTAAGCAGTTTTCCAAAATAAACTTTACAGCTTCATAATACACTTTTTCAGGACGATTTCAGGATTCTTCACTTCAAATCTTCGATTCTCTTCATTCTTCACTTGGTTTTCTTAGATCTTTGGCATGTGAATTCTTCAATCTTGGTCTCCTAAGATCAATCCCTTGCTTTGGTAATTCTTGAGCATCAAAATCATGCTTTTAACACCATTTTTCAATCCAAACACTTAAATTCACCTTGCAACACATACATGAGTAAAATAGAATATTAAGCGGATTCATGTTCATAAAACCAAGATATAAATGGGGAAAATTATGCAATATTTGAGTCTCAACACACCCCCAACCAGCATTTTGCTAGTCCCAAGCAAAATAAGCGAAATAATAATAAAATAATAATAATATAATAATAATTAAAAAAACTAATTTTAGAAACAAAATTAAAACGAAAAAAAAAAAAAAAAATAATAAAAAAAAAAATTCTAACTACACCACTTTCGCAGGTAATCTCGATTGCATTTAGCATATGCAGCAAGCCTTTAAACCCCTAGGTTTCCCCTAGTGGACGAGTTATAGTCTCGTGAGGGTTTTCAGAAATGTTACCCACAAACATTGAAAACATGAAAAATAGCTTAACACTCAAAAATTTATACAATTCCTCCATTCATCATATGAATTCCAAAACAAAACAATACTTACCCTAAGTCTGAAGTTAGTTAGAATCTCAATTTCCTAATCCATTACATCCTTGAGTTCAGAGACCTAATCAAAATTTAGAATAGTTACGATCCAATATCCTTAGGTGCTCGTGACACTAGTCTAACTTTGAAAAATATGTATGTTCTCTATCCTAACTCCTTTCAATCATTCCAAGAGTATGAAATCTCTAGTTATCTCATTTTTTTCATGTCATTTCTTCTTTTATCATCATATCCTCATTATTATAGACCACCCTTAGATGAAGATTCCCACCGGGTTTGCTTCATAACCTAAGGTATCGTACTTGTAATGGTAACAGTAATGGATACTTAGGTATCCTTACTCCGGATTACTGACACGATTGTTATGGTCATTGCATTCATGCTCTATAATAAAATTTTCTTTTTCCATCACTCTTTTTTTTTTCTTCAATATTCTATCTTTTAAGCATATATCAATGATACTAGTTCATTCAACCTTATTTGAATCAAAAGTTGTTATTCTAGTTCACATATCATATTCCTCACTTAGTTAGCTAGGGTGTATTGTGAATTCAGTACATCAAATTATAACTCATTTTAAACTAGTGATTAGATAATTGAACTCAAGTATATAATTTTCAGTTATCAAATTCTGACTACTATCAACCTAGAATAAATATTAACTTTGCCTTTGGAATTCACCAATATCATGTTCACATAAAAATATTATTTTAAAAATGTTGAATTTTTTTTTTTTCATAAACCTAAAAAAATAAAATTAAACCTAAAAATAATAAAATAAACTGAAAAAAAAAAAAAATCACATGGATGACTATCCACACCCCCAACCTAAAATCTACATTGTCCCCAATGTAATGATAATATAATGCAGAGAACAATAAAAATAAAAGAAAGGGTGGATAGTACCTGCCATGAAAAACTCACCTGCTAGGTGACACTAAAAAAAAATGAATATGATACAAATTCTACACAAATGCTCCATCAGACTAGGAGCATCAATCTGAATATTCTGGCTCATGAAGAGGGAAGGACTCCTCTCCCAAATGAAAGTTTTCCACATAAGGCTTCAATCTCTGCCCATTAACCTTGTACACATTGCCATTACGTGGATTCTCAATTTCAACAGCCCCATGAGTATAAACATTCTTCACAATGAAAGGGCCTGTCCATCTTGATCTTAACTTTCCGGAAAAAACTGGAGACGGGAATTGTACAATAGGACCTTTTGCTGAGGTTCAAAATTCTTCCTCAGAATATTTTTGTCATGAAAAGCTTTGGTCCTCTCTTTGTAGATTTTAGAATTTTCATAGGAGTCTCTCCTCAGCTCCTCTAATTCATTCAACTCTAATTTCCTTTGTCCACTTGCTTGATCCATATCAAAGTTTAATTTCTTTATTGCCCAGTAGGCTCTATGTTCCAATTCCACAGGCAAGTGGCAAGCCTTCCCATACACCAATCTGTATGGAGACATTCCAATCGGGGTCTTATAAGCAGTCCTATAAGCCCATAAAGCGTCGGATAGTCTGAGGGACCAATCCTTCCTATCTGGCCTTATAGTTTTCTCTAAAATGTGTTTGATTTCCCGATTAGAAATCTCAGCTTGCCCACTCGTTTGTGGGTGGTATGGGGTACTCACTTTATGCTTGATGCCATATTTCTTCATCAAAGCCTCAAATGTCCTATTGCAAAAGTGAGACCCACCATCACTAATGATGGCCTTTGGAGTTCCAAATCTAGAAAAAATATTTTCCTTGAGGAATCGTATGACCACTTTGTTGTCATTGGTCCTACTTGGAACTGCCTCAATCCACTTTGAAACATAGTCCACACCAACCAATATATAAAGAAATCCAAAAGAAGATGGAAATGGGCCCATAAAATCAATACCCCAACAATAAAAATCTCCAATGGCAAAATTGGGGATAAAGGCATCATGTTGCGCCGAGACACTCTTCCCAACCTTTGACATCTATCACAAGCAACACAGAAAGCATGGGTGTCTTTAAACATGGTAGGCCAGTAAAAACCACACTGCAGGATTTTTGCAGTGGTTTTCTTAGCAGAAAAATGGCCACCACATGCTTCCATGTGGCAAAAAGAAATAACACTCTGAATTTCATCCTCTGGGACACAACGTCTAAAAATTTGATCAGTCCCATATTTATATAAATACGGGTCATCCCAGAAGAAGTTCCTAACCTCGGTTTCAAAACGCTTCCTATCTTGTGACTTCCAATGATATGACATTTTTCCTGTTACAAGATAGTTCACTATATCCGCATACCAAGGCAATTTGGAGATCGCAAATAATTGTTCATCAGGGAAATTGTCCTGGATATGCATCTCCTCAGTGGAATCATTTAACACCAATCTGGAAAGGTGATCGGCCACTACGTTTTCTACTCCTTTCTTATCTTTTATCTCTAAGTCAAATTCTTGGAGTAGGAGGATCCATCTCAAAAGTCTCGGCTTTGCATCCTTCTTAGACAGCAAATATTTCAAAGCCGAGTGGTCCGTGAAAATGACCACTTTAGATCCC
Source organism: Magnolia officinalis (assembly GCA_021015155.1). Taxonomy (NCBI): domain Eukaryota; kingdom Viridiplantae; phylum Streptophyta; class Magnoliopsida; order Magnoliales; family Magnoliaceae; genus Magnolia; species Magnolia officinalis. The sequence goes on from JAJHSJ010000016.1 coordinate 43,086,569, forward strand.
AGCAAGTAGGACCTAAACTTATCCAAAGCAAAAACTACTGCAAGTAACTCTTTTTCAGTTGTTGAGTAGTTCACTTGGGCCGAGTTTAGAGTTCTACTCGCATAGTGAATAACGTAGGGCCGTTTATCTTTCCTTTGGCCCAAAGCAGCCCCTATGGCATAGTCACTTGCATCGCACATTAGTTCAAAAGGAAGTGTCCAATCTGGTGGACGCATGATAGGTGCAGTGGTAAGAGATGATTTAATTTTATTAAAGGCATTTGCACACTCATCTGTCCACTTAAATGGAACATCCTTTTGAAGAAGATTAGTCAAGGGTCTAGTAATGACACTAAAGTCCTTGATGAATCTTCTATAAAAACCAGCATGCCCTATAAGTGATCTAATATCTCTAACAGTTCGGGGGATAGGTAGATTAGCTATAATGTCGAGTTTTGAGCGATCTACCTCGATTCCATTTTTGGAGATAACATGGCCCAAAACAATTCCCTTTTGAACCATGAAATGACATTTCTCCCAATTTAAGACAAGGTGTTTCTCTTCACACCTAGACAAGACAAGAGATAAATTGTTGAGGCATTCCTCAAAACTACTCCCAAATACAGAGAAGTCGTCCATGAAAACCTCAAGAAACTTCCCAACCATATTTGAAAAAATACTTAACATACACCGTTGGAAAGTTGCTGGAGCGTTACACAATCCAAATGGCATCCGTTTGAAAGCAAATGTGCCAAATGGACAAGTGAACGTGGTTTTCTCTTGGTCTTCCAGGGCTATCTCTATTTGGTTATATCCGGAATATCCATCAAGAAAACTATAGAAAGAGTGACCTGCTACCCTCTCTAAAACTTGATCAATGAATGGTAGAGGGAAATGATCCTTCTTTGTGACCTGGTTCAATTTTCTATAGTCAATGCAAACACGCCAACCAGTGGTGACACGTGTTGGTATGAGTTCATTATTAGAATTCTGCACAATAGTTATTCCGGATTTCTTTGGGACTACTTGAGTTGGACTCACCCAAACACTATCGGATATTGGGTAGATGATTCCCACATCCAATAATTTGATCACCTCATTTTTTACAACTTCCATCATGTTTGGATTGAGACGCCTTTGAGGTTGTCTAATTGGTTTGGCGTCCTCATCGAGGTGTATCCGATGGGTGCATATGGAAGGGCTTATACCCTTGATGTCAGAAATGGCCCAACCCAAGGCTCCTTTGTGGTCCCTTAGAACATTCAACAATTTAATCTCTTGATCCTTGTCTAAAAATGAAGAGATCACCACAGGATAAGTTTTATTTTCACCTAAGTATACATACTTAAGCTCATTTGGTAGTGGTTTTAAATCAAACTTTGGAACATTGGTTGGTGATGGTAGAGGTCGCGAGTCCTCTATAGATAGGATTTGAGTGCGCGGTCTCCATTGGTACATACCAATGTCCTGAGTGGTAGTGCTCTCATTATCATCACAAATTTCAGCAAGCACTTTTTCTAAATCAGAATTTTTCAAGTCCCCAAAGACTTGAATCAATTCCTCAGTCAGACTAGGTTCCAATTCCTCTTCTTCTGTCAAGCAGTCCATGAAATTCAGCTCATGGATATCATTATTATTAATGGGCTGCTTACATAGATTGAAAATATTTAGCTCTAGAGTCATGTTACCAAAAGACAAGTTCATCATTCCATTCCTGCAATTTATGATTGCATTTGAAGTTGCTAGGAATGGGCGGCCTAAAATGATGGGAACTTGAGCGCTAGCATTTACACATGGTTCAGTGTCTAGTACAATAAAATCCACGGGGAAGTAGAATTTCTCCACTTGGACTAACACGTCCTCTAAAATTCCCCTTGGTACCTTAATGGAGCGGTCAGCGAGTTGGAGTGTATCGTGGTTGGTTTAAGCTCGCCTAACCCCATTTGTTTGTAAACCGAATAAGGTACTAAGTTGACACTTGCACCCAAATCTAGCAAAGCATGCTCAATTTGGAAATTCCAATAATACAAGGAATAGTGGGACTTCCCGGGTCTTTGTATTTGGGTACAACCCTTTGTTGAATGATAGCGCTCACTTTCTCAGTAAGGAAGGCCTTTTTGTGCACATTTAATTTCCTCTTTACAGTGCACAAGTCCTTGAGATATTTAGCATATGATGGAATTTGTCTAATGGCATCAAGCAGAGGAATATTGACAGTAACCTTTTGGAGCACATCCAACACCTCTTGATATTTCATGGGGACAGTTGGATTCCGAAGTCTAGATGGGAATGGAACTGGAGGCTCATATGACTTAGTCTCTTTATCCTTTTGTTGTTGCGGCTTTTGAACTATAGTTGGTTCATCATTTTCTTGAGACAGTGGCTCATCCTCCGGTATTTCTACCGGTTGCATTATCTTGTTATCGACTTCTTTTCCACTTCTCAAGGTAATGATGGCCTTAGCTTGTTCATGATGTAACTCATTTGGATTTGAGTCTCCAATGAAATGTGTATTTCTAGGGTTTGGCACAGGTTGAGAAGGAAGGGTGCCTTTTTCCCTAGCATTTAGTTGAGTCTCAATCCTAGCCACAGCTGTCTTTAATTCCTGATTTGATTGGATTAGAGACTGATTCATTTGAGCTTGAGAGTTCATGAATGCGGTCAATGCATCCTCCACAGATGATCGCTTTGGCGGGGGCACATATGGTGCATTGTTAGGTGCCCCAAAGAAGTTGTTTTGTGGAGGCATTTGAGGTGCATTGGGCGCATTAATTTGTGGTCCATTCCTCCAACTAAGATTAGGATGGTTACGCCAATTTGGATTATACGTGTTTCCCATTGGTTGCATAACTGACCTTTGGTAGTTATTTATAGCATTTGCTTGATCATGCTCATGCGTGATATTTTGTACAACTGAGATCATTGGACAATCCTTTGTGTCATGGTCTATACCACCACAAATGCTACAAAAATTACCTAAGGAAGTGTTTGCTTTAACCATATCAACCTTCCTAATTTCCAAGGCTTCGACCTTTCTAGCCAATGCAGCGAATTTTGCATTAAGGTCGTCTTCCTCTCTTAGGACATACATCCCCGCTTTTTCTCTAAGAACGGGTCTAGTTTGGTCTGATTTAGCAGAGACATCCCATGTCTGCGTATTCTCTGCTAACATATCTAGAAAATCCCAAGCCTCATTATGATCTTTGTCAAGAAAGGTTCCACCACACATCATCTCTATGAACTGACGGGTATCCATGGTGAGCCCCTTTCGGAAAGCATCAATCACGTGCCATGGTTCATAACCATGATGTGGACAAGTAATTAGAAGGTCTTTGAAGCGCTCCCAAGCTTGAAAAAACAGTTCATTCCCCTTTTGGGAGAATGACATGATTTCTTGTTTTAGTGCATTTGTTTTGTGCTCGGGAAAGAACTTTTTCAAAAACTCTCTACTTAAGGCTTGCCATGAAGTGATGGTATTAGGTCTTAGAGAGTTGAGCCATGCTTTGGCCCGATCCTTTAGAGAAAATGAGAATAGCCTAAGCTTAAGTATATCCCTATTGCCATTGTTTACTTGTAATGTTGCAATTACTTCCTCAAAGTCCTTGAGGTGCAAGTAGGGGCTTTCAGAATCCAAGCCATGAAATTTAGGAATCAATTGAATTACACCTGGTTTAAAATCAATGTTCCCTGTGTGAGCAGGGAACACTATGCAAGATGGTAAAGTTGATCTCTCAGGGTGTAAATGTTCACGTAAAGTCCGTGGTTGGTTTAACACATTCCTATGAACTTCATTTTCATCCTCAAGAGGAGGATTAAATTGATTTTCTCTATTTTGATTTATAGTTGGATCTGGCAGATTTGGATTATCAACTGGGTCTGCCATGGAATCCAAGTGATGTTGAGTGCCTCTTCTAAGTGAATGAATAAGGCCTGGAACTAGTCCCCCTTCAGAGGAGAGTCGATTGTTTTGATCCCTACTCCAACGGGACATAACCATCCACACCACACAACAAATACCACTAATTCAAATAGCAAGTATGATACTTAAAATAAAAATAAAAACTTAACCAACAACCCAGGCGGCAGGCCGACCATGAGGGTTCAATCCACAAAGCAAAAAAATAAACAACACCCAGGCGGCAAGGCCGACCATGAGGGTTCAATCCACAAAGCAAAAAAATAAATCAACAACCCAGGCGGCAAGGCCGACCATGAGGGTTCAGTCCACAAAGCAAAAAATAAATCAACACCCAGGCGGCAGGGCCGACCATGAGGGTTCAGTCCACAAAGCAAAAAAATAAATAAACAATAAATAAAATAAAAGTAAAACTAATGCAGAAATTAAACTATGCTAATCTGGAAAATAGATTCAGGGGATGATCTTTATGATCAAACAGCAACTGTAGGACAACCATAGCACTTGGGTGATGAAATCCCAAGCAGGGCAACCTTATGTCACAGTTAGTGCTTGAAAGACCCAACTGAATTTATTTTCAAAGAAAAAATAAAAATAAAATCTACAGAAAATTTGGAGGGTTTAGAAGAGAACTTACCTTAGGAAAAAAAAAAAAAACCTACCTTAGCTATCTTGCACAGATCTGATCTCTTTAAGTCTCTCCCCGGCAACGGCGCCAAAAACTTGATTGCTTGCCTCCAAGTGCAGAGGTTCGTAAGTAGTATCCCGTGAATACGGGGTCGATCCCACAGGGAGATGAATTGTGAGAAGAAAAAAATCAAAAACGCAAAATAAACTAAGTAATAAAAATTAATCTGATGATTTGATTTTGGGATTTTTGAATGGATGTAATTCAATTGAATAAAATAACACCAAGCTTCAAAGTTCCACACATACGTTAATGTTCCAAAATCATGATGACTTGGATAACACAACTAGGATCTGATCACTATGGTCAGCCTAATCGAAAAATAAAACAGTTTAAATATTTTAATAAATGATATAAAAAATTAGAAAATCATGGATTTGCACCATTGACATATATTCTCAAGCGTCAGTGATTTTAAGTATTCAATATCTATAGGATAATGAATACAAAGAAATATAACAGGTTGAGAACCTCTCCTATCTAGGAAATCTGATTGATCTAGGGTAAGCCTATCCATCAATGTGGATCTCATATGATGGAAACATATGGATCTCACAAGAGGATAAAAAACAAAACCTAAATAATAGATAACATGCATACACCATTTTTCTCATCATTAAAACAATCAATCATCATAATCTTAAAGAAACATTAAACCCATGTGCTTCCCTTCTAGCTTGGGATAGAAGGAACTTAGAAAAACATAATTAAATTGCAGAAATAAAAAGCAACAAGAAATAAAGAAAGAAAAATGCAAATAGAAAAATCTAAACAAAACAACTTATAAAGCTTTAATAAAACTAAAAACTCTTTAAAAACCCTAAACCTTGCTCTTGAATGCCTTGAATAATGTTTTAGAATGCCCTAGGAAGCCCTATTTATAAGTAGGGACCTCCAATTTTCGTACAAATTGAAAAACCCTAGAAATCGCATCAAATATACATATTTTCCCAAAATAGACTTCTCGCTGCATAGTTCGTTTAAAACAGACTTCCTGCTAAGCAGTTTTCCAAAATAAACTTTACAGCTTCATAATATACTTTTTCAGGACGATTTCAGGATTCTTCACTTCAAATCTTCGATTCTCTTCATTCTTCACTTGGTTTTCTTAGATCTTTAGCATGTGAATTCTTCAATCTTGGTCTCCTAACATCAATTCCTTGCTTTGGTAATTCTTGAGCATCAAAATCATGCTTTTAACACCATTTTTCAATCCAAACACTTAAATTCACCTTGCAACACATACATGAGTAAAATAGAATATTAAGCGGATTCATGTTCATAAAACCAAGATATAAATGGGGAAAATTATGCAATATTTGAGTCTCAACATACCTGTCACGTCTAGAAGGAACTACTTCTTCACTAGTAGCTAAAGCCCTTTTTCACTTATGTGGCCTAGACGCCTGTGCCACATGTCAATAACTGAATCTTCTGCTGCGTTCAACCCACCCTTGCACATACTGACACTTACCTTATAAAGGGTGTAACACTTATTTCCTCTGGCTACGATCAATGAATCCTTGATGAGCTTTCATCGCTCACCAGCAAACCGGCCTTCATAACCATCATCATCCAACCTTCCCGTCGACATCAAGTTGATGCGAAGGTCTGGGATATGCCTCACATCTCTGAGAAACAATGTGCAGCCCACATCAGTCTTCACACAAATATCATCGACCCCTACGATCTTCGATCCTCCAGAATTTCCCATCTTCACGGTCCCATAGTCACCTGACTTGTAACTTGTGAAGAAGTCCCTACGTGAAGTCGCATGAAAAGAGGCTCCCGAGTCTATCACTCAGTCAGTGTCCTGACTTGTAGCCGTAAGACAAACATCATGCTCTGCTGAAAGAATAACTACAACGTCGCCATCTTAAGCAACTGCAGTGGAAACTGATTCATCTTCCTTCTCATTTCTTTTTCCATTCTTGTCGTTCTTAGCCTTATGACATTCATGGTTATAGTGGTCATCCTTGCCACAATTCCAGCATTCAATATCTTTCCTGGTACTTGACTTGCCTCTTGATTTATCTGGGGCCTTCCCGCCCTTCTTGTTCTTTCCTCTCCCCCATTCTTGTGTCACAAAGGCCTCTTGCTGAGCAGACCCCTGAGACTTCCTCCTTGTCTCCTTACTGGAGAGACAACTGATTACCTGTTCCATGGAAATCTTTTCGTCTGACGCGGAGTTACTTAGAGACACCACTAATGTCTTCCAACTGTTAGGCAATGAACTAAGCAATAGCAAAGCCTGCAATTCATCATCCAAGACCATCTTCATAGAGGAGAATTGGTTCATTATATTGCTGACATCATTCATGTGCTCGCCCACAAAACCACCATCTTTGAACTCGAGATTCACAAGTCGCCTTATCAAAATTTTTTTATTACCGGCTGTCTTCCTCTCAAACAGCCCTTTTAATTTTAGCCATAAGCTAGCGGCTGAGGTTTCCGTAGACACATGGTGGAACGCAGAATCATCCAACCATTATCTAATAAACCCCATCGCCTTTCGGTCCATCTTCTTCCAATCATCATCAGGCATATCCTTAGATTTTGCTGATATGCCTAAAATTGGAGAATATAGGTCCTTACAATAAAGCAAGTCCTCCATCTTAGCCTTCCATATGGTCTAGTTAGAACCATTGAGGCTAATCATCCTTGATGAGCCACCTTCCGTAATTCAAAACCGATCCTACCCATTCAATGAACTTAGCTTTGATACCACTTTGTTGGGGGCCTTGCACAAAACCTTAGGATCAAGCCTCCCGAAACAAACCAGAATTATGAAATGATAAATCAATGAAATAAATCAAAGCAGAAACTACACACCACACAAGAGATTTTTATGTGGAAAACCCTCAAAGAGGTAAAAACCACGGGACCTCATCCAGATCTACAATACACTATGAAGTATAATGTTACAACCTTCTTCACTTACGCAGGAGTGGATAAACAATGAGAGAATAAAAGAAAAACGGAGAGATCTAACCGATTACGAGGATGTAGGAGCGCTGAGATATAAATTGCATAGTAGATAACCTCTACGAGCATAACCTCCCTTCTACAAGCTTCCTCTCTCTCTTTCTCTCACACCTTTGATAGCTCTCTTGTGTTTTTCATATACTCCATACCTTAGAAAAACCTTAGGGACCCCTATTTATAGTTTTAGGAAACTCCTTTCCACATCCCAGTTGCCAAAGGACTCAGATTTCCGCAATCCGCAAAATCGCGGAACGAATCTGTATAACTACGACCGGTCGAGATGAAGCCACGACCAGTCGAGCGCCACCTATGACCGGTCGAGCACCACCTTCGACCGGTCGAGCACCCCAGAGAAAAATAACCCAAAGTTGCTTGACTTTGAGTCGAGTCAGGGCTCGACTCCACAACTGGTCGTGCACCAGCCCTCGACCGGTCGAGCGAGGCTCACGACCGGTCGAGCACGAGACAAAAATCCTATCATAAACATACTACGAAATAAAGTGGTTGAGCACGTATGGGCAAGGGTAAGCTGATGTCCTTGGGCAAGTGCCTCGGTCAAATGAATGTATTCATTTATAATATGAAGAGTGCTTAAGTAAAGCAAAAATCGTCAAATCCACATCAGGAGAAAAAATCATGTGCTCTTGATTATTAACTTCATCCTGAGATTTGCATTGGATAGTCATGAAAGTGGAATAGGCTTTGATGGTCTTATTTGGAAGGACGAATGAATGTTTATCCTCTAAGGCAAAACCTGAATAAATAGGCTCATTAAAAGGGAGAAGATGGGTAGAGGCGCAAAAATTAATGATGCTGGACCCATGGGGTCGCATCCAAAATGGAAGCTATTGGTTTATTAACTCCAAAAAAATTGAGGTTGCTACAAGAAGAAAAAGCATTAACTAGATATTCATGCAAAGAAAGGATGATACAATCATATATACCAGCCTATTTCCATGTGCCACCATGATGTGCTTCTACACGAGTATACAATTCTGCCCAACTATTCATCTGCTTCAGCCACGATCTTGAAGCTTTGAAAGCGTTGGCAAGATATGAGAAATGACCGGATTAAACGAGTAGCATTTTATCAGGGCATCTTAGGAAATGTGCTTCCCAAAGTTGTTCGTGAGTGACTCTGGGATGAAAGGCCATACCGAGTATTAAGTATGCTTTGTTTGGTTCAATAGGAGCATCGAAGATGAGGTCATTGGTGGCTCATGAAGAAATGACATCTAAATCCTTTACGAAGGTCTCTTGGTGAAAGACAGGAACAGAAGAGGAGGAAGATGCAACCATAGCGATTGGAGGAAGATCGAATGAATAAAGAAGTTTTGAGTAAGAGAGAAAAAGTAAGATGTGCACGAAGGCAAACATTAACCCTACGTGTTATTTATATATCAGTCATGATACGTGCACATTAATGAAATGATAATTATGACTTTAGTACAAGGCAACTGTGTGCAACATATCACAAGGACAACCGATAGATAAGAGGTAAAAATCGTTATTTAGTTTAGCCTCGATCGGGTGAATCAATGGGAAATTGACACATGGACGAACAATCATTCACATTTATTGCATCGGGCAACCAAACAACCTCGCTTTTACCTTTTTACCTGAAAGGTGAAGCAACGTGGGGGGCAAAGTTACACCCTATTTTTTATTGTTTCGGGAAAAGCCAATAGGGAGGTGACATGTGACTTTACACGAGAGATAGAAGGTGACCGATAAAATAGTGCTACCAAGGCATCCAGAGGCAAAACGTGGTCGAAGAGCAAACCGTTACCGAGAAGAATAGAGCTTGGCCAATAGAAGAGGAACAATCAAAATGAGAAACATAACAAGAGAATACTCTAGATGGCGATGCATCAATTACCATATCCGTCCAATAAAGAAGAGAAACGTTTGAATAATAATAATAGAAGAAATTTATAACTAGTATGAAGATTAACATTACAAACAACACAACCGAATCTAACAAACAAATTAAATCTATCAATTTATTTTAACTTAATCTATCTTAAGAGTAGCTATAATCCAGTAACGGTAAATTCTTAGTTGTAATCTAAGTTTATGCTCATACGTTGAACTTGATCCTTATCTAATACAAGAAGTTCTTTCAGAAGAAGTATTCTTGTAGTTGTTCTCGGTGATCGACTGTAAGTTTTTCGTTTTATTTGATCGCACCAGCATATTGAAAAGTCATTTCCTATAAAAAGGTAAGGTGCAACCATCTTTGAAGGAAGAACCTCACCTTCTGATTATCACCTGATCATTGCAGATATTGTACAAGTGGCTGAGTAGGTGATTGATCTTCTCTAATTCAGTTATATACTACAAGTTTGACATATCTGCCTATTTTAACATTTATTGTCAAAGTTGTTCAGTTTCAATTGAGCCGTTACATCAATTTTGACATGCTTGCACACCTCGCATGTAACAAAAAACGAACCAAGTGTCAATAGATTAAAATTAAATATAGTAATTAAATTCAAATACAACCGGCTACATAATTTAAATGCTACATAAATTAAATGCATTGGAATTTTTGACAAACACAACCGGAAATTTAGTTATTCCAAATCAAGTGTTCCAAATCCGGGTGCCAAACGAGGCTAAGGGGTCGTTTGGCACCTTGGATTGGAGGGGATTAGAGGGGGTTTCAAATCCCCTTGGTTGTTTGGCGGCATAAAGCAACTGGGGATTGCCAATCTAGGGGGTTTCCAATCCCCTCTTTGAGGGGGTTTGTAATCCACCTCAAGAGCTTGGATCACACCTAAAATCATTTCAATAGTTGCAGGTATAAATGTACGTCATTGTACACTATCATTTTACTGGGCACATGACCCACTAACAATGATCAGCACCGTCCAAACATTATTCATATAGATCAGCACCGTCCAAATATTATCCAGCACCGTCCAAACATTGTCCATATTAATCAACGATTAAAAATCGTTGGTTAGTCACTCAAACATGATCTTGTGCTTGCGGTCCATCTGAGACTTGGAATTTCATCATTTTTAGGCAAAACATATATTTTAGCGGGCTTATCACAACCATGGTGTCAAAAATAATATATCTCACTAATTGGGGATATTAAAGTTGATTTAGTAATTAAATTCAAACCCCTGTAAATATGCCATGTGTAGGTATTTTTAAATTAAAGTTGATTCACACTCCACGGTGCCAAACACACCGAAGAGGATTGCCAATCCAGGGGTTTCCAATCCTGGGGGTTGGGAATCGAGGGGGTTCCAAATCCACGCTCCCAAACAGGCCCTAAGCATTCAATCCACGCTTTTCCAGTGGTGAGGTCCACATCAGTTTTGGATCTACCTCATTTGTGGGCTCATGCCCTATATTGAGCTCACATAATTGATGGCCCGCGTCACATACGTTGAGGCCCACCTGAGTTTTGGATCAGTGTGATATATTCTATATCAAGGCCTAATATGAGGCCACTTGATGAACGGCGTGGATTTCATCTGAAGTCGTCCATCCGGATAAGCTACCTGTCACACCTCTGCCTTGGTAGTCACGCAAGTGTTTTCGTAGAGTAGGGACTGACAGCGTCGCAGTTACAGGGAGGGCGTGCCTACAACTAATCGAAACAACAAGTGGGGGAGTATATGAATCAGATCAATCCGTCCATCATGTGAAGATACAGATTTTCACCGTGTATCATTAAAATCAGTCCAATAAAAGATATAGGTGGGCCACAGCTTCTAGAACAGTGTTAAATCTAAATTACATGGTATGGCCCATACAAGTCTTAGAATATCCTGATTTTCTAGTAAACCGTTCATCCATGCGTGTTTCATCATATGAGTGGATTGGATGGAAAATATACACTACTTTGGACCCCACATACAATTTGGATGATTTTAATGGTGGGACTTTTCATCTCAACTGTTCCTATCTGTGTAGCCCACCTGAGTTTTGAAACTGAATGGTATTTTGATATCAATCAAAATACAAGGTGGATCACCTGATGGACGGTCTGGATCTCATCCACATGCAGTCCTCAGGCCACTTCAGCTAATAGCCACGCCCGCATATGAGCACGCGTGGACACGCAAGCATTTTCGTAACAGGGGTGGCGGATCCGTTATAACGCCTCTGATCACCTGATCAGTTCTCCTTGGAACCGACTCCAACAGTCATCTGAGAGAGAGAGAGAAAGAGAGAGAGAGAGAGAGGAGAAGGAGAAGAAGAAGAAGAAGGAATCAGGGTTTCAAGAAATTAGGGTTTCAGGTTAGATCGCTCCCTCTTTTTTTTTTTTTTTCCCATGGATTGTCCTCATCTGTTTCAAGAATTCAACAGCCGACGATCTGAATCAGATCGATTTGCAGTCTCTCGGGTGCGTTTGGATGCACTATTCAATTGAATTACAAGAAGTGGAAATTGGACTTGAAAAGGATTGCAATTTGAGGGCTATTTCCTCTTTATGATTAAGCAAAAATGTTCGCAATTCAATTCAATTGTGCATCCAAACACGGCCTTAATCTTTCGAAAATTTTAACCTTTTTTCCAAAATTCATCTTTCAAGTCTAGGAATTGATGCATGTTGAGATGTTCTGTTTGTTGCTGTTGTCTCCTTTAAACTCTATTTTGTGGGCTATCAATAGGGTATTCTAATCTTGAAGATTGTTCTGGTTATCACCCATCCACGGTGTAGCCCATCTTTTGAACGGTTTGGATCATTGTGACCTTACCGCAGATCCATGGCGATGTAAACAATAGCTCCTCTTAGATGGAGAGCATTGGTCGCTGGATGGCTTCACCTAGAAAACTACCTAAATGCCCTTTCTTCTTGTTTAAAATCAAGGTTTGCAAATCGGTTTTGGTGTACCATATCAATCACCACTGCTACGCGGTTGGGCACCCCATATTGCCCCTGTGTCAAGCCGATATGGACTGATAAAGCCGTATCGTCCATGGAAGATACCAGTATGTATTGAGTGATACATACCGGTTTGGGACGATTTGTCAAACCATGTTTAAAACCCTTTGCATGTCCTTTGACCATGCATACCAAAGTGCAAAATTTGCCATTGGCTAGTCTTGTTATATAAAGTAGAGATTTTCTGCTTTAAGTGAAGAGATCATCCATTTTTTTGGCATAACCTTGGAGGTTTTGACTTTATAATTGATTAAGTATGGATTAGTAATCTGTCCATTCAAAAAGAAAGAAAGAAAAAAAAAGATATCCTAGCTCAATTCTTCGGAGATGTGCTAATCAATGCTCCATATCTCTATGCATCAATAAATGATGTTGCATGCTTTTGTGTATTTGTAGGATTAAGTGACTCTTGTGGGACTAAGGTTTTGAAACTAGGTTTTGGAATGTGACTCGTCTGGATACTGGCCAAGTCATGTAGCCAATACTGATATGACTCGTCGATACAGTACGAGTCATCTAGAGATTCTGGACGACATGGGGAAAAAGATCTAAAATTGAGATTGGGCTGGCTCGGTCTGAATCAGTCCCAACTTTGTCCATATTGGTTTGAATGAGATAGGTCCTGAATCGTCAGATACATGATTTTAAAACTCAGTTTTGGAATATGACTTGTTATGGTATCGGACCAAGTTGTGTTGCTGATACTGATATGAGTCATCTGCTACAGGACAAGTTATCTGGATGTTAAAAAAAAAAAAAAAAAAAATGAGATTGGTCAGACTCGGTCCATATTGTTCTGGAGTTGGTCCTATGAGTTTGATCCAGTCATACGCTCTGACTCGTCCTGATTTGGTCTGACTCGTCCTGATCTGGTCTGACTCGTCCCGTTTCACTGCGAGTAGGACCAAATCGAATCAAGTCACCCAATTTTTACGTATAGGTGGGCTGCCTCTGACCGGTTCCCACCGAAAGTGATATGACTTACCAAGTCTTATTGATCGACATTTAAAAACATGTTTGGGACTTAACTGCGTAGACTTGCTATTTCTATTCGTGAATGTAGTTGCTTTTATACAAGGTTTTGGGTATAGAGTTGTGATTTGTTTCCTGATATAATTGCTTTTGGAATGATGGATTGCTTAAATTTGGTATGTTTGTTTGGGAAGTACCTATTTTGTATTTTTTATACGGCCAACTTTCTGCTTGTACAATCTTCAAATAATAAAAATGAAAAAGTAATTTCCGTGTGTAGCTGACCCCAATTAGTTGGGTAAGTAGTGGGGCAACTTTCCATGTGTAGCTTCTTGTCAGATGGAACTTTTTCCTATTTGCCGTCTTCAAAAATATAACTGACCAATTACTATTTTTTTCAGGCGTCTAGGAAAGTTCTATTATTATTATTATTATTATTATTTTTAATGTTATTTTAAATTGCCTATTCGAATTTGAAATTGTGAAATACGAAGGTCTTATGCTTTCTGTAGTTATATCAAGAAAAATGATCTAAATTCTTGATACATTTGACATTCATATGGCAGCCATGAGTCAGCGCGCTTTGATATATAGTTTTGTCGCAAAGGGAACTGTAGTTCTTGCGGAGCATACATCGTTTTCTGGAAACTTTAGTACTATTGCTGTCCAATGCCTTCAGAAGCTACCTTCAAACAGCAACAAATTCACTTACTCTTGTGATGGTCATACATTTAACTATCTTGTGGACAATGGGTTTGGTATGTGTTCTTGTTTTCGAGCCATGGTGCATCTAGTTTTGTTTTGTAGGCAGACTTGTCTGAGTTGGTTGTCCTTGGATGTGCAGTTTTTCTTGTGGTTTCTGATGAAGCAGTTGGGAGGAGCTTACCTTTTGTGTTTCTAGAGCGTGTGAAGGATGATTTTATGCAGCGATATGGAGCAAACATCAGTGCTGCAGGGCCTCACCCACTTGCAGACGAAGAAGATGATGACTTGTTTGAGGATAAATTTGATATTGCATATAATCTTGACAGGGAATTCGGGTAGGTATATGAACTTCTATAAGCTTTTATAGTGATGTAATCTTATGATTTTGTGATGCATTCTGAATTGTGAGCGGTTGAAACAGCCCTAGGCTTAAGGAGCATATGCAATATTGTATCGATCACCCAGAAGAGATGAGTAAGCTATCCAAATTGAAGGCTCAGATAACAGAGGTCAAAGGCATAATGATGGACAATATCGAGAAGGTGTTCTTTTTCTCGTACAACAATATTTATTGTTCACTTCCGTAGTTATCATTATGATAGATCCCGTGATTTTCTCTAATATATATGTTTATAGCATTTTTGTTTACATATTTGGGTTTTTGTCATCATGGTTCATCTTGAAAAGCTCTTTCTAGGTTATTGCATGTGTATTAATCAGGTTTTGTATGTTTACGTCCATGCATAAAACCCTTCGGGGCTCTATGTTAAAATCAAGCATAAGCTCTTGAAATATTTAAAATTTCTTTAAGTAAACATCCACTCTCTCTCTCTCTCTCTCAATAAATAAGCTAGTTATCGATGCCAAGGGATGTTACGAGGCTGGAATTGAGGCCAATTTGAATCCAATCATATCTTGGGGAAGCCAGCCACTAAAGAACTATAGAAACATAACATACGGTATACAACCTCGGATGTAGACACATGTTTCAATGTCAGACTTGGGACTCTGAAAGCATGTGCCACTCCAAAAAACAAGGCACCAAAATGCTTTGGTACTTGTACAAAAGCAGTGTTAGAGAAACATTGAGACTTGTAGAGGTGCATTCGAGCCTATTACTATATTAGGGTATCGAGATGTGCTTGAATCTGGAAACACACATTCAAACCATAAAAGAGTTCTTGGTGTAGGACATGCTTAATTTTAGTAGTAAAGTAGTGGTATGGGAAGTTAAAGCATAAAATTTTAGCCTATTTTAAGTGAAACATCCCAACCGAAGGGGGCGACATAGGAAGAATTTATGCAATTAATCCATGCTCTCATAGAGTGAGTGAATAAACTCATGCATATGGTAGGCAATCTCATTAATTAAGTGGAAGAGCTTCGGTGTAGAGGGAATCCAGAGACCAAAGCTAGAGTAAGCGGACGCGTAGTGGGTGGTCCCGACCAAGGTCCTAACCAACAATGGGCGGCCCTAGCTTGTGAACACATCAATAATCGAATCCTTCAACTATTGGAATGTGATGGAGAGCCTGAAATTAAGGCAGAAATTTTGTAATTCCATGGCTAGTTGCATGTTGACGACTTCATCTATTGGCTGAGCAAGGTGGAAAAGATGTTCGACTACAAGGAAATCATGGACAATTGGAAGATTAAGTTAGTGGGTATAAAGTTCTCTAGTCACTTGTTAGCATGGTGGGACAATTTCCAAGCTGAACGAATTTGTCAAGGTAAGGAGAAAGTAAATTCTTGAAAAAGATCTCATTGACTCGATAATCGGGTTGCATTATTTTAGTATCAAAGTGGGTAATCTTCGGGGACTTTCGAATCTACATAATCTCTTAATGGCTTCAAAGGGGGTGACATAGGAAGGATTTACGCAAGTAACCCAGTTAATCCATGCACTCATAGAGTGTGTGAATAAACTCACACATATGGTAGGCAATCTCACTAATCAAGTGGGAGAGCTCCCGTGTGGAGGGAATCCATAGACCAAAGCTAGAGTAAGTGGACGCATAGTGGGTGGTCCTCGCCAAGGTCCTAACCAACAACGGGTGGCCCTAGCTTGTGAATACACCAATAATCGAATCCTTCAATTGTTGGAATGTGATAGATAGCATGAAATTAAGGTAGAAATTTTGTAATTCCATGGCCAATTGCATGTTGATGACTTCATCTATTGGCTAAGCAAGGTGGAAAAGGTGTTTGACTACAAGGAAATCATGGACAATCGGAAGATTAAGTTAGTGGGTATAAAGTTCTCTAGTCACATGTTAGCATGGTGGGACAATTTCCAAGCTGAGCGAATTTGTCAAGGTAAGGAGAGTAAATTCTTGAAAAAAGATGAAAAAAGTTAAAAAGGAAGTTCTTACTCGTGACTTATGGCTATTATCGCTATGAAGATGGCACAATCTGATGCAGTACAATTAACCACTTGCTCTAAAAGCTCGAATTATTAGAGTATGACGAATTAATCCATTTATCTCATAGCCCAGGCCCCACATCTCATGGGTTAGGATCTCGATTGAATCCCCCTCGTGGCCCCTAAAATCACATGGGCCGCCCACCCATCCCCGCATCCCACAGGCTACCCCACTCGAGCCCGTTGTGAAATGCGCATTAATTACCCTTGGTGAGGAGTCTTGAACACGAGACCTCCCCCGTGGCCCCAAATCACATGGGTCACCCACCCCGAGTGTGTCCCCGCATCCCACGGGCCACCCCACTCGAGCCGGGTGTGAAAATGTCCCTGCATTACAATCTAGGTCAAAGGAACAAATCGGTAAATGAATACACCGAGGAGTTCCATACATTGACATTAAGGGTAGGGTTTCCTAAGTACGGAGACCAAAAGATTTCAAGATATCTTAATGGTCTTAAAGCGGATATCAGAAGTGAATTGGCTTTCAAAGATATATTTAGGATGTTTGATGCATACACACTTGCATTAAAAGCCAATGAGATAATTAATTGGAGATTTGGGAGACGATTTGGTGCCCCATGAGGACCGTCATCGACAATCAAGCAATATACTAACTTTTTGCATAAGGTGAATAAAGGACCTGCTATAGGTTGGGAGACGATGGGCCAACACCCAATAATGAAGCCAAACCCCAACCCAGGGGGTGGTGGTTATGGACACGGAGCTAGTGCGCCCAAGATGAGGCACACCAACACTACTTTCATGCGCTTTAATTGTGGGCAATTGGGACATTGTTCTTTTCATTGTCCTGAACATCAATCCACAATTAAAGTAAATTTAATCGATGAAGGAGAATATATTGAAGACATTCCTGATCGCATGCAAATGAAAGCTAAAGATAACACACAATATGAAGAACATGCATATGATGATGGGGCGTATGTTGGGGAAGATCTAGCGGATGTGTATGGTGATAGGGGTGAGTCGTTTGTTTATCCAACAGACTATGTATCGAGACGTTGGGTGATTGATAAGGGATGATGCTTGTGACACAAAATCTTCTGCACCACTCCCACTTCTGGTGGGAAGGCATGCAATATTTTGGTTGACGGGGGGAGCAGTAAGAACATTTTTTCACAAAAAAAAATGGTGGATGAATAAAACCTCAAAGAATTTAAGCATCAACGCCCATATCCGATTCGTTGGTTTAAAAAGGAAAGAAGTTTCTGTTAACTCCAGGTGCTTAATTTCCTTCTCTATTGGATCTAAGTGCAAGGATGGTGTGTGGTTTGACATCGTCCGTTCAATGCATGCCACATTTTGTTTGGGAGATCGTGGTTGTGGGACCGAAGTATTGTACATTTAACTCGGCTAACACTTATTCCTTCATCAATAATGGTGTTAATATCACATTGCATCCAATGAACGCCCAAATCTGATAAAGAGGGTTGGAAATCCTTTATTATAGAAAAATTGAAAAAGAAAGTAAGGCGACCGGCATCATTTATGTCTTGGTTGCTAAAGGAGAAATAAAACAATTAGATGTTCCGCCTCTCATGCAGAAGTTCATTCATGAATATCAAGACTTGGTGCTCAAAGTACTCCCAATTGGACTCTCTTATGAGAAATATTTGGTATCATATTGACTAGGCACTAGGTTTGAACATGTCGATTCTTGTGCATAACCAAATGAATTCAGCCAAACAAGCTAAAATCTTGCAGATTTAATGGTCTGACATGAAGAAGTTTAAATGAAGAAAAGAGAAAGAAGAAAAGAAGGAAGAAGTTGAACAAGTGTTGCAAATGAAGACTATTGACACTTAACGGGGCCAATACAAATAATACTTGGTGAAATGGAAGAACATGCCTATTCTAAATGCACATGGATCATGGGTGACGAATTGAAGAGATTGGATAAGAACCTCTGGTACTTGTTTGAAGTGTCCAACTTATAGAGTTGAGATCTTTCTAATCCGAGGGGAATGATGCAGGCCCACGGCCTATTTAGGGCCCCAACATGTGCTAATTTTGGACTTTATTTATAGATTTGACGCCTGAATACGAAAAGCTACAAGTTATTATTTGTGGGAGATGTGTGGGGATGTGGTGGATGATATGGGGTTGATTTAAAGATGTGATTGACTATTTGGAGCGTTATTTCCTATATTCGCTTTTCCAATAATTAGGTTGGTTACCATTTTAGGTAAATTAGATTGATTTGAAATCAATCTCTTGGGGGGGATTCTTATTAAAGATTCATTTAGGATCAATAAAAGGGTTGGTGGTGATGTAGTAGGTAGGCATTCTGAATTTTTGAGTTTGAATTTTTCTTAGGTACTGTAAGAAGTTTGATATCAATAACCTATTTCTCCCTCTTTGTGATTTGGGTGTCGAGATCTCATTGACTTGACAACCTGGTTGCACCACGATCTCATCATCAAACTAACACATCAATCTTACTGAGAGGTGCATTCCTTGGTGCTAGTATAATTCAAACATGCTTCTATCTCCAAAGCAACATACATCATTACACCTTGTTTTGGATGCACGAGTTGATTAAATTGCGAAGATGCATTCTAATAAAGAGAAAATGATGTTTCCTAGTAGCCAGCCTGAGGAAGTAGCCCCCGGCCCCCCAGATTGCAATTAAATTCCTTTCAAGTCCATCTTCAAAGTAAAGCTTCAGCAATTTGGAGCTTAGACGTCAATACGAATGTTAAGGAAATCACAATTTGGTTACTTCTACAATGGTCAGATTAATTACCCCAATCTAACTGGATGCTGCATTCAAATGCATCCTGCACGTCCTTTGACTACATTCTCCTTTATTTTATAGCAACACAACAGACATAACAACAACATTTGAAAGCACCTAACTGATGGCTGCTTAACACTGCACATGATGGCGTGAACCCATTTGAGGCGGCAGATTGATCATGTGCGCAGTTGTCTCTACTTTCCACCATAGTTAGCTAAACGGCACATGGCCAAAAAAAAAAAAAAGAAGGTACGGGAAATGTTTGTGTTTAATTCGGTCTTTTGATCATTAAAGGTACATAAAAAATTTTGGTAAAAAAACAGAAATGCCAAAAATTCAGAGAATGAAAATTTTAGGTTCAATACAGTTTGGACGGAAAAACGGAGTGAAAAAACAGCTGTAAATGTTCATATATGTTTGTGTATATATCATATATGAATAATGTTCAAACAGAATTTTTTAGTTAAAATAAATTAGAATTTCTAAACATATGAACAATCATGTATAAAGATATTCGAATGTTCTTTGCTTCTCCTTAATCCTTCCTTTTCGAGTAATACTCGTATAAATCAATCCATATTTACTAAAAAATTTCACGTTCTACTCAATTGTATCAATGGGTAGCAACCACCAATCTCTAATTAATTTTAAAATTGCTTCCAAAAGGTTTTTTTTTTTTTTTTTTTTTCTTTTTTGAAAAAAATCATGTTTAATTGATTTGCCCATAAAAACGTTTTTCCCCAATCTTCCGAAATATACAGAGTTTTAAACATTTGATCAATTATACGAGTTTTTTTTTTTTTTTTTTGGGTAAAAAATATGGAGTTTTGCTATCTATGCTCTCAACACACTCTACTTGGATATTGTTGAGTATCTGTTTTTCCTCTCGATTGCATTTTCTCGTGCCCAACTTTGTTGTTGTTGTTGTTGGTTATTATTATTATTATTATTATTTTTAATTTTTAAAATTATGAGCTATACCAAAAAAAAAAAGAAAAAAAAAAAGCACGACAGTTCAATCAGGCCCCAAACTCATTCGATTAAGAACTCAGTAGCATTATCACTATGTAGTGCACCATCGAACGAGCATTTCCAAGAGTGGACAGAACTTGCTGTCTTGTGAAGTCTTTGCATTTCTCCTTGAGCACTGCCCTTACACACTTCAAATAGTTTCAGGGAACTCACTCAGCTATTGTTTATCATTTTAACCATCCATTTGATAACCATCTAGATTTGGCCCCATGATCTGGTCTGTTTCAATCGAGGTACCTGCATGCTACGTGTATGGTGGCTGTGTGCATTCCTATGGATTGTCAAACTCTGCCAGAAAACTTCCTCTTTCAGGTCGGAATGTGGACTGCCAGTGTAGACGTGGGAAACTAGTAACACCCAAAACTGCGGGGCCCAATAGATGGCATACATGAACTGTTGTTTGATTGGTGTCCATCAAATGGATGATTAAAAACCAACCATCCAAGTTCAATAAACAAGTGTCTATTAATCAGAGATAAGGGTTACCCTACCAATCTGATTTTGGGTCTATGGCCCATCTAAAGTGGTATGGGGTCCACTGTTCGGACAGTTTGGATTGAGGTCCATGCTTACTTTGGCAGTTTCCATGTGCATGTTTCGTGGTCCTCTCTCAGTGTATCAAATAATTCCTTTTTAGGTAATCAGATAAGGATATTTCTTTGGACATACATACATATTCTATTCCCTTAACTTTTCTTTTAGATGGGGATGTTCCCTAACCCGATTTGCAGGTACAGTCTAGCTTTCTTAGAATCCCAGCCCAAAAAAACGGAGTCCAGTCATCAGATGGCTGTACATGTGAAAAAACCCCCAAAAACCAATGGACGGTTGAAGAGAAGGGCCAAAAATCTATATTCAACATACATATTTTGGCAACCTGATGCGTATGTACTAGCATGATTCACAGAACCACTTGCTGTGAGCAGGTTTCATGGGTACAAAGGTGCAAGTAGGATTTGCAGAGCTCTTGGATGGGAGAGTAACCTATGTTTTATCAGTTGGTAATTTTTAGCCACAGTTGCAATACGGCTCTACTTAGTTCATGTTAGGTAATGAGGAGGATGGATCCTGTGTGCATCCCTTGCCATTTACCAGACAGCTTCCAACCCTACACAAGGATGAATGTGTCAATCAATCCCTTTATAGGCCACCTCATGGATAGGACCAGTTGTCAAAGGGCAAGGGGAAGCCCAAAAGGATGTGGGTGGAGGTAGTAAGAAAAGACCTGATGACTTATGGATTTACCTGAGACTGAGAATATGGTCCTTGATAGAGTGTATGCTGGAATGTGATTTGTGTAGTTGACTCGAATTAGTTGGGATAAAGCTTAGATGATAATGATCATGATGAAATAATATAATAAAAAATAAAACTTTAAAATAAAAGAAAAAACTAGTAGTTGCATGTTTTTAACCATTTCAGTTTGCAGACCTTGTCTTTTATTCTTTTATGACCGTTGCTATGAATCAAGGTTATGCAGTACACCACTTCATCCAATAGGTGTTATGCCAAGGGTAGGATCATGCGTCTCAGTACATCCAATAAGTATTTGGCCAGGAGGTCTCAACAAACAGGCTCTTTGAAGAGTTCTTGGAACTGCACGTCTGGTTTTAAAGCAACCGTGGGTTACCAGCTCTGTTCACCTCTGGATACTGGAAAGCTAATAGCTTTCCATGGAGTTTGCGAAGTACATTTTTATATATGAATTGATATTGCTATATATATATATATATATATATATATATATATATATATATATATATATATATATGGGAAAAGGTACTATGCGCTCGAGCTGATGGGAGTGTCCCATGAGGTCGAGCTGTGTGGGCCCCACCGTGATGCGTTTTGAACATCTACCCCATCAGTCAGATGCACCATTCCATCGTGGGCCTAGTTCTCAAAAATCAAGTTAATCCGTGACTTGTGTGGGCCACACCACATACAGAAGTTGAGAGGGGCCGTGCACCATTAAAACATTAATAATTATTTTTTGGGCCCACCGAGATGTGGTTTGCAAATCCACCGGATGAGGGTTCAGACCAAGTTTCAGCAGCATTCAAAACTCAGGTGGGTCCCACCAAGTGCTTTTATATGTTTTTGGCATGTCTTCACATGATTTTAGATGGTATAGCACACTTGAGTTCCGTATACGGCTGATTTTTGGGATATCCCATAATTTAAAGGGGACCCATCAAATGCACGGTGTTGATGGTCCACAGGCATCACGGTGGGGCCCACACAGCTCGACCTCATGGGAGCTTATCGTGAGCTCGAGCGTATAGTACCTTTTCCCTATATATATATATATATATATATATATATATATATATATATATATATATATATATATATATATGTAGTAATGCTTCCCTACAAACTGTGGCGTAGGGGAGCTATATGCAGTTATGCACACATAATCTAAACTGTAGCTTTTCAAGTTTTTTCAAAGAGAAGACTGAAGATTCCCTCTCACTTGCGTTTCAGAGTGTCCGAAAGAGAGCCTCTATCACTCCCTCTTACTCCACTACTCTCTCTCACTCGGCTCTCTCTTATTCCCTCCTTGACGTGACCAAGTTCCGTGGCCTCCACCATGATGTATGTGTTATATTCACACAGTTCATCCATTTTGCGAGATCATTTTAGGGCATGGGCCAAAAAAATGAGTCAGATCCAAAGCGCAAGTGGACCACACCACAGAAGGTAGTGTGGATCAAATGCCTAACATTGAAATCTTCTTGGGGCCACGGAAGTTTTGGGTCAAGCTGATTTTTGTTCCCCCCCCTAATCCAGGTCCGTGTGACCTTCCGAACGTGCTGGATTGCAAATAAACATCTAGGAAGCTTTCAACGGTGGTTGTCACTGTCCCCACCGCTTTCTATGGCATGGTCCACTTGAGCTCTGGATCTGCCACATTTTTGGTCTCATGCCCTAAAATGATCTCGCCAAATGGATGAACGGTTTGGATATAACATTTGCATCATGGTGGGCCCACAGACCTTGACGTCAACACACCACCAAAGTCGGTACTCCACACAATCCACTTCCACACGGATTCTAGGCGTGGATTGCCTACTGACATGCCAGTAGCGAGGCGGCTTCTGGATAGTGCTCCATGGGGTCCACCATGATATGTGTTTTATTCATTCCACCCATCTTTTTTTCCATATCATTTTAGAGCATGGTCCCAAAAATGAAGCATATCCAAATCTATGGTGGACCACATGACAGGAAAACAGTGGTGATTGAATGCCCACCATTAAAAAATTAATGGGGTTCACTGTAATGTTTATTTGCCATCCATCCTGGTCATTATGTAACACAAACCTGGATGAAGGGAAAACACAAATATCAGCTTCATCCAAAACTTTTGTGGCACCAAGAAGTTTTTAATGGTGGGTTTTAATTACATAGTTTCCTATGATGTGGTCCACCTAAGATTTGGATCTACCTCATTTTTAGGCCCATTCCATAAAATATTATGGAAAATTGGATAGATGGCATGGATAAAACACATACATCATGGTGGGGCCCATAGAGCACCGTCCATTGGCTACTAACAGAATCAATAGGCAATCTGTGTTCGCGGATTCCCCGCGGAAGCCTTTGGCAGGGACTTCCTGTGACCGAAGAGCTAGGTGGGACCCACCATAATGTTTGTGAGATATCCACCCCGTCCGTCCATTTTTCTATAGTGTTAGGTCATGGGGCCACAAATGAGGCATATCCAATACTCAAGTGGGTTGCATGACAGAAAATAAGTGGGTAGGGACATGTAAGCTGCGTCTGCAAATTCCCTGCGGAAGCCTTTGGTAGGGACTTCTTACGACCAGAGAGCTAGCCGGGGCCCACCGTAGTGTTTGTGAGATATCCACCCCATCCATCCGTTTTTCCATATCGTGTTAGGTCATGGGGCCACAAATGAGGTAGATCCAGTACTCAAGTGGGTTGCATAATAGAAAATAAGTGGGTAGGGAAATGCCAACCATTGAAACCTACCTAGGTCCACTATAATGTTTATATGCAATCCATATCGTTCATAAGTTTGTTCTTACTAAGATGAACTAAAAACACAAAAATATTAGCCTGACCTAAAACTTCTGTGGCCCTACAAATGCTTCAATGGTGGACATTCAATACTCTCTATTTTCTCTTGTGCGACCCACTTGAGTTTTTGGATTTGTCTCAGTTTTGGGACCATGTTCTAATGTAATCTGAGAAAAAAACGAATGGACGGGGTGGATATCTAACAAACATCATGGTGGGCCCCACTAGCTTTCCCTCGCTGCCAGGGGCTTTCGCAGAGAATCCGTGTCTATGAAGCGGATTTTATTGAGTGCCACACCATCGACTTTGGAGGGGGCGCGAATTGGGACCACCAACTAGGATGCAACTATAGATGGATGGTGTTTCGACAAGAAACAAATGCATTTGGTTTAGGGGGACTATCTTATTTAATCATAACAGAGAATAGAAAGAGAACAATCATCATATTTATTCATTATAAGTTCATTTCCATCCTTTGATTTCCCTTGATTCTAAGATAGACTTTCCCAAAATACAAGTATTGAAGGAGTTTGGAGATCAAATCTAGATATCAAATCCGGCAGCATTTCGGCTTGTAATTTGTTCATCCCATTGAGAGGAATATTATGCGGATATGATCATCTTATATCTCCTTCTTGAGCTCATATTCCTGTATGGAAGAAAGATCTGATTCCATCTGATCATCTTGGCAGCATTCCGATTCCTTTATATTCATTACTGCGCAACTACATGGTGTTGCGTGGGCCCGCGCAACACCATGTTGTTGCGCGGTCCGGCACAAAGCCTTCTCTTTCTTCTTCCTCTCTTCTCCTCTTAATACCTTCAAAGTCTTCTTCTTCTCCGGAGCTCTGATTTTCTTTGTAATCTTTGTCATATCTAAATGAGAGGGGGAGTGGGGTATTTATAGGCCTCCACACGTGCGAACTCTCGATCTTCGTGCTATGGCCCACTTCTCATCAGATCTCAACCGTCCGAATCATCTTGACTGCACCAATGTTGTGCAGGAGCGCGCAACCCATCATATCCTTTACGCGGTCCCGCGCAACTAACATGGTTTGCGTGGGTTCGCGCAAACACTATGCCCGTGCAAACACTATAATTTCCCTCTTTTCCTCATTTTCGTACATTCTTTCTATACTTCTTCTTTTAATTTTCCTTTTGATTCATCCTTGAATCTTCATTTTTATGCCTCAATAGAAGGTCATGTCAGGGGTTATATGGGGTCTACCGTGATCTATATCTTTTATCCATGATCTCCATCTATTTTGATAGATCATTTTAGGGCATTAGCCAAAAAAGAAGTCATATTGAAGGCTCAAGTAGACCACACCACAAGAAGCAGCGACGATTTAAAGCCCTACTGTTGAAAACTTCTTGGGGAACAGAAGTTTTGGAACAAGCTGATATTTATGTTTTCCCTTCATACAGGTTTGTGTGACCTTATGAACACGTTGGATTGTAAATAAACATCACGGTGGGCTCTAGGATGTTTTCAATGGTAAGAGTTCAATCCCCACTGCATAATCTAGTGTGGTATGCTTAACCCTTTGATATGTCTTCTTTTTGGGCTCATGCCCTAAAATGATATATCAAAATAGCTACACGGAGTGAATCAAACATATAGATCATGGTGGCCCCCACAGAGCCCTTGACATGACAGTTCGTCCTAGCTACGTCTTGGTGGGGTAGTACCCAATCTGCACCCCTTCAGAGGTGGGTTGACGTCACCATGATGTATATGTTATATCTAAATGTTCATCTATTTGGCGAGATCATTCTAGGGCATGAGCCAAAAGAAATGTGGCAGATCCAAAGCTCAAGTGGACCATACCACAAAAACTAGTGGGGACAGTGATGACCCCTGTTGAAACCTTCCTAGGGCCCACCATAATGTTTATTTGCAATCAAACTTGTTCAGAAGGTCACACAGCCTTGGATTAAGGGTAAAAAACAAATATCAACTTGATCGAAAACTTCCATGGCCCGAAGAAGATTTCGATGGTAGGCGTTCAATGCACATTGCCTTCTATTTGTGTGGTCCACTTGAGCTTTGGATCTGCCTCATTTTTGGCCAATGTCCTAAAATGATCTCGCAAAATGGATGAACCGTGTGGATATAACACATACATCATGGTGGGGCCTACAAAACTTAGTGACGTTAGGGAGGGAATAAGAGAGAGAGAGAGAGAGAGAGAGAGAGAGAGAGAGAGAGAGAGAGAGAGAGAGAGAGAGAGAGAGAGTCGTGGGTGACAGGGAGTCTCGAAGTCTCTCTTTCGGACACTCTGAAACACAAGTGAGAGGGAGTCTTTGGAGGCTCTCTTACGAACAATCTGGAGATTTTGGAAAGTTGTGGTTTAAATTAGGTGCGCATATAGCTCCCCAACACTACAGTTTGTAGGAGAGCATTACTCTGTGTGTGTGTGTGTGTGTGTGTGTGTGTGTGTGTGTGTGTGTGTGATGGTTTTGCTAACGTCCCCACCTTCATGTACACCCTAGCATTGTTCCCAAACCTTTTAAATGGCACAAGGGTGACCTATTGTCAATCCAAACCATTCATCATTCATACAACTAGGAGCAAGCCATGGTTCAAAAATCATGCCAATCTGATGATCCTGAGCTTCCGATCAATAGCATGAAAATGGACAGTCAAGATTGACTAGAGAAACAAAATAGGTCCGATCATCATCATGAAACATCTAGTAGATAGATCCTACTTAAAATTTCTTGTGATTCTACAGTAACACTTTGATTTGATGATTCTAGTGCTGTGATTTATGGCTTGTAAACCACGGACAGTTGTAAAAAATTGGCCCCATTCAAAGGGTTAGGATCATCTGATCGGTGTGATTCTTGCACCATGGCTTGCTCCTAGTTGTATGAATGAATGAATGCATGATTCAGATTGACTATAGGTCACCCCGTGTGCCGTTTAAAAGGTTTGGGACCCTTGGCCAGATGGAGATTTTTCTGTGATATCCCCATACTGGTCCCTTTATAGTGGGACTTCCCCTCATGCTGTGCCTTCTCCAAAACTTGGGCTACTTTTGGCCTTATGAAGGCGAGAGCACTAGTTTGGAGTCTTTGGACTGCTTGTCCGGACAAAATACCAACCGTTGACCATCTTGAGAATAGGGTATTCCTCTTCCTGAGAGGTGCTTCATGTGCTCCGCTAGCAAGTAACCAGTTAATCACCTGTTTATTCACTGTGGCTTTGCTTCTGAGATTCGGAGTTGGTTTTCAATAGATTTGGTATGTCATTGTCAGTCCCAAAGTCTGTCCTCGAATTGGTTGAAGGGTGGGTTTTGGCTGCTTGAGGCAGTTTGCTTCTTATGGGAGTATGTTCATGGAAGCAGCATTGTGGTTGATATGGTCGGACTGGAATCGTAGGATCTTTAATGGTAGAGCTAGCTCACCCGTTGGGACTTCCAAGAAGATCTTCAGACTAGTTTGCTCATGGGCGAAGATGGATGCAAGGTTTCAAAGTATACCCTCCCCCCATAATGCAGTCTAACTGGGTCTTGAGTGCAACTGGAACAGGCCTTTGCATATGGTCAGTGGTTGCCTCCTCCGCCTGGAGGTATTAAAGTCTAACTTTGATGGCTGCTCGCTGAGGAATCCGGGTCCATCTGGTATTGGGCTTGGGTGCACGGTCACAGCAGTGCTGTCCAGCTGGAATTTTCATGTTTGAGCAGTGCAAAAGATTCCAACGCTGTGGAAGTGGCTGCTTTGCTGCAAGGGACTCATGTGGTGTTGTGGTTCCTCCCATCTCAGTGGATCATTGAAGGGGATTCCCGCAGTGCTATCTCCTGGGCAACTACTTCTGTTTTCCTGCGGAGATTGGCGGATATGCTGGAGGAAGTTTGTGATTTGTGCAGCACTTGTCAAGTGGTTTTTGACCATTTCTTGAGGGAGATTAATGAGAATGCTGATCTCCTTTCCAATAATGGCCTTATGAGTCCATCTCTGATGATTGCTAGTAGTGGTTTATGGGGTTTTAATTGTTTGTTTTCGGTCTTCCTGGGTTCCAGGTGCTGTGGATTTGTGTTTTACTGTTTGGGGGCTGTTTTCTCTGTAGTCTCTGATATTGCTTTCCTTTCCCTTTAATGAAAATAGCTTATTCATAAAAAGGGTTCTGTCATGTTGATACCATTTAAAATAATTGTTTTAGTTACCCATTCATATTTTCATGATGGGGAATTGTTTGAAACTCTGGCTGCGTATGACGCTTGACACACAGGCACTTGGACATGTACACATTTAACTCAATTAAACAGGCTAAATAGTGGAAGTCACCTGATAAAGTTGCACTCCCAAAATTAGATTGGTTGCACAATACTAATGTCTGATTCACTGTCACTTGTTTGTTGAAATGTGACCATTGGATATTTTCATTTTTAACTTTCCAATAAATGTCTGCAAATCTGACAATTAGATAAGAAAATACCTTAACATTTGGTTTATATTTGATCTAAACTTGTATACACAAAATAGATGATTTAATTGTAGTTTTTCTCTTCCATGATTATATGTATCCAAAAAGCAAACAGTTCAATCTCTCCCATTTACTGTAATGCGTGAAGCAGTGATTAGTAAGTAATCTGATTAGAGCTTATTTCCGTAGGTTCTGGATCGTGGTGAAGGATTGAACTTCTGGTGGATAAAACTGAAAGTTTACAGTTTCAGGTATGTTCCAGCTTTTTATACTAGAGAGATCTTATAGGGTCCTGAGGCCATGTTTCAGTAATCCAGACCATCGATCTAATTGGCCAGTAAAAAAATCTCCCAAATTGGAAGATCCTAGTTATTTGATCTTTGGCCTATTTTCTGATGTATGGGGGCCATTGCTTTATTCCATTCCCTACCAAGATTATTTGTGGGCTACTTATCAAACCATCAAATCAACTATCTGGATGATAAACATGGGCCCACATGTGTAGGATAAAACTGGTGGTACGTCCTAATAACAGCCTACAAGCGGCACCTTTATGTAAGAGTAAACGCTGTTACGAAACAGAAAAGGGGGGGAAAAAGAAAAACTGACAATGGAAGGTCCTGCAATGCTGTTATATTAGAAGCACAATACTGTGTAAATACTTTGTTATTTGATAGGGAGAAATGATACAGTGGGATAAGCTTATGGAAACCTTTCTATGTAGTTGCATTTGGACTTGTCGGCATTCACATTGTCTATCTGGATCGGCCATAAGGTCCAGTCAAATCTCCTTCCTCTACTACACACATCATAGTGATCGGGATGGTCCTAAACATTTGTGACTGGACCTTATCTTCTATGAAATATCATGCCACTAACTCGATGGCTTCAACCATCCGATGAGTATGATATTTCCCCAAAAAAAGTATGTTATTTGTGAGGAAGTGGAAGAAGAGTGGATTGGACCGAATGGACGGTCCAGATGGATGATATGGATGGCAACAAGTCCAAGTCCAAGTCCAACAAGGTACAAGGAAAGATTTCCATGCGCTTAGCAGGCTAGATCATCTCTCTTTAGCAGGTGTTTTTGTGATATACCACCACATCCACATGGTATAGCAACTGTTATTAAGGCTGTTTTTTTTTTTTTAGAAACCTGTCTGAGAGTTATCCAATCTACTGTACACGGTGGGCCATTGTTTTGTTTCAGGCGGATGGGTTCCAAAGGCAGGGCAGGCAACTGCGGCGCAGGATGTGGCTACAGAACGTAAGATTTAAGGTGATGGTTGGAGGGGCTGCCCTGGCACTTGTTATCATACTATGGCTGATGGTATGCAGAGGTTTCAAGTGCTGATGGAATGAATGAACAATAGATTACACGCATTGTTCCCTGTATATTTCCTCTTTTGTGTATATGGAGATTGATAGAATAGAAAAGAATGCTTGGGGCCAGAGCATAGCATGTTTAGGTTTTCAGTTATTACAAGCAGGCCTCATGACTTAGTGATCCAGACGGTTGATAGGATGGGCACCACCACTGATGGGCCATGCATAAAAAAAAAATAAAATCAAAATCCCCCAGATTGGAATATTCCTAGCTGTTATATTTTTATTTGTTGAATGTGAACTCATGGCTTTATTTCCTTGTAAACATTGTATTAAGGCAGGGGTGGCAATGGGTCAATTGGCCCAAACCTAAACCTGAGTCGTCATGCTCGGGGTGAAAAAAAGTAACCCACCTAGATTAAGTCCTGCCAGTGCCATCCCGCCCATATATTGAATTAATGGGCAGGCCGGATGACCTGACCTGACCTGACTGAAGCAGAAGTAATCCTAATGTAGGCTTTGTGACTGCTCTTCTTCAAGTGTGTAGATGGGATGAAACATACACTTCTCATTAAAATATCCAATCTCATGAGCGTGTAATAGTGGGCGTCACATACACATGAAAACTAAAGAAGAATAGTGAAGAAAGAGTAACATCAGAGATTAAATTGAAGTTAGTATATGGGTTGGGCTGGTTGAGTTCAATTAAATGGGTTGGGTCAGGTTCGGGTCTTGGAAATTTCAAGTGCGTTGGGTCATTGGGTAGTGGGTAGCAATTCAGGCTACCGCCAGATTTCCTAACCCGTTTGTTAAATGGGTCGGCGTGTAGAAGACACCAACCCAGACCAAACCCAACCCATTGCCAATGCCAGGCCTGAAATTAGGTGCATGTGTCATCTAGTGTGGCCTAAAAAATCATTGGTTTGGACACTGAATTGCAGACCCGGCCCCTTGTACCATTGTATTAGAACAGCTGAAATCTGTATGTCCACATCGAACTAGGACCTCGGTCCTTCTTTAGGCTGTTTGGTTGCACAAAATATCATGATATCATGAAATATCATGATATTCGGTGCAACAAAACGCAGCCTTTGGAAGAAAAGAGAGAAAAGAGGAGGTTTTTGGGTGATTCTGTGAGGAATTATAGGTTTTGAAGTATCTGCAGTTGTATGGTTTCCTTGCATCCCCAGCCCATACTAGCGCGTCCCATGGTTCAGAGATCTAGAAAACGGTATGCCGGGTCCGTCGTGGATAGAGGATGCTTTGAAAATCTTCTGAATTGGAAGATCCTAGCCGTCGAATAATTGGATTCTTATTTGTCAGAAAGTTGCTGCATTTTTTCCTTAAAAAGGGCTAGGATTTTCCAAACTGGGATTTTTCGTGGCATCCCTTACTCGCGGTATGGCCATCAGATCAACAGTCAAGATCAACAAACTATCGGGCCCAGTTACATAGGAACCGACACTTCACAACCGTGTAGGCAGATGTAAGGATCCTATAACTTCCTTGGGGAAGTGTTAATATGGTGCTCCTATCTTGATATTGTACAGTATGGATTTCAGTTTACACCAGTGGGGCCGATAATTCAGAGGATCTTAGTCATAAAAATTTTGGCCTCAAATTGCTGTATTTGCTGTTTCTTTGTTGGCCACCACTTGAAAGGTTGGGATTTTTCCACTTGGAAGATCTTTGGTATATGGAGTACGCACATTGGAGCCTATAAATCAACCATTTGGATCACTGAATGATGGGCCCTGCTTGTATAATCCCTTTTTTCTCTGAAGAGCAGCTTTAACCCTTCCTTCTGTGAAAGAGCTAATCCTCATGTGCTAGCGGTTCCAATGCAACTGCTGTAAAAGGGGTTTCCACAAAAAGGGGTTCGCAAGAAATGCATTCAAAGACACAATACGGATAATGATTTGGCTCGAAATAGACTTTAGACATCAAAGGCCCTTTTTAAGGGTGCATCCGAATTAGGTTGGAATCCTTACCTCGGCGGTAGACTCCGAGGAGTTTCAACATGAGGTCTTGGGTTCGATACCCATAGGTAGTGAAATCCCACTACAGCGTGCGTGTGTTCATGTGTAATTTAAAATTAAAAAAAAATAGGCCCATCCCAATGGGCCTCAAGGCCGTGGAAGAGTCAGCCGGCCCGGCTTGTCTCCAGCTAGACTAGGGATTTATCAAGCTCTAAAATTTTCTGGGCCCCAAAATTAAATGCTCTAGGAGAATGATCACATGCATCCAAGTGATATTGTAATTAGTTCTAGCCATCCTCTATCCATTAGATGTGTGACATAATGAAATTCAAGAAGCCATTCAGTAGCTCATGTGGGCCACAACAAGCAAATGTACAGTACATTGTTCCATGTGGTATGTCTCACCTGAGTTATGGATCTGAATGATTATTGGGGATCTACAGTGAACATGAGAAGGGCCACAAAATGCATAATTTTAATTGGGGGTATGCTCATCCCAACTGTTTCATTGTGGTGTGGTCCACCTGAGTTTTAGAGTGGCTTGATTTATTCTTTTTATGGCCAAGGATAACATAACATAATGGATAACCGTATCAAGTATCATACTCTGTCAGACTATCAAATAACTCTGCATACTTTTTAGGTCGATTATGATGTATGCCGGTATATTTTATAGCATGATTGAAAATATAAGGCAAATCCAAAACTCAAATAAACCGCACCATAGAAAGGGTGCAGAAAATGATGATAGCCACAACCAAAAACTTACTAGGGACTACCAAGCCATTTATTTGCCATCCAACTTAGTTATAAGGTCAGATGGAGCTGGATGAAGGAAAAACAAAAATATCTTGAGCCAAAATTGGAACTGGATGAAGAAAAAACATAAATATCTTGAACCAAAATTTGTGGCCTAAGGAAGTTTTCAACTCCATGCAATCTCTGTTGTTTTCCTGTTGTGTGGTTTACTTGAGCGTTGGATCTACTTCATTTATAGGCTCATTTTAAAATGAGCTAAAAACATTGGATAGACAACATAAATAAAACACAAATCATCAGTAGGCTTATGTCATAAAATGAGCTGAAAAAATGGAGGGCTGGGATAAAACACATACATCATTAATGGGCCCTACAGAGTTGGGTCACCAGGGAATCCGCATATGGTTTTTGGACCTGAGGAGTTAGATAATACTCCAGCTGCATACGATGCTTGAAACACAGGCACTCAGAAATTGTATACTTGGAAAATATTAACTTAAATTAAAGTGGTTATATTGAGAACATTTTTTAACAATCTAATCCTCTGATTTGTGGACACTTGTTTGTAAAAACAGAATTCTTAAACATCCAGCAATCCGATAGTCAGATAAATCAGGTAAGCTTAGTTTTTATTTCATAATACTTCGACATTGGATAACATTTTTTGGACGGTTTAGTTTATAATTAATTTCTAAGTGCCTGTGTATCATTTCATCACACTGCCAGAGCATCAATCTCTTCTCCGTAGGATTT
Source organism: Magnolia officinalis (assembly GCA_021015155.1). Lineage (NCBI taxonomy): Eukaryota > Viridiplantae > Streptophyta > Magnoliopsida > Magnoliales > Magnoliaceae > Magnolia > Magnolia officinalis. The sequence goes on from JAJHSJ010000016.1 coordinate 43,120,230, forward strand.
CGGTGCGTGCCGGCGGAGAGAGAGGGAAACGTCAGAGCAGAGAGAGAGAGAGAGAGAGACGTCGGAGCAGGTACGGCGAGCTGAGCAGGGAGATTTCCGGCGACTTGGAGCAGGTAAGAAAGCTCTGGATTCCAGCGATTTTGGGAGTGAGATGTTGGAGAGCATTCCGATTCCTCCCCCACCTGATTCATCGGTTTTTGGAGATGATTCCAAAAAAGCCCTCTTCTTGAGGATTCCAATTACACTCGATTCCAGTTACTTCCATTTCCAAGCTCTCAAACGCCTCTAATACTCCAATTCCTTTCAATTACTTCCAATTCCAAGCTCCCAAACGACCCATTACCTCTTTACAACTTGAAAAGTTACAGTCATTCAAAAGAGAGCTCTTTCTGTAATTTTTGCAGGAGATTCAGCTTCGTGGTATATAGTTCCTGGAATTGAAGACCATTCAAATCTCTCTATCTTTGCGGATGGATCCGGAGTCGGCACGCAATGCGAGGGAATCGCTGGAGATGGTGTTCCAGATGTCGAACATTCTAGAAACAGGGTTGGATCGCCACACGCTTTCCATCCTAATCGCCCTCTGCGACCAAGGCTTCAATCCTGAAGCCCTTGCCGCCCTCGTCAAGGAGTTCCGTACGAATGCCCCACTACCACCACCATCATCATCTCCATCATCCCATCATCATCATCCCTAGATTGGTATCTCTCTCTCTCTCTCTCTCTCTCTCTCTCTCTCTAGATGAGATGTCTTGGTGCGCTTGGATTTACCCCAAATCGCAATTCAGGTGGATATCGGCAAAACAATCAATGTTGCATTTGGCGTAAAAAAGAAAACTGAAATCATGGCGCTCTGCTGGCTTTTGATTTTTGACCTTTTGTCATTGCGGGGTTGTTCTCGGTTTCCTTGAATTGGGTGGACAGGGAACCCACTGCTGCTTTTTTGGATGCATATGTGAATTGAATTGCGAGTATTCTCTGAAGTAAGAGGGCATTTGCAGAAATTAATGTATGTTTTCAAGCATTCCTAACAAGTAGCACTCGAATTGCGGTTGGATTCCTTCCCAGGCATTTTGTAATTTGCAGCCCTGGGACTCACTATTAATGTTATGGAAAATTTTTATTATTTGGTTAAGATGAGTTTTATGATATCTGGCGCGCATCTTTGCATAGTGTAGATGTTTTTTTTATTTTTTATTTTTTATTTTATTTTTTATTTTAAATTCCGACAAGTGGGGCCACCAGATCGGTGGTTTGTTACTTCCCATCTTGTATAGGCTATGCCTCAAAGTTCTCTTTGATAGGACAATATAAACCTTTTGATTTGTGGCCTACAGTAGATTTTTTTTTTTTTTCTTTTCTTTTCTTTTTGATGAATAATAAAAAAGCTTTATTGAAAAGAATCGAAAGATACAACAAAAGGAGGAGATAACCTGCAACCCCTTGCTAGAAGCAAAACAAATGACCCACACTCTATACGCCACTATTACCCATTAACACATTTCAATAATAGACATCTCAATCTTTCAAAAAAGAAAAAAAAAGACATCTCAACACAAAAGGCTCCTTGGTTGGCAAGGGAATTTGCCTCAGGCATTCGCCTCTCTAGAGATGGACCCAAACGAAATTGGATGGTCCTGGCAAAGATCCCTAGTTTCTTCTAAATAACCACAAGGCTCCACGTGTAATCCCCACCCTGGGCCCACATGATTGCGTTAGAAGAATCTCCTTCAATAGTCGCAGGCAAAAGGTTTGGATGAGTTACCAACTTAACCAATTTTGAGAACAGCAACTGTTCTACTTTGTCTGAATCGAGGATACTAACTGGACCAAAAAATTTCACCTAACATTTGTGGTCCTGTACTTACTACTAGCCCACCAACCGTCACCGGCCAGGATTTCCAAATGAATTCCCAGTCTACAGTAGATAGTTAAGAAGAGAAATACAGCAACAACCCATATTCAACTGGAAAGGTTCCTAATATTGGTCATTTGGATCTTCCAAGTAGTGCATTTAGGGGCATTTCTAATCCATGGTTGGACTCAACAGACTAATGATCTAGATTACCTAACCATGGGCATCACTTGTCAGAATTGAAAATGTATCCACACTGTTGGCATAGTTAGGAGCAAAGCTAGCTTACTCTCCCATTGAAATGAATTATCGGCTTCATGAAGACAAATCAGATACCCATTGATATTAGTACTTAGTAGCATCTTCATGGCAAATCCATCTACTCTATTATCACCAGTCAAATATCACTTATGAAGTTAGCATAGCAAGCCAACTTATGCATGCTCTTGAACTCATCACTAAGTCTGGTAATGGGCTGGGCCCGGCTTGACATTTGAGACCAAGATCCAAGTCTACCCAAGCCTGGCATGGACCTAGCACAGGAGGCCCAAGACCGAGCTCGAAAAAATTGTTTTGCTTGGGCCTGGGTCCAATACGACACGACCCAGCCCGAATATTGATAAAATCCCTATGTCCCATTTAAATGTTCCTATCTGTCCATTGATCAAGTTGGTCACAGTCGCGCAGAGAAATATGCATTTTAGAGGAATCAAACCAAATAGAACATAGAGCAATGACAAATACATCCTTCGACCTCATATGGGTGAAATCACTTCTCCACAAAATGGGTCTTAACGCTAGCACTGCTATTCCTTCTCACTATGAAATTCGGGCTGCAATTCATATTGCCAATAATCCATTATTTCATGAAGTACCAAAATTATCGAAGTGGATTGTCACTTTGTTTCAGAGAAAGTAATAAAGAAATTTATTACCATGCCATTTATTCACTCTGATAGTCTGTTGGCTGATATCTTTTTCAAGGCTACCAATGCAATATCTATGCTCCAAGTTGAGGGGGAGTGTTAAAAGTGTTACACGCATTCAGTACTCATGTGGTGTCCTATACTATAATGTTTATCCCCATCTTTTCCCCTATCCATATTGCACATTGTGCTTTTTGTAGCTTTTTTCCCCCTTAAAGGATGTATTGCTTTTGGGACTACTTAGAACTTACAAATTACAAATAGATAGATAGTCAGCTACCAGTTAAAACTTTGTGCTTCTCGATAGAACCATCTTAACTGTACTTTGTTTTGAAAATCCACTTTAATCCAATGATTTCTTTTCCTTATTACCAAGCTCCCATCTATGATACCCATGACTAACTGTTGTCTCTTCATCCATTGCTTTTATCCATATATCTTCTTTGATGTCATATTAAAAAATTTGAGGTTCACAAGCAGCAGGAGCCACATGACATGATTCATAAATTCCTCAAAACTTTTCATTTTTTCTGAATGATTTTATTGTTCTTGGAGTTGGGACTTTTAGGAGAGGATGAACTTAGTGACTTGAGCTTTGACTCCTTCCTAATGCTTGCCCCCCATGCCTCAAGGTGGAAGAAACTGTCAAACACTTGTTCATTCACTGCCCTTTCTCCACCTCTGTTTGGTCAGGCATCCTTCACCAGGCCAACATATCCTGGGCTATGCCTGCTACGACAGAATCTCTTTATTCTTGGCATTTTGGAGGGGTGGGCAGCATAAGAAAGTTGCATTGGAAGGTGACGCTGTTGGCCTTTTTGTGGGCAGTCTGGTTGGAAAGGAACAATACGTGCTTCCGAGATGCTTTGTCCACCCCTGAGGGTGTCTATAGTAGGGTGGTTTTGTACATAAGGGAGTGTGTTCCTTGATTATTGTGTGGGTGCGGGGCTTCGTTTCAGCGTATGGGTCCCCTATTTGTAGAGCTTGTTTCTCTTTCCTTTCTTTAGCTTCTGCTGTTTGTTATCCTTTTCTTTTTTGGCCTTTCAACCTGATAATATTGTCATCTTTCAAAAAAAAAAAAAAAAAAATCCACTTCAAGAGACATTGAGACCTGCTCAACGTTGCGATCCAATTAATGTTTCCATCCATTTCATAGAAAGATTACATCCCTAGTAAACCACCAACAATTTTTTATTTTTTTCTTTGGGGGGGATTCTAAAGAGGATATGCTTTGTTTAGATCAGTGTTTTAAATAGCGTGTAGCGTATAGCATGGCATTTGGCCCTCTATAGCGTGTAGTGTAAGCTACACAATTCTTAATATTTTTAATTAAAATAATAGAAAATATGATAAAATTTACAAAATGCATATTTTTATGAGTTCTTGACTACGAATATGGATCATCAACCACTTATTTCCATACAAAATCTCTCTCTCTCTCTCTCTCTCTCTCTCTCTCTCTCTCTGCCTTTAGACATCTCTAAGTATGACTTATTTATTTATTGAAACATCACAAATTCATGATATAGACCACAATTTGGATGGTCGGGATTGATCTAAGTGCTCTGTCTATGATATGGACTACAATTTGGATGGTCCAGATTAATTTAATGTAGTGCCATATGTCATAGGTATGAGTCATCATCATTTTAAAATATGTGTTAAACTAACATAGAAAAAACACAAAAAAATTGAGATTTTAGGTAGCTTACGCTAACCACGCGACACACTACGCTACGTTACATGCAGCGTACGCTACATGCACTGTACCTTATGCTACATACCCTTTAGCTTACCATTCCAGGGAATTATGCTACATAGCGTTTTCGCTACGCTACACTACGTAGCGTACGCTACACGCTACTGAAAACACTGGTTTAGATCACTATATCCAATAAAATGCTTTTCTCATAATTTCATCAATTTCTTCTATTTACTGAAGGAATGTGAACATATACGTTACTACCAACAACATTTTTCATTAGCTACCTTCATCTTTCTCCAAGTTGAAGCTTCACACAATGTTTTATTTCGACCAACTTTTGTTGGAGATCCATCAGGTAGATGCACCGTAGTAGTTATAGCTTTTGCCCAAAATTCACTTGAAGATTCTTGCTTTGCATGCTTTGAGCCATCTCCACAAATATGTTTTTCTTTTGCTTGGCAATGCCATTCTGTTGTGGGGTATATCTTGCAGTCAATCCTCAATGAATCCCGTTTCTCTTGCAATAGCTCTAAAACATGTGATTTCACCTCAAAGATCTGTTCCCAATGCTTTTAGGTATAGCCCACTCTGGTTTTCATAATATATGCTTTGAATTGTATTGAAAATTTTACTTCTGACAACTTGCGGTAATCGTATCTTGGTAATCTCCTATTGATGTAGGACCAATGCATGAACCCAAATATTGTGTGCGATCAAGTAGCAAGATTAAAATATTTAACGAAAAACATAAAACTTGCCATTATCATCACAAATACCAAAAAACCCAAAAGAAGATCGTGCACAATCCTAGCCTAGGTTACCAAGCATCGTTATAAAAGATTATTAAATAAAGGAAATTAGGATCTAATCGATGTAGGGACATCCAATTAGCATAGGGTAAAGCTTATTTCAAAGTAGAAGATCTAATACTAGCTAGGGTAAAATTAGGGTTAGGAAAATTGGGGAAATCTAGAAATTAGGGTTTATGGGATCGAATTGGGTGAAGGGGTTAAAGGGTTTAGGTGTTAGGGTATGGGAATTAGGATTTCGGATAGAAGGGGTGTAGAGATTTTGGGTTGATTGAAGAATGGGAGAAGTTAGGGTTTGGTAGTTTGGGAAAATAGGAAAGTCGGGGATTTCTAGGTCTAAGGTTAGGGTTTAGGAAAAAAGAGAAGAGGGTTTTGACTCAAGGATGATGGGAAACCAAGAGGGACAAAGGGTGTCCGTACGGCCAACCCGAGAGGTTCACACGTGTGGCCGTACGGGCACACGTGTGGATAGATTTGTAGGGTTTAGGTTTTTTTAGGGTTCGGCTTGTTGATGGGTATGGGTAGGGGAGATTAGAAGAAAGGTGATGGTTTAGGATGGGAAAGATCGAAGAACTTCAAAACGAAATACCTTGATGGTGGATGAATGGATGAGGATGTGGGGATAGATGGAGACGTCGCCAGTGTTTTAAATAGCGGTAGCGTGATGCGTAGTGCTAAGCCCTCTATAGCGTGTAGCGTAAATACGTAGCGTGTAGCGTACGCTAACGATACTTATATTTTTTTTAATTTAAAAATAAGATAAATATAATAAATAGTGAAAAAAAAAGGAAAAAAATATAAAAATGCTTAAAAGATTATTCATTTTATCAATTATAAGCATGTTCAAAAAATTATTAGTTATCATTTATCAAAAGCCAATCCACATATATAAGCCAAATCAAATAATTATCACATCAACAACTTTCAAAGCAAACCACTTTAATTAATAATGTCTAATTGAAACCATAAGTCACAATTATGAAAAGAAATAAAAATTCCATAGGTTAAAAGTATCAAGTACAATACAAGTGTCACATTCCTCAACATTAGAAACAAAGAAAACGTGAAAAAAATAATAATAAAATACATTGTAGCTTACATTACGGACGCTACTTGTTACATAGCTGTAGCGTACGCTACAACCCCTGTAGCGTACGCTACAGGGGATTTACACTATTTGGGACGCTACGTAGCGTACGGGCGCTATTTAAAACACTGGACGTCGCACCTCCGATGATGAAGATCAGCTTCATACCAATCTCCCTTCCAAATCACATTGAAGGCATCTTCAAATCACATGAAGATGAAAGAAGAACAAAGAGCAAGGAGCTAGCCTATACTTCCAACAACATTTATTCACTCTGAAATCAAGATCGAGGTCTAAAATATCAGTATCAGAGAATGTATTGGCCAGATTCTAATGTTGACACATATATTCCAGATTGGTATAAATTTAGATCAATTCTAGTGTTTATTTTATTATTATAATTCTAAGCTTTGATGATGATGATGATGGTAACGATTTTTTTCGTGACTCGATCTTGGGCTAAAGCCACATCAGGAGCGTGGTATATGACCAACTTGGACACCGTACTAAGTGTTTTGTTACTAATTTGAGCCGTCTATCACATGGTTCTAAATGATGGTATCGGCCGCGTGTAAAAATGATACGATACGGTGTCGTGTATCGGTATTGGGGTCGTACCAGCCTCTATAGGTCAGAATTTTTATTTGAAGGCAAAAAATATCAGAAAAAAATGAGTTATTCACGAATCTATCATTTTTTTTGTGTTTTGACCGTGTATTCAATGGTGTATCGGACCATTCTTTGGTAAGAATGTTGTCCTGGCAAGTTGACCTACTGTAAGTTCTGGTCTTGATTTTTTTTTTTTTATATATATAAACTGGTGATATATGTCATAAATTGATATCATATATTGCTAATAGTCTAATATAATTGTGATTATATATCAACTATTGGACTATTTAGTATTAAGTGTCCAAGAAGTACCACTATTCACTAGTCTAGTCACTAGTATTGTGCTTGCTTGGAGAATATGTGTGACTGTGCATGTAATAATGTAAGTGTAGAAATACTTAGTACTTACTAATTTCCTTAAATGTGAATAATCTCTTAAAAAACACTACTCTTAAGTCTTAATAAAAACTCACCAATCACCTCACCACCAAAATGAAAATCTAGATGGTTGTGGTTGGTCGACCTCCACGTCTTCGTAATCATTCGATTGCGCCTGTGGCTGTGCAACAGGTGCTGTATATCCATAATAACCAGAGACAGATGGAAAGATTAGGTCAACGAAACCTGAGGAAGATTGATCTTAAATAGGAACTGACCCGGATTCCGAGTAAGGATATCCACCAGCGCCAGACAAATAGACATACTGTTGCTTGTACTGTTGAGACTCTGATATTGATGACAAATAACTTGGATTTGGATCCAGATATTTATATCCATATTGCTGATCAGGATGACTACTCCAACACGAAAGTGGTGCAACAAGCACCGTGTATCTGTTACCATATCCATAATGTTCGTAAGCTTCCTAATATCTCGGTGCTCCATGAGTACCACTGGTGCTAGCCTCTCCATGATGCTCCTCCCCCCCTGGTTGGCTATATCGTGACTTAATAGACTGATAAGTCCGGCCACTCGTGTACCATGTCGGTGCTCATCAGCCTCATGATCTGTAGATGGTTGTATGGTGTGCTGAGCAACATGATCAGCATGTGCATCCCCACCACCACCACTGGCATTGCTATGGCTATCAGTATGAGTCACACTGCTACTACGCTCACATTCGTCAAATTCTTTAATAATCGGCTCTAGAGGACAGCTCTGAGTAGATTCTGCAACGAGTTCTAGGTATTCAAGTTTCTCACTTTCGGCTGCTTTTTAATCTTTCTCCATTTGTTTAAGCCATGGAAGAAGAGGGTCGATTTCAGTAAAAATATAGTCTAAATTTATTGGACAATATTGCGTTTGGTTGTCAGCCTGCCCTTCTAATTTCTTATTCTTTTTCAAATGCAACCTCACATTATAGTGGATCAATACATTTCTTTGCACCTTTAGTTCATTCAATCGATTCCGCTACTTAGTGTGTATGTGGGCGAAAGTGCTTTAATTTCTTTCACAATTAGCAGATGATGTATACTAACTCAAAATTCTTATTGTAATATTCCGTAGCGTAGGTGCACTTTCTTCATAATTGACCCACCATTGACCTGCATAGATGACAAAGAAATATATCATATATCAATTATTTAGTTTATTAAATTGATAAAAACGTACTTTATAGTTTGTATTTTATACACGTACCTAGATTGGTTCTTTGTATTGCAATGATGTAACCCCGCCGTAACACTCCCAAATAATCTTCTGCCGTCATGCCCACCACTACCACTCCCCCTAATTCATTTTTAGAGAAATTGTCTTGTCTAGTCTACTTTATTATTGTGTATTGAATTTGATTGGCCATTGTTGTATTTGTCGTGGATGGCTAGGAATGAGAAAGAAGATATAGGGTGGAAGTATGGAGTAAAGATAGGTGGGAGTAGACATCAAATTATGTGCATGACATAACCCCGCCCTAATGCTCCTAAATAATCCTCTGCTGTCATGCCCACCACTACCACTCCTCCCACCCAAATAACCATCTGTTGTAAATTCATTCTTCGAGGCAGTCTTGTCAAGTCTACTCTACTATTGTGTATTGAATTTGATTGGCCCTTGTTGTATTTGTTGTGGATGGTTGGGAATGAGAATCGAAGTATGGAGTAAAGATAGGTGGGAATAGACATCAAATTATGTGCAAGTTTTGCAGCAAGAGTGTGAGTGGGGGTGTAATCTGATTAAAACAACACTTGACCCATCAAAAGGGTTAAGTTTCAGGATGTCCAAGTGTCCCTTAGGTAGCAAGGGAGGAGATGAAGAACTTAGAAGAAATCAAAGGTAAAACGACGATGAGGGAGAAAGAGAAGAAGGCTACACTTGATGCATGTAAAGCAGAGGCGTTTGGAGATCCTACGCTGCAGCCTGATGAGGACATTGAGTCAGGGGAGGATTCGAATAGGGAGGTGCCGATTGTGATGGGGGAAACTTTACTATCTCGACACAAGGATGAGGAGCGATGCCGAATGTCTGGGAGGATTGGGTCAGTTTGTGATGTGGGTGGGGGGAGTGGTAGTGGGAGTGGGCATGACAACAGAGGATTATTTGGGGGCACTAGGGCAAAGATATTCACAATCTTGATGACGAGAGGGAGTCACGAGCACCTCTTGGTGATGAGACAATATTTAGAAATGGCATTAGTAAAAGAAACTGAAACAAATATGGTCAAAGCAAATAGTGGATAATCTTGGAAAGGCAGCTGCAAAGTTATTCTTGCACAACAATATTCCTCCACATGTTGCCGATTGCTCATACTTTCAGGTGTTTGTGGATGCAGCAGCTGATTTGGGACTTGGGATTAAAGCGTCCGGTTCTTATGACATAGATTTGACGTATTCAAATGAAGTGTAGTGTGGACTTATGTAAAATCATTTAGAAGCATATAGGCGAGTAGAGGATGCACAATAATATGTGATGGTTGGACTAGCCCAACCAGATTGAGTATGATACATTTCATGGTCTACTCCCACTTGGGTATAGTCTTTATTAGAGCCATCGATTCTTCTGATGAAGTGAAGAATTCAACTTATATATTTGGCCTAATGGATAGAATTGTAGAAGAAATTGGGGAGAGTAATGCGGTGCAAATTGTCATTGATGATGAGGCATCATATAAGGTGATATAAAAATTTCTTATGGAGAAGAGGTCTCATTTGTTTTAGTCACCTTGTGCAACACACTGCATTGATACCATCATTGAGGATATTGGAAAAAAGCCTAATGTGTCGACACTGGTTGAAAAGGCAAGGTTGATCACAACATATATTTACAATCATAATTGGAGAATTGATCTTATGAAGAAATTCACAGGCGGGCGAGAGTTGTTGAAGCCTGGGGTGACTAGTTTCGCTACAAATTTCATAGCCATGGAGTGTGTAAACTCATAGAGGGGCACTTAGAGAGATGGTTGCATTTCGGCAATGGATCAACTCAAAGTATCGACAAAAGACGAGTGGCACGCCTGTGAAGATGCATGCGATTATAAGAGAAAACAAGTATTGGAAGAAAGTCCAAGAAATTATGAAAGCAATGGAACCTTTGATTAAGGTTCTTCGACTACTGGAAAGTGGTGATAGGCCGATGATAAGATTTCTTTGTGAAGCTATGGATATAGCAAATTTGTCAATTAAACATGATTGTAAACACTACAATGATTATTGGAAGCTCATAGATAGGCGCTGGAATAAACAACTTCACTATGATCTCCACGCGGCAAGTAAACATAAATTACAATGATTAAATTTAATTATTCTTTTTCCTTCGTTCAGTTCTTTATGTAGTATTGATATGTTCTATTGTTTTCTCTTTTAATTAACTTGTAGGCTTCTTTTTAATACAACAATTCCAATACGTGACTACATATAAAGAGGTTGATGAGATTACTATCGATTTAAAGAATGTCATTAAAAGGTTGGAGCCAAACGTTAACCGACAGGTTGATGTTATTAATGAAGTAAGTTAACCATTATTTACATACTTAGATTGTATAATGTAGAGTCTGCGACTTATAATACTTATTATTAGCTACTCTTTCATAGGTAGAGATGTATGAACTGGCAATGAGTAGCTTTGGAGATCCACTTGCATGGACTGCAATACAAAGAATCAATCCAAATAGGTGTTTAAAGTATTAACTATAAAATATGCTTTACCAATTTAAGAAACTAAATAACATATATGATATATTTCTTTGTTTTTCACGCAACTCAATGGTGGGCCAATTATGGAGAAAGTGCACCACGCTGTGGAATATTGCAATAAGAATCGTGAGTCAGTATACATCATCTGCTAGTTGTGAAAAAAATTTGAGCACTTTCGCCCGCGTCCACACTAAGCAGCGGAATCAATTAAAGGAGTTAGGTGCAAAGAAATGTGTTTATCCACTACAAGATGAGGCTGCGTTTGAAAAATATGAAGAAATCGAGAGGGAAAGGTGAAAACCAACGACAATATTGTCTAATAATTTTGGACTATATTTTTGCTGAAGACAGCTCTTTTCTTCCATGGCTTGAACAAATGGAGAAAGATAAAGAAACAACCGAAAGTGAGGAACTTGAATACCTAAAACTCGTTGTAGAAACTGCTCAGAGCCATCCTCTAGGCCAATTATTGAAGAATTTGACGAATGTGAGTGTAGTAGCAGTGTGACTCATATTGATAGCCATAGCAATGCCAGTGGTGGTGGTGACGATGTACCTATTGCTCGTGTTGCTCAGCACACCAGACGACCATCTACAGAGCATGAGGCTGATGAACATCGACGTGGTACACGAGTGGCCGGACTTATGAGTCTATTGCGTCACGATACAACCAACCATGGGGGGAGGAGCATCATGGAGAGGCTGGCACTAGTGGCACTCATGGAGCACCGGGACATCATGGTGAGTTTTTATTAAGACCTAAGAGTAGTGTTTTTTTTTTTTTTTTTATATAAAGATTATTCACATTTAAGGAAATTAGTAAGTACTAAGTATTTCTACACTTACATTGTTACATGTACAGTCACACACATTCTCCAAGCAAGCACAATACCGGCGACTAGACTAGTGAGTAGTGACATTGCTTGGACACTCAATAGTTAATACTAAAATAGTCCAATAATTGATATATAATCATAAACATATTAGACTATTAACAATATATGATATCAATTTATGACATATATCAACAATTTATATTTAAAAAAAAAATTAAGACCAGAACTTATAATAGGTCAACCCACAAGGACAACATTTTTACCAAAGAATGGTCTAATACACCATCGAATATATGGTCAAAACACAAAAAAAATGATATATTCCTGAACAACTCATTTTCCCCTATTTTCCCCTATTTTTTTGCTTAAAAATATCTGACTGATATAGGCCGATATGGGCCCCCTACCGATACGCGACGCTGCATCGTATTATTTTTCCACGTGGCCTTTACCGTCATTCAAAACCATGTGTGAAATACAAGTTATTATCTCTGGCCCTTCTGGTTGGGGTGAAGCTTCAGAAGTGGAACCCAAAAAAGCTCACGGAGGGGTTTAGGATCTTTTTGATAGATTTCCTCATGCTGTCAAACATCAAAGGAAATCCCAAGATTTTTGTTTCTTGGCTTTTAACGAGTCCAAGCCTTGGATGTTGTTTCTGTCATTGATAAAAATACATTTATTGCCTCCAGCATAACCAGTTCTTTTGCCTATTTGGAGAAAGAGGCATATGACTTGGCTGATTCTTTCATCAAAAAGGGCGTCAGTCCAGCTAATTTCTGTGTTGAGAATTCTTGGCCCACCCAGTGATTCATCCTCCTCCATATTTTGATAAGTTTGCCATTTCTCAAAAAGAAAAAAAAAAATATTTGGAAAATGATTTTGTGGCAGTGAGATGAAGTAGGGGGAGATTCTGAAAAGGATTCCTGACCACTGTTGTCAAATGGCATATGTGATAATATGTGACCTAACGGGGCTGTGCACATATTGATCGCACAATTACATATGCCATTACACAACCCCTTTTTTCAAATTTTAAATTGAGAAAAATTGAGGAAAAAATGATTTTTTTTTTTTTTTTTTTTTTTTTTTTTTTTTAATATTTGTAAAAGTACCACAAGTGTACGGAATTGTTTATTATAGTTTTATTACCAATTTCATTAAATTTTTGTTATGTTTATTACATCTATTATATTATAACATGTCAACTAACAAGTACTCAAATGAATGCATATGCTAAAAATGTGAAAAAAAAAAAATAGAAAATTGTTTATTGATGTGATTTTGAACAGAGATAATTTAAACTAGAAATTTTGTTGATGTGATTTTGATGGGAATTATGAGTTTCCGATGGCATAATTGCATACTGATGGTATATGTGACCGCATAATTCTCAATAGTCAAAAAATGCATATGCCACTACACAGTATATGCTGTTAAAATTGCATATGCGATTGCATAAGCGCATATATTATCACATATACCAACACAAAATCCCAACTCAAGCTATGTTTAGAATAATGAAACCTTGTGATCATATCTTAAATGTAGAGAGTTCCCCTGTGGAGATGAGATTCATATGTTTGTTCCTTGAAATCAACAGAATCTATTGAAAACATTTTAGTATTTTACTTAAGTTTTGATTTTTTTTTAATTGAATAATTGGTGAGGGCATTGTTAATGATGGAGAAGGAATTGGTTAGAGAGAACCAATTAGAAAAGCCCAGTAAATAAATGTTTTGGTTAATCCAATAAGTGTGATTTCCAAGATATGCTCAATCAACAAATGGGCTGACTATTTGCACGGTCTGGGTTGGCGTGCATATATGTCACGTGTACAGTGGACATCACCTGTCACTTACGAAATAATGGTGGACAGACATGTTAGTCTAGTTTTCTTGAGTTATTTTAGCCATTCCTTAGCTAAATGTGCTTCAAATGCAAGTGGATTGAGTTCCGGTCATGTCGTTGCCTTAAGTTTGAGAACTTTTTCTAAACACTTGCGCACTAGGAAGTTACGATAACTGGTGAGAGGAAGTGCATATACGGCATAAAATTATGGCGATTGATAAGCAAGCAAGGCACCTCCATTCTATTTGATCTAGAATGGTAGTTTCTTGGTTGATTTAATATCCACAAACCGCATGGCTGGATCTTCTGCTTCTTTTCTCTTAGAACTTCCAAACTCAAACCTTAAAAATATGTTTCTCTTGTTGATGGTCAAGATATTGGCAGTCATATGTTTGAAGTTATCCAATTTTAGAGTGAGTTTTGGATGCAATATTGGACTGAATCACAATTAATAGCTTAAATGAGTACCATAGTATGTGTTAATATTGAAGATTGGGGTCTAACTTGCAATTATGTTACTTTTGAGGTGGATTTGATAGGAATGTGACCGCAATACGAGGGCCCTTGTAATGCATACTAGGAACATTCGCAATTCAGTTCGCCTGTGCATCAAAATGCAGCCTTAATGGAGGGTTCACTTGATTGCACCAAATCATAGTTCAAAAACTAAAAAGCTTGACTTGACTCATTGTCTAGCTGGATCAGGTCAATTTGAAGACTTGACCAAGTCTTCAGTAGACTTGAATTGATATTTTAATAATTTTTATTTTATTATTTAATTCATTTAAAACTGTTGGAAACCAATAACATAATTAAAATATCCAAATAAAACACAACTGTGCATTATAAAGCAATGATCCTCATTCTTCCATAAATGAAGTTCTCTTTGAATCTTGCATCAAGCAATTTTTAGTTTTTAAAACAATGCTAAACTGACTGGGCCAGTGATTTCGTCGAGTCATGCTTGAGTTGTATCAAGTCAGCTCAGTTTCTGAGCCGACTCGATGAGTTATTTCAGGACCTGACCGATTCAGACCACCCAGCAAATTTCCTTGAGCCTCCGTTCGAAATCCCACTGAATTAAGTTGACTCAGCCTTTGTGTCAACTCACTGAGTTTAGAACTATGCACCAAATATCATGAAATTTCATGATTAATCAGTCTAATTTTGTACAAAATATCATGAAATTTCATGATATTTGGTGCAACCAAATGCACCTGCTGCCAAATGTTTTTCTTGTGCTTGGCTTGGATAAAAATCCTTGTATATTTGACCAAAATTCTCTCCTGTATTAGTTTCAGGACATAGTGAAGGGATCAGCATTGGGATTGGAAGAGACGGATGAGCATTGGCATAACATGGATGATGACTATTAACAGTTTGTTTTTCAGTTGTCGGTTCTTGTTGGGAATTCCAAGAAGTCTTCATTGTGGCCATCTACATGAGAGGAGTGTAAGACAGAAGTTTGCTTCTTCTACTTCCCTTTTTTTTTTTTTAAAAAAAAAAATAATAATTTCTTATTGTGGAATTGTTGCTAGTAGTTTTGTTTCTTGTTCCTTATAGAACGGCATAAACCGTCTCCGAGGAGTATTTAAAAATGTGATGAGGCTGCGTTGGCTCATGGTAATTTCAGGGGCGGATTAAAACTATCTGTGGTTCTTGATCCCTGAAACAAGATAGTGCATGGTCATTTTGTTGGCTCATGTCTTGTGGTTGTGTTGGTTCTGTAATTTTCAGGGACTGAAACTTACTAAAATCCTCATTTCATCCCAGAAACGATTGAATTTTGTGAAGCCATTTTGGGGCCAATGAGCTTCGGACTGTTAGCCAAGGCATGGAGCCTACCAATAACTTTCCATCGGTATATTATACATGCGAAACAAATAACCAGTTGCAAAGTAGTGGCCGTTAGAAGCTATAGTGTGTCGTTAAGCCATTTTGCCCTAGTTTAACCCAATATCTTTTAATCCCTGCCGTCTATAAGGTCAACCGCCACCCATAATTACATTAATCCCCTCCTTGAAGAGAACTCACCATGAGTTAGTCGGTGGTTGTAACTGCTCCTCTAATGCATGATACTAAATCTGCAATGTTAAACATTAAACATCCACGACGTAATCTCTGTCCTTAGGTAGATCAGCAACATATCCGTTATCATTGATGTTATGGTTCGATCTTCTTATTCTTCAGCTTATTATACACTCCCTGAGAAAACACTCTTTTCTTAGGTAAACCATCACCTTGTCCCCTTTCAAAAACACCTTAGATCCCATCTCCATTGGACTCTTTCAACTTCTTGCAGCTACATTCATCCTTTAGAAGCTTTGGTGACGGCACCAGGTCCAATGCATGCTTGGGAATATGACCATACACTCTCTCAAAAGGAGACTTGCCTATAGAGTTATATTCTTCATTTCATTGACAGCGAATTCGCCCAACTAAGATAAAAGTCCCATTGCTTGGGCATATCACTAGAGACGCATCGAATGTTCTCTACTCTTCAGTTCACCACCTCTGTTTGGCCGTCCGGTTGGGAGTGTTACACATCGCCTTTGTAGAGTCCTCTAAAAGTAATTAAGAATAGAATTTCTGTCGCAATCTAAAGGAGTTGTCTTGGGTCCTCTATAGAACTGTATCTCTAAAGAAATGTTTGGCTACAATTGTCGTCTTGTATGACTGTGTCATCTATGAGAACCTGTTCGCCACCACAAATATAGAATTTATACTTTATCGAGTCTGTGGAAGACCGAATAGAAGTCCATAGACAAATCCTCCCAGGTCCCCGTGCTAACCTTTCCAAGCCCAACCTTGCATTTTTCAAATAGGCCCGAGTCTGCCTAGACCCGTGACAAGCCAAAATAGTCTAGCCCAAGCTCGGCTGAGCAAGAGGCGGATTGGAGAATTAACATACGGAGTAAATGCGGATTTTTACATATTGTGTAAGTTACCACTGGAAACCTTAAAGGGCCAGGCCACGGTTCAAGCCGGACCCAATTGAGAAACAAGCTTGAATTTTAAGCTCGAGGCCTGGCCTTCGAGCCCAATACTCCAGCCCAAGCCACAACCCTTGTTCTAATTTGAGTTGCTATATGTCACATGTACAATTTAATAGTGGAGCCCAAAATCATGAAAATCTAAAGTTCAGTAGGTCACAACATAAGAAACAACTGGGATGGAACACCTACCATTAATTTTGTGTAGGGTTCACCAAGGGTGGCCCATGTGAGTGCGAAATCAGCCCTTTTTTTTTTTAAAACACATGCACCTGACACACACCCACACACACCGTAGTGGGATTTCACCACCTATGGGTATCGAACCCAAGACCTTGTGTTGAAACTCCTCAGAGTCTACCACTGAGGGAAGGACTCGAATCCGTTGGAGAAAGGAAACCTGATAAGTAGGCAAACATTTTCCTTTGGGAAGAGAAACAAATTATTGTAGATTTTGTATGAGTTTCCAAGGAGCCTGTGCAACAAAAATTCAGCCCACACGTCCACTCAATTCATAGTTTCTGCCAACCCAGGTTATTGTCACGCCCCGAAATTTGAATACCGAGTGTGCACCCTCAGACACGAGTTACGACACATAGCTTGTACACCATGTGTACTAAAACCATTCATTCATACCGTTTTCCAGAGGCTTAATTAAAATGTACACTAAGTTTTCAAACTCAAAAGTTAAACAAAACATTTCACACTCATTTAATTCAATCACCCACGCATATATCCACAATCACTATTATTTATGGGCATTCAATCCACATATTAATAACATTCACAAAAGTTAATGACAGTACCGCTGCTTTGTTAAACCACTCACTAAAAGAGCTAACAATTCATAACTTTCATTTACTCAACTCAAAATTTATTAAAAAACATAATTAAAGGAAAATATCATAAGTTCAACTAGATATGTTAATGATTTAACATGTTCAACTAATCTTCGTTAAAATAGGGCCATAGTCCTTATGAATAGTCCACTGGTTCACCTTCCTGTCCTGAAACTTGAACTGGTTTCATTGTCCACTAAATATGTACGGTTTTTTCATCAATAAAACGTCGGTTGGCCAGGCCCAGTAAGTGAACCCATCATAGTTCATGCACATAATAATTAAAATAGAATGCATGGATGACATAAGATGTATGGATGCGTGAATGCATCAAGTAGGTTGATTAATCCACTTGCTTGAGTTGGATCCCATCAACTCGCATCTCCCCCTTTTGTGGTAGGCTTCCACTATCTTGGTAGGCTTTCACATAATGTGAGCATCCAGGGATGGTCCCCTAGGTCACCCGATATGTAAGTACCTAAAGGTCATTCAGGGAGTGCCCTCAAGTATTCAGCACAGTTATGCGATGCATGACATGGATGCATGACGAGAATGACTGGTGCGTGGTATTAACAGTTAGCAAATATATACACGTAACGATATATGACATTTCAATTATCAACAAATTCAACAAATATTCCATACGAAAGATCATAATCATCAAAACAATGGATGTCTATTTTAATAACAATGGATAGAAAATATGCCGGGATCACTCACCTAATGGTTTAGCAAGGATGATTTGTTTTTCGAATAATCGAAATATGATAGTTTAAAATTTCCTAAAACTCAAATGTACATAGAATCATTATTCTAATTTATATAAATTCATATGATATGGTCCACCTTTGATTGATCGAGGACATGATAGGGTCCACAATATTCTCAAATATGGATCTCTTCAGATCCAACCCTTGATACAGGGTTTGTAATCACAACCATTTCATGCTGCCCGCTAGATTAATCAAAGTGGTCTCTACCATTTTTTTTATTACATTTCAAATAACATAACAATTATAATTAATCATAAATCAAATGACTCGATTCATCAAAGTCCTTAAATTTGGAGTATAAGTAGTATGTTTTTACCCTCCATCGGTAGGACCGAGTCGAACTGACAGAGTGTATGGTCTGTCAAATATGGCTAGGATCTCTCTGTCGGTTTTGATCGATGATCCTATGCGTCAAACTGACAAGCCCACACGACATTTTTTATACTTCTCTACAAATACCATTTTATCGACACGGTCCACCTGGATCTATCTTAACACAGTTAGATGCCATCCAAGGGTCCAAGAATCAATTCTACAATCTCACATGAAATCAAGAGTCAGGGTGGCAAGAGTTGATCCCTTGTCCTCTCTCTCAACCAAGAGTATCTCTACCAACTCAGCTATGAACTTATTTTTATTTTTTAATTAAAAATAAAATATATATTATTGTAGTTTTAAGTGCACAGAAATTCAAGGTTGTTACAGTTATGACGTAATTCCAAAAACCAACCTGAGCCATTACTCAAGTGGTTCACTCTACAGAGAGAAGTATGGATGATATATCTACCATTGAAGCCTTTTGGGGGTCATAGAAGCCTTGGATCGGGCCGATATTTTGAATTTCCAATAATTTTAGTGGGATTAAACTTCTGCATAGGTTAGATATGATATAAGCGTCACAGTGGACTCTAGGAGGATTTTGAATTGGAAAAATCACTGAAAATAGTTCATTTTCAATGATAAGTGTGGAAAATAAGTTTTACCAAACAAGCCCTTAATCTAATTACTACTAGCAAAATCTAAGGAAAGGTAGCTTAATAAAATTGAATTAACTGAATGAGCTAGTTTCAAAAAGGTACTAGAAGTAAATTATATAGAAGTGAGGGAGTATTTTATAAAATTCCCTATTTATTTATTTATTTTTTGAAAAACCTCGTGGTTGAGCATTTTATGCAACCCAGCTTATTTCGTGAAGGTGCACCTCACCACGATGATAAAAAAAAAAAGCTCCAAATGTTTTGTGAATCCAATTATCATGTGGGCCCCACTTTCAAACTAGATATTTTTAGGTCTATGTTGTTTTCCATGGCATTATCCACCTTATGATTAGATCGGCTTGATTTTTTTTTTTTTTGGCATGATAATCATTGTGGGGTCCACCCATTTGACAACTTCGATGTCATGCACACATCACATCACATTACATGCTTTAATCACCATCAAGGGGTACACGTATCCATTGATCATTTGTCTCACCAATGACTCCAACGCTTGAAAACATGACATTTGATAAAAATTAATTAAATAAGCATGTGGGTTTTTAGTTTTTCTTTTGAGCTTGACTACAACAATAGTCTACTATCTTTTATTAAGCATAGTGCCTCACTAGGGGTGGCAATAGTCCCTAACCCTTGGACCTAAGTGGACTACAAAAGCTCAACCTAGATGGCCAGAATGACATGATCAAAGGTTTGAAATAGTCCAAATTAATTAAAATTTTTGTAGTATGCTCTTCATCCTTAATGAGTCAGTCCTATCATAGAAGTGATTTTGATCATAAAAGCAAAACCCTACTCCAAAAATACTTTTATACTTGACATATATTCAAATCTTCCATTCTTTCGATGAATGAGGCCATTTATCATTGACCCTATCCCAACCGACCCCATATATACGGCCCTCCATTCAAGTTTAAGGGCCGAAGCCTTGCGTGGCTTCCATGGCGAGGCAGCCTGCCTCATAACCACCAATCTTACCCACCAACTACTTGTGACAATAGGGTGTGGATTGGGTACTACCCCCATCATGACCAAGTTAAAGAAGGACGATCATGTTCGGGCTATGTAGGGCCATTGTGATATATGTGTTTTATTCAAACTATCCATCCATTTTAAAAGATCATTTTAGGGCATGAGTTAAAACAAGGATGTAGATTGAAGGCTCGAGTGGACCACATCATAGGAAGCAGTGGTGACAATGACTTCCACCGTTGAAACCTTCTTAGGGCCCACCGTGATGCTTATTTGCCATCCAACCTCTTCATAAGGTCACATAAATCTAAAAGAACGGAAAACATAAATATCAGCTTGGTCTAAAACTTCTGTGGCCCTTTGGTAGGCATTCAATCCCTACTATTTCCTATGGTGTGGTTCACTTGAGCATTGGATCTACCTCTTTTATGGCCTCAACGCCTAAAATGATTTGTCAAATTAGATGGACGGCGTGGATAAAACAAATATATCACGGTGGGCCCACAAATCTCATGACAGGACCGTCCCTCTCTAGCTAAGTCCTGGTGGGGTAGTATCCAATCCGTGCCGGTGACAATATGGTCCACAGAGATCATGGGCCATTTTGACAGGGAATACACCAAAAATCACACCATTTGCACTATCTTAACCATCTGATTTTTATCTACTGAATTTGGACGGTTGGGCATTTTATTCTTTATCAACTAAATTACATTGCAAGCCGCCACTGATAAAATGATTTGGAACATCATGGGTGTGAACACTCAAATGAAATTTCTACAACCGTCCCATCAGACACATGTGATAAATGGTTTGGGTCTGGTCCTATATTCAGACCCCGAAGGGTGGTCTAGATTTGACCTGGACTGATGTAACACCCCGTATTTTAATCTGGGGTGTTAGTTTTAAAATGTTAAATAAATAGACAATATTCAGTAGTATGACCCACCTAAGCTTTGGAGATCTGTCTTATCCTTGGACAAATGTCCTAGTTGAACGTTTAAAATCTAATGGTCAGAGTGGATTCCACAAAGCATCAATGTGGACCCCATTTTTGAATGGTGTATGTGCACAAATTGCATGCACACGCGATGCACTGTATTTCTAGCCCAACAGAAAGATTCCGAAAGAAGGAAATCTCCTTCTTCCTTTCCTACGTTCCCGCTTGCTTTTGGTTTAAAAGGAAGATTTCCGTTTCAATTTGCTGTGACCCACCATCTTGGATCTTAGAGATGATCCAAACCGCCCATCTTACAGGTGGGTCAGTTTCGAACAAACCCCAATTTGGTTCATACAAAGACGAGCTCACATGTATTCACAGACTAAGACACAAATCAGCTGTGTATGATTGACTTCTGAAAATGGGAATTCTGTTATCCACGTAAGCTTGTGATCCACGTGCGTGGGAACCTTTCGATCTCACCCCTTCACTTACAAACAATCCTAGCCGTGTATCCCTCCTCGATGCTAGGGTTTTTACAACTTAAAATGCGGAAGGAATCTTTTCCGTTCGGGCGCCAACTCGATCTTAGCCGTCCGTGGGTTTCTAGAAGCCACTCTAGATCAATCCTGGCCCTTTAAATCGGTATATAATATCCCAAATAATCCCAGAATCCCTAGCTATGGGGAGAGAATTCACAGCTACAGCTAATTCTTCCCAGTTTTCCAAAAAACCATCTGTTTCCTTCTTCCTTCAAAATTCATCGATTAAAAGCTCATGAAGCTTCGCTTTTAGATTTCCACGAGTTTCCTACGACAGATCTAGACCCTTTAATGTAAGCGTTTCAAAGGAATGAATGTTGAAATTTAGTGGTTTTTTGAAAAAATAAAAAGAAAATTAAAAAATTTTCAAAATTTCGGGATTTTGCCGCCAAAACGCTTTTTCCGAAAATTTCAAATCTCAAAGTGCGGTGTGTGCTTTATCCCACATCGGAAATGGTTGAAATAATTTTGTGGTTTATATGAGATGTTGAGAAGGGTATTCTTACTTGGAGCCTTTTGGAGGAGATGAAAAAAAGGGTTGCGTGTTCCAGTGCGAAGCACTGGAACACAAGCACGCACGCACGGGCTCGGGCAGGGGCAGGGGCAGGGGCGTGGGCAGTGAGGCAGTGAGGCAGTGTGGCTGTAGTGGCGCTAGATGGCGCACTTTGCACCAAATGGTCCGAAAATGGACGGGCCAGGATGATCCAACGGTCAGATCTTTTGATCTAACGACCAGAAACGTTTGGGATTAATGGACAACGGCCAGAAACGTTTTTCAAACGTTTTGGACCATTGAATACCACACAGCAACGGGTCTAAACCAAAGGCCTATATAAACTGGACCATTCCAGTCCGATTTCATCATCTCAACACACCATCTCTCTCATCAAATCAGAAACAGTCCTTAGCTCCATTATTAGAATATTGTGATCATCTCTACCGTCTAAATCTGCCAGAAGAAATCTATTGCGTTAAAACTGTTCCTCAGTGGACCTATCGTGATTGCTGCACGCTGGATCCAGATAAGGCTTGTCTTATCCTGGAAGCAATTCGTCTGTAACCCACCAGCAGTGATAAGGGGACGAATCACGCTTTAAGGACAGCGTATTTTATACGTGATTCAGCCTAGTGAAATTGTTCTTTTTTAATTATTATTTTTTTATTTTCGGTGTATCCAATCAAATTTTCTAACAATGAAGCCCCATCTCAAATCCGCCATTGGAGCTTCACCTTCTTCCTCATCGGAAAACACGGATTGCCAATCGTGGCTGGCCACCAATTCCAGATCTGGTTCACTCGCCAGGTAGGTCACTTGATTGTTTTCTAAGAAATGAAGGTCCGATCATTAATAGGGAAAGTGGGAGAGTGGGTGAGATGAGTTCACTCAGTTTGACTCAATCGAGCAGCGGACGAGTTCTCTCACCTTGTGTTGCTGAGTTTTGTGGTGAATACAATTTGAGTTGGAATGAATCTAATCCATGGCATGAGGAGAGTAATGGATATTTTTTTTAGAAGATTAGCAAGTCAAGGAGTTATCGAGTTATCATCGTGGCACTGCCGAGTTAACTCGACAGGTAAGTACTGGGCTGAGTCGAGACTGAGTTTGGGTTAAGCTTAGTTCAAATCTAGGTGTTGGATATGTGTGTCAGTTTGTAGAAAAGGTAAGTAAAGAAAGTAGAGATCAAGTCGTGTTCAGGGCCGAGTTGTTTCTGAGTTGAGCCGAGTTGGCTCGGTTGTTCCAGGGGATTCAGTCTTGATCAGGTCTGGTCACTCCAGTTCAGCAACCAGAGCGTGCTATAGGTCCGATTCAGCCCAGTTATAAAAAAAAAAAGAGGGAGAGATCAATGTAGGGTGTTGTCCAGTCCACCTGGTGGCACTGCCGAGTCGACTCAGTTGGAGTCAAGTTGGGTTGAATGGTTTTCAGCCCTTGTTATTAGAAGTGAGTCGATGTATATTAATCTGGCTAGGTGTTGTTGAATGCAAGCTGAGTTGAGTTATGTGGTTTTAATTTTAAAATCTATTTTAATGGAAGTTAATTAAATTCGTTTATACTTGTTAGGTGGGAGATTTTGTTTCCCAATTACTTCATCAAGGTTCACCTTGTTTGGATTGAGATGGAACTGAGTTGTGTTGATTCAACTTCAAATTCTGTGGGTTTGGACTTAATCTCAAGTTGTACATGCACTTGAACCATATTTGAAGAGAACCCACACTCTAAGGTGAGGATTCACCCTTCAAGCTTACCTTCTTCATAATAGTTAATTTAATTCTTTTTGAATTAATTACCTAATCATGTTAATGACTATTTAACATGTATGATCGAGTTATGAATCGTTGATCTTCACTTTAAGATGACTCACCTTTATATGTGCACATTCCTTGATTTGTTTAGCATGTGCATGTAAGTACATCTATTGATTTGAATGTGAAATTATTTTCTCTGGTTTAGTTTGGATGTGTACTTACACGTGTATTTGTTTGATAACGTATATTGAATTGAAAGTAATTTAGCTTAACACTTGATTGTGTTAAGTTGTAATTAAAATTCAATGTTATATGTTAGTGAATATGTATATTGGAGTGTTCTCGAACTAGTGGACGGTCATGAATAAATTAAATGTTATGTGGTCGTAGACTTACCATCTCATGGATTATTTGTGTTCATGTGGTTTGTGGATTGTAATATTTGGTGGTGTCCTTGAAGGACTTGATGTCAATGTGGCTTAATGGAAGGACTCTTGTTGTTGGAAGTATATCTGGACTTGTGATGGTAATGTCTACGTGTCGAATCATGAGTGACCACTAGTTATAGAAATTCTTATAAATGAAATGTCTTGAATTCTTCATTTTACAAATATAATTTATAATCATATGTGTGTGTTAGAATCTTACTTGTTTAAGTCTCATGAGCTGGGGATGGTGGAATGGGACACTATGCCCGAGCTGTCGGCCTATGCTAGGTTACACGCGCCCCCCATAGTGACCTTTGAGCTCTTATAATATTCTGTTTGTAAATGGGACTAATAACGGTTCGGTTAATCATGCATACATGGCACGTGGGCGTTATCGGGTGCCTGGTCGACTGTTTGAAAGACTAGTGTACTGTTCGAACGACCCTTCTTGCATTTTGAATGGGTTGATTATTTAAAAGACCCGTTATCATGTATGAATGGGCCAACTGTTTGAACGGTCCATTCATTTGTTCAGCTGGATATGCATCCCCAGGCTGATTGCATTCATACATTCATTCATTAATCAGATAAAGTTGACGATTGAAATTTGGGTGTGAAGTGGATTGTATTCTTATGTACAGGTGGTATTATCCTATATGTCACTTAGGAAACATATATTGTATATTTTTATATTTTACTTATGAATATTACATTGGATATTGTATTCTACTGAGTTATTTGAATTCCATTTTCGACTATTGTGATGCTTGGTAATCTTGGAGGGTATACCTCACTGGGATAGCCATTGACGCTATCAAATCGTATTCAGTTGGTGCAGGTTATGTAAATGGCGTACAGGTTAACTTTAATATGGAGCACGAAGAACTGGATAATCTCGTGACTTTTTATTCTAAAGTTCCTATTTTTTTTTAGTCATTTCATTTGAATTTTGAGTCATTAATTAGTTTGTATAAGCCCTATGGGCAACCATTTGTATAAGTCGAGATATATTTTAGAAATTTCCTTCATGTGTGGTTTGTTTGCTTCCGTTGCGATTGCTCACTTATGCTTATAAAAGAAAAAAAAATTTATTACTATGAAATGTGGGCTATCCTTGTAAGTTAACTCTTGGGATTTCGAAAAGCGAGTACAAAACTCGGATTACGAAATCCGGGGGGCGTTACAACTGACCTGGTATTTGATGGTTGAATCTGGATCCAAAATTCACGAGATTCTCACTAGAGTGTGGATTAGGTGCGGCCAGGTCTCACCCAAGATGATACGGCCCTTGTGTGGGGCCCACCTTGACTTAAGTATTCTATATCAATTGCTGTACATCCGTTTTTTTTTTTTTTTCCAGATTATTTTAGAACATAACTACAAAAATGAAAAGTGAAACAGATGCAAAACTCAGGTGGATCATAACCATAGGAGACCGTGGTGATTGACCATTAGAAACTTGTTGTGGGCCACCAACAGTTTTGGATCAAACCCATATTTGCATGTCCTAAAAAATCTGGCAAAACGGATGGACAACACTGATATAGAATACATAAGTCAAGGTGGGCCCCACATAAGGGCTGTACCATCTTGGGTGACGCCTCCACCCCTCCTAATCTTGACTCTGATTGCTTACTGACTCTGCCTGTAGCAAGGTGGCTCCTGGACAATGCTCTATATGTTTTATCCACTGTTCATCTTATGTTTTAGGTCATCTCAGTGTATGAGGAAAAAAAAAACACATCCAAATCTCATGTCGACCGCACCACAGGAAACAGTGGTGATTGAACGCCCACCATTAAAAAATTGTTGTGGGCTACAAAAGTTTTGGATGAAGCTGATATTTGTATTTTCCTTTCATCCAGTTCTGTGTGAGCTAATTGATATGTTGGATCGAAAATATACATTACAATGGGTCCTAGGAAGTTTTTAAAGGTGGGCATTCAATTATCATTTTTTTCCGTGGTGTGGTCCACATGAGATTTGGATTTGTCTCATTTTTAGTCTCAAGCC
Source organism: Magnolia officinalis (assembly GCA_021015155.1). NCBI lineage: Eukaryota > Viridiplantae > Streptophyta > Magnoliopsida > Magnoliales > Magnoliaceae > Magnolia > Magnolia officinalis. The sequence continues at coordinate 43,146,780 of JAJHSJ010000016.1, forward strand.
CTAAAATGATGTGGAAAAATAGACGGACTGCCCGGATAAAAGACATGCATTATGGTGGGGTGAATACTCTTCTGTCCCTTTCCAAGGCAACTAATGCCCTAGTTACAATGGATCTCACATCTTTAAGATAATTAGAGTTGAATACCAGTTTTCCCTAATCACGAATATGTAGCGTTATGAACTTATCTAATCCTAGTGCTAACTGTCACTCATGAGAGATCCCGAAGTTTAGCTTATCGCGGAAATGCCCCGATTAATCGGATTAGAACTAAACTGCATGTTTGTAATTCATTAAATTCGAAACTATAGAATAACGTCCGTTTTGTCGGACTTGATGTCCATCGTGGATATTAAGCCGAAATAATGTCTAGGATCGCTCAACTTCGGTTCGCAAGCCAAGTGTATGGAATGTGCAAGGGCCTTGGGTGATAACCTGAATTTAAGTGAAATATTCACCCTTCGCTCTTTGCCGAAGTTGTAGCTTTTGGATCGTTAGATGATGACCAAATTTAAGACATTAAGCTACATTATTACCCTACTCGCATTCGTATAGTTGTAGATCCGATCGACACTCGATGACCATCGATCTGAGTTAGAGCCTTCCCCATTGATCGGCACATCCGATTATCGGATGGTTGTATCCAAACATTAATCTCCTAGTGGGGGCACCTGCCCTATCACTTAGATTGACCCGTACACCTCCCGATGGGTCCCAATGGTTGGAAACAATTCCTTTAAGGTTAGTGTAATGAACAAAAGGCCATTGGGGCTATTTGCACTCATTCTGGCACTATAAATACCCTTTTATTTCACACCCCCTCTCCCAATGTGAATTTTTTCACCCTAACATTGGAAGAGAGAGAGAGAGAGAGAGAGAGAGAGAGAGAGAGAGAGAGAGAGAGAAATAAGGGAAAGAAGAAGAGAGAGAAATAGAGATGGATCGATCGAAAGAGGTTTATCCTTCTCCCATTTGATCGATGATCTAGCCGTAACTAGATCCTTCATCAAGATATCTTTGGTGATGATTAAAGGTAAGTGCTGAGTCACATTTGTGAGTCTAGCTCGTATAGTTTGATTTTTCCCAAATCTTACAAGTTCACGTAATTGTTTAGGTCTTCGACGATCTTTCACTAAAACCCTAACCCTAGAAATGATCAAAGTCGGACAAATCATCGCAATGTGAAGACCATTACTACTAGGTTGTCATTTATCGACGCTTGAGGGTCTCAGCTAATGGTTGTTGTGTTAAATGTCTTGGGGTGACATAACATGTCTATATTTTGATTGTATTTGTAAATCTTGCTATTATTTAATTATTCATGTTCACGTGCTTCATGAAATGTCTGTAGTTTGCTAAATTTAGGGTCTATGCATACTCATTAGGATTGTTTAACTATTAGCTAGTCCTTAGTTAATGATTTTAACTACTTGCGATGTTGTGTTAGTCGATAAATGTTTGAATTAAGGGGTGACCCGTATTAGCTCAGCCACCCTAGGCTTGTTTGATTGACTTCGACCAACCACAGATGATCGATAGTTGTTAGACTATGTGGGATGCTTGCACCCAATGCCAATTGCGTTGAGGTTTTTCTAGGTCAATCGAATTAGTCTAATGGGTGACTCATCGTGTTATATTCACAATGTATGACAATGACTAGTTGAATTTATAATACTCCTGTTTCTATTGAGTGATTATAACCATTTGTTATACGATCCACAAGACTCATGAGCCAATCATGGTGGTATGTGACACCTTATTTGTGTTATCGGCCTACGCTGGGGTGACTAGACTTCCCGTAGTGTCTGTTGAACAATGTTGATAACAACTTGCTTATCGTATGTGATTGATTGGGAGTGACAAACCCAAAACGGATCAATGGACATAAGTAAGAAGTTGCTACGACCGTTCCGAGCCTAATGATCCAGTTGGGACTGATGATACAATGAAGGTACTCTATCTTTTCAAATATGTTGTATGTATGTTAATAAGTACCTGACTAATCATACATTTCAATTGCATTGCATTAGAATAAGATGTTACGATTTGACATTGGAGTTGTATGATGAGGGAGTATTGACATTTGCAAAATAGGGGTTGAAGTCGCTTATAAGAGAGTGTTGGATTGTAAGATTCATGCATCATTTCATAAGAATATTAGTCCATTTAATAAGAATAGCTAGGAAGTGTTTATTTACCTGCTTTATCATTACCTGCGCTGATTGAGTTGATAACACGTGTAACTTAGAACTAATGAAATCACTGAGTTGATCACTTACTTCGACTCTAAGACGGTGTTTTAAAACATCAACCAGACAAAGCTGTAAATGAAGGTATTACCGAGGCTAACGCTTTGGAAGATGCATATATGGACTCAGAGGAGTTCTTATACTTTCACCTGTCTAACGGGTCGATGTAGCCGGTGCACGACTCAACTAGATGTGGCAAATGCTTTTGGTGTGGACGGACATTACATTGATACATTTTATTTCATTTTTGGAACTGTATATTATGCCTTAGCTATGGAACCCCTACTCTGCATAGATGCACATTATATATTTTAGTCAATTACTTGTTTCAATTCCATTTTATTTTACAGTATCTTACACTATTTAACTTAGCTCTATGATTACTCAGATATGGTTAAACGCATCATAAATTTATGCTTCCACAAAGTTTAAGTAATAGCTAAAATATCATAGATCGAGTTTGTGCTCGCCTCTAAAATTCCGCACCTTAGAACTGAGACCAAAATCATTTACAAACACTTACTTTCATATAGCGCGGAGCACTCAAGCTCTGAATCCTAGGCCAAGAAACAAAACCTCAGCCAGAACCACAGCTCATTGAGGGAAAATGTGGAATGGGATGCCAATCATAGGGTACGTGGGGCCACCATGATATGTCTTTCATCAACCCCCTTAATCAGATGCAATTCACCGAGATGAAGCAAAGATACAAAATTTACCCTGATCCGAAACTCAGGTGGGCCACGCCGCATGAACTAATAGGTGTTAGTAGCAAGTTTAGATTGTTCCCATTGGTGTGGCCCATTCGAGTTTTCTCTCCAGCTACTATTTTATATGAACGGTTAAAATAAACGTTCTCATCCGATGCACAGAGTAGATTTAGATATACAACATGGCGAGCCGAGCTTGGGAGTTTTACATTTATAACATGCATTCTGACAGAAAGTTTCCCAGATATGGGTTTTACACTGTGGCCCACCTATGTTTTGATTCGAGTTATTATTATTATTATTATTATTATTATTTTATTTTATTTATTTTTACGGACATGATGGACGGATGGGATGTCATGTACACACCACGGTGGGCCTCACGTACCAACGTTGTAGCATAAGCTTATTCTACAACGTTGCAGACGGTTTCGCATCTTAGGACTATACGGATGTGATTAGACTGTCGACAGTGTAGCAGATATCTGAGCCCTCCATTAGGTGGGCCTCACTAAGTCCATGACCTGACCCAAAAAAACAGGCCTTTCAAATAATCAAGTAGGCCGCAGGTGTACGTTGGATCCGGACCGTTTTAATTCTTCTAAGCCATCCGTTAGTCCATTGGTCCTATCGCCAACCCGACTCAAGGGCTAAGATCATTTACATGGTGGGGCCCACCTGATGCAAGCTTCTTTGCATGTGGGCTTAAGTAAAGATACGTAGGGCTACACTCCTATGCTAGTTTGTCACCATTTTTAAATTGGTGGTGACTCATTCTCACGTGTGGCACTCACGTACGGATATCCAGACCATTCAAATTGTGGGGCACACTGTGGATGGATCAGATCTCTAAAGTGACGTCGATCATGAAATCCTAACCATTCAATTGATGACTATCAAACAGATGGTTAAAAGTAAAATCGCCAGTGGTCTAAATCCTGAGGGCAAAATCAGTGGTTATTATCACCTTGTCAATTTAATGTTTAGGTTCTGCTCCTTGGCAAATGGACGGTCTGGATTGCCGTCTGACTACACGTACGGCACCAGAAACTTTTAAAATAGTTATATATGTACTTCCGTCTCTATGGGACCGAACCTCTACAACAGCTGCATAAAAAACACCCAAGCTCTGTGGGGACCACCATGTTGTATATATAAATCTACTCCGTCCGTCAGGTGGGCACCTTTATTTGAACCGTAGATACAAAAGATCATCCCAATTAAAAAAAATAATAATAAATTCCACGAGCTACGTCAGTAGGAACAATGCAAAATGGCTACTTAAACCTCTTAGTTCATGCGGTGGGGCCCAATTAAGTTTCGGATCACACTGATTTTTGTACCTTCACTTATTACTGATGATTTACACCTGATTAACGGTTTTGATGAAATCCAAACACCATGATGGGTCCACACACAAACCTATGGTTGGCATCCCATATCAATTGTCCCGTGGAGTGGCCCACCTGAGTTGTGGGTCTGGATGAATTTTTCCTCTGTGGCTTAGAATCAAGGACAGAACCTGATGGACGGAGTAGATCTACACACTCAACATGGTGGGCCCCACAGAGCTTGGGTGTAAAAGAGGCGCTGTAGGGGGATTCGGGTCCGTAAAAGGGCATCTTTAGATGAATCCGAATGATCGTGACCCTTCATTCACCGTACGATCGTGTCCGCTGGGATAAGATCAAAGGGTCATTGTCTACAAGATGCAATGCAACCAATTCACGAGAACTCCGTCTCTCTACTGGAGTCCAGACAAGCTTCTTTTATAGACCTGTGCATCAAGTGCCTTTCAGCGTAGAAGCTTCCTGGAAGATTCTGCTTTACTAAAATACTCAGATTTTTTATTTTATCTTGACGCACGGGAGTTGGTGGGCCCCACCAGTTGCTATAATTGAGGTCTGATTTCACCCTTGATTTGGGGTGATAGGGTAGAACCACAGGAACTGATATCTGGTAGAAACTAGAAATCATCTCTCTATACACGTGGCATCAATCTGGTCCATCCATATATCGGATGGCTTATATTTCACCATTACTCCTATTCAGATAGTCCTCTATCTGATAACTGCACGTAGTTAAAAATAAAAATAATTAATGATTAAATAATAAATTAAATAAATTGAAGAAATTGATGGATAGGATTATTCGATGCTTTTGATTTTAAAACATAAGCAATCCATGTTGGAGGCCAATAGATGGATGGTCATGATTGATATGTCACCCAGCCACATGCATTGTGTGGAGATGGCTCTACCATACTCTTGATATTTCCATCTCAACCGTATAATCTCACCCATTGATTTTGATGTGTTTTCTACCTTTTTGTGGGCTGGTACCTTTTCTTCGCTGGGGGCAGTTATGGATGCACGTGAATCAGGTATGAGATTTGGGTCCAACGAAAGACCGGGAAGAATTATACGGTACATCGCAAGTATCTTGGTACGATGCACTCCAGTTTTCAATTCTGGCTAGTGGGGCTGTTTTCTGGTAATCCAGACCATTGGTCCATCCATAGGCCCCACTTGTTAGAACTTATAATTAAAAGCCCATGTATGCGTTGGAAAGATGCAACCCACGGATCAAATAGTTCTTTCCATAGATACTGTACGTTCTATCACTGGAAATGTAGCATCTGTAGAAGATTTAAGCCGTTCATCTGGTGTGCTTTACGGTGGATGGGCCATTCTCGGAATTGACAATATGAATGTGGACGGTTGGTGGACTTTTCTTTACCATCCATTTTAACTCCTCAAAAGCTCAAACGGACGGTTAAGGTTTTTTTTTTTTTTTTTTGCTATTAGCTTGTTAGTACACTCACTGTCAGTTCACACTTCGCTGTTAGCCACCCCCACTAGGGAATCGATACCAAGACCTCCTTGTTGAAATGAGGTATCTTTCCAAATCCATGAAGCTATAGTAGAGATTTCTCGAATCTACCTGGAAAAATATGAAAATCAAAATAAATTGTAGAAATTTAAAAATTGATTGATTGATGATAAAAATAAATTTACAACTCTTTAAATAGTGATACTAAATGTCGGAAGAAGTTTGAGAATCAAACTCCAACTCAAACTCCCTATAATTCATGACTTACTTTAAATAGTAAACTTACTATTTATAGACTATCATGTTTCCTACTTGACTTCATGGTTTTGGGCTAAAAATATTAAGTGTCCTATTTGACTTAACCAAGTTATTCTCCTAATTTTTCTAAGCACTTTTTATGTTGGATACAACTAAGAAAGCTCCATGGATAAAAAGTTATGATTGAACTAAAACTTACTATAAATAGTACAAACGGAAATAAAATGGATTTTCGACCATCGGTCTGATGGAATCTCGCAAATTCAGCTTGGCTAATTTGCCATAGCTGGGTTGGGTGGCTAAAGTAGCTTCTCATACCCCAAAATCATATATGATAAGTCCAATAACTCATTTCGATTTGCGAGATATGTCTGTTTTAAGGTTCCGACGATTCAGATCACTTCCGCATCCGATCAGGCCTTCTCTGGTCCATCTTGGACATGAAAGTGTCCATGACCCGCTCTACATCACATTGCAAAAAATGGATAGACAAGATCATTCATTGAAGATAGGTCCATCGGAGCCGATAAGATAATTTTCTCGTAAAACTTATGTCCTGAATTATGGCACATCTAAGCAAAAGCTAATCGACAATGCAAGACGAGCTCTACCAGGTCCACACACAGTCACAAGTCAGGTAATGCAAAAGACGCTAAATATGCAGCATGACATTAATGTTCGAAATATTGGTATCACTGCAAGTTTAGCTGATAAGGGATATGAAAATAAAATTAATATCGTCAATAATTGGAAATTCAGAAACATAGAAAACAGTGAAAAAATTCAGTAAAATGTAAGGAGATACAACATACACTCTTATATATTTAGGAATGAAAAAATTATTAAAAAAAAAGAAGAAAAAAGACACATATATAATAAGTTTTTATTAACGGAAGCCTAAAAGCATGTACTATCATAAATAAGCAGTCTCAGCATCCCATCCATCTCATTTATCAATCCAATCATCCAATTTATCTATCAAACCATTCAACATTTCATACAAACATCCATTATACTTCAAAATATCGACAACGCAATATTTCACTGATGAATTGTTGACAACTTAAAATGAAACAAAATATTGTGGTATCGATATTACCTATGTTGTCATAACAATAATATTGTAATATTATATTATTATCGTCGACTTATTATCATCCACAAATTGAACACTATATACAACCATAAGCTAATAAAAATCTTAAATAATTTTTTTAATAAACATATTTTTAGCAATATTGATACACTAGTGATATTATTAAAATATTGTCGATACAATAGCGATACGCTTGAAATCTACGCAGTCAAAAATATTAGAGACATCGATATATTGGTGATCATTAGCGATATATTGTCAATACCTTAAAAATTTTATACTACCCGTGTTATTTACATCGCTACCAGTGTTCTCGATATCATCAAGCTGGAGATATGGATAATAACAGGGATATTTCGCTAATACCAAGATACTTCAAATAATTCATGGTACACATGTGCAATATCCAAGCCATCCATAAAAAGGTTACTACTTTGTAGATCTAGTCATCGAGTAAGCCACAATTAACTCAACAACATGAGTTTGTGAAAAAGATTGCTCGTAGTTTTCTAATTGTCCCGATTACTTTTAATGTACATTAGCTTATTTGTATACACGTGTGGGCTTAGTAAACCTTATAAGAAATTTGATGAAAAGACAATGGTCAATATAAACATTTTAAGTAGTGGGTCGGAGTGTTGACTCGCTTAGATACCAGAACTAGTGTAACTTACTTTAAGTCATTACATTTTAGTATGCTTTGAGTGCCTTCAATTTGTTGCTAAAACAGGATTTTTGATTTGATCGACGACCTAGTAGATTCGATAGAGAAAATCCTAAAAATTCAAGTTTACTCTTTGGACCCTTTTGGGCATTCTCGATTCGAATGATGGAGGTGTCGACTCGATCGATGGTGTATCGATTAGAGCCAATTTGATTGAGAGTCCGATCGATAGATTTGCGCAGTTTCTGTGTAGGTGTGCATTTTGTTTCTAATTCTGTATGACAGTTATAAATACCATGTTAATAAGGGATTAGGGTTAATGAAAATGTGAGAACTTGAGAGCCAAGGGTTTCGAGAGGGAGAAAGTTAAGATTTTCGAATCTGTAGTTGTCCATCTCTTGTAACTTTCCAATAATAGTAGATTATTGTCTCTTTATGCCGTGGTTTTTCCCGCAAGGATTTTACACGTAAAATTTGTGTGTTTTCTGTGGTTGCTTGAATTTTTGTTATTTATTGCATTGTTTGATTTAGTTTGAGGTTTCTTATGTGCCCAACAAGTCGTGTTAAGACTGTTGGGGGCCTTGCACAAAACCTTAGGATCTAGCCCTCCAGAACAAACCAGAATTATGGATAATAAAGCAATGAAAATAATCAATGAATCAATCACACACCACACAAGAGAATTTTACGTGGAAAACCCTCAAAGAGGTAAAAACCACGGGACCTCGTCCAGATCAACAATCCACTATGAAGTAAACGTTTACAACCTTCTTCACTTACGCAAGAGTGGATGAACAATGAAGAATAATAAAAAAAACCAGAGAGATCTCACCGATTACGAGGACGTAAGAGCGCTGAGATATAGACTGCACCGTAGATCACCTCCACGAGCATAACCTCCTTCTACAAGCTTCCCTCTCTCCTCTTTCCCCCCTCTCTCCACTTGATAAGCTCTCTGTGTGTTTTTCTCATCAACACAACATCCCGTAGAAAAACCCTAGGGACCCTTTTTTATAGTTTTAGAAAACTCTTTTTCGCATCCTAGTTGCGAAAGGACTTGCGCATCCCAGTTGCGAAAGGACTTTGCGCATCCCAGTTGCGAAAGGACTTGTGCATCCTAGTTGCGAAAGAACGATAGGTCAAAAAAACCCATCAAATCTCCCCCTTTTTGACCCAGGAGGGATTCACTTCTTTAAGCAGCAGGTTTCTACAAACCTCAAACTTGCCCTTGAGCAAGGCCTTGGTCATCATATCTGACCCATTATCATCCGTGTGGACCTTCTCAGATTTGTAACACCTTCTGTTCCAAGTATCCTTGATCCAGTGATACCGAATCTCTATGTGCTTTGATTGGAATGCTGACTTGGATTCTGCTCAAGTGTTATAGCATTCTGACTATCGCAATAGACCACGTGCTCCTCCTGCTTTAGGCTAAGTTCCGTAGGAACCTTTTCATCCAAAGCATCTCTTTACATGCCTCTGTGACTGTAATGTATTGGCCTCTGTCGTCGACAATGCTACAAACTTCTGTAGCTTGCTCTGCCAAGAAACCGTTCCCCTACAAACGTGAACATGACCCGATGTAGACTTCCTGGAGTCTATGTCACCTGCCATATCTACATCTGTGTAGCCTCTAACACAGGTTTACCGTCACTATAAGATAGGCTCAAACCTGTATAGGCCTCTTAGATACCGCAATATCCACTTCACTGCTGCCCAATGCTCTTTGCCAGGATTGGCAAGATACCCAACTGACAACGCCAACCGCATATTGCTATTCTGGGCGTGTACCACACCATAGCATATATCAACTTTCTACAGCTGACGCGTAGGGTATCTTTCTGCATCTCTTCCACCTCTGCCTTCGTCTTGGGACAATGTTTGTCGCTCAATCTGAAGTGACCATCTAGTGGAGTACTGACCAGCTTCGTTGCATTCATATTGAACCGCTTTAGGACTTTCTCAATATACCGCCTCTTGTGACAGTCAGAGCTTCCTGTGCTTCTGTCACGGGTTATCTCCATTCCTAGGATTGTCTAGCTGGCCCAAGTCTTTCATCGCAAAAGACTTGCCTAACTCCTGTTTCAGCCTGTTGAACTTCTTGATGTCTTTTCCCATGATGAGCATGTCATTGAACGTATAATAGCAGAACTAAGAAATCACCATCTGAGAACTTGCGATGTGAACACAATGGTTCGACTCCGTTCTGTCATACCCAGTTTCAACATAAACGAGTCAAACTTTTTTACCATTGCCGGGGATTATTTCAGCCCATACAAACTCTTCCTCAACCTACACACCATATGCTCCTTACCATTGACTTCGAACCACTCTGGTTGGTGCATGTAAATCTCTTCTTCCAGGTCACCATGGGAGAAGGACAGTTTTTTAACATCTAACTGCTCTATCTCCAGATCCATGCTAGCCGCCAACCCAAACCAAACCCGTATGGAGGGTCATCTTCACCACAGGTGAGAATATCTCCTCGAAGTCTATGCCTTTCCTCTGACCAAAACCTTTCACCACAAGTCTAGCCTTGAACCTTGTCTGTGAATTCTTCTGCTCAACCTTCTTCTAAACACCCACTTGTTGCTCAAAGCTTTCTTGCCCTTAGGCAGTTTCATCATGTCATAGGTGTGGTTCTTATGCAAGGATTTCATCTCCTCTTGCATAGCTTTCAACCACTCCCCCTTATGCTCGTTGGCTAGGGCCTCAGAATAATCTTTCTAGCTCTCTCCCATCAGTCAGGCATAATGTACTAAGTAGCGAGTACCTCTTGGACAGGCTGTCTGTCCCTAGATTGACCTCCTCACCTGTGGCTCTCAATAGGTGTATCAAGTGGGGCCTGCTCCCCGGTCAAATCTTCTGAAGGAACCCCCTCGTCTTTTGCACCTTCCTGTACTCCCCCGTCATCAGGCACCACGGGAGGAATAATCGGATCCGTGTCCTCTAGCTCACCTGAAAAGGCTGATTCTTCTTTGATACTAAATGTCTTCTATAACACTGATCTTCAAAGAAAACCACATCTCTGCTCCTGACGAGTTTCCTCTCGGTCGGATCCCACAATCTATAACCGAACTTTTCATTACCGTACCTAAGAGACACACACTGCCTGATCTTCATATCGAGCTGGACCTCTCGTCCTTTGGTAGTGAACGGATGCCCTGCATCCAAACACCCTGAGATGACTGTACGATGGATCCTGTCTAGTCCACACCTTCTCAGGTATTCTTCCATCAACGGGGCTGATGGAGACCTGTTATAAAACACCGCCGTGTGCATTGTTTCTCCCCAGAACGTCTTGGGCAATTTCACATGGGATAACATGCATCTGATTCTCTCAACAATGGTGCGATTCATTCGCTCAGCTACACCATTATGTTGGGGGGGTTCTTGGGAACCGTCTGTTCATTACCGTATACCCAGGGATTTGCAAGAGTAGTACTCGTGAAAGTTGCCAATATATTCACCACCATTGTCAGTGCGGATGCACTTCAATGGTCTACCTGTCTCTCTCTCTTGACCATACATGAAACGAATAAACACACCAAAGACCTCGTCCTTGGATTTCAAAGCATAAGCCCAAAACACTCCTAGATGTATCATCTATAAGTAACAAAATACAATGCCCCACCCAGGTTTTTGTCCTCATAGGACCACAAAATCAGAATAACCCAAATCTAATGCATGCACTTTATTAACATGAGAAGCAGTTTTAACAAATGAAACTCTATGTTGTTTCCCTAATAAAATAATCAAGACAGGTTTTGAGAGGGTACCTGTTACGTCTGGAAGGAGTCGCTTCTTTGCTAGTACCTGAAGCCCTTTTTCACTCATGTGGCCTAGACGCCTGTGGCACATGCAATAGCTGAATCTTCCGCATTGCGTTCAACCCACCTTGCACATACTAAACACTTGCCTTGTAAAGGGTGCAACACTTCTTCCTCTATGCCACGATCAATGAACCCTTGATGAGCTTCCATCACCCACCAGCAAACCGGCTTTCATAGCCATCATCATCCAACCTTCTCGTCGACATCAAGTTGAAGCGAAGGTCTGAGATATGCCTCACATTCCTGAGAACCAATGTGCAAC
>JAJHSJ010000016.1:43158781-43219243 GCA_021015155.1 Magnolia officinalis
TGTTGAGAATTTTATACAGATTAATGTAATATCTGTATAATATGGAAACCAAAAATCACTACGGTCAGAACTAAGGACAGGCTGAAGCACGTCTGAAACGCTGTCCTTAAAGCGTTATTTGCCCCTACTCAAGTGGATTGAGTATGCTGATAGGTTACAGGCAAATTGCTTCTAGGATACGACAAGCCTGGTGTGGGTCTGCGTTCAGCAAACACGAAGGCCCACCAAATGGAACTCTTTTACACACTATCTGGCAATATTACAATATAAAAGAAAAATCCCAAAAGAAAGAGAAGAAAGAGAAAAAAGGAGTTTGACCACTGCACTGGTCAGTTCAATTCGTCAGCCACTGGTTCAGTTGAACAGTCCTAGACCACACCTCTGGTCTATTCTTCAAGCTAAGGTTCAAGCCTTGCTTGTTGCTGGCGGTCTATGTTCGTATGGATTTGCTGGAGTGAGTTGAGATGGTTTGGAAACCCATCTAGACCCTCTTTTATAGGCTATGATGGCTGGGGTTTATGGTCCAGGGAATTAAATTCCATGACCGTTTTCTAGCTGTTGGAGAAACTAGCCGTTATATGGCTGTTGGAAACTAGCCGTTATATGGCTGTTGTGAGAGAGCTGACTAGCCATTTTATAGCTGTTGGGCTAGCCGTTTTATGACTGTTAGCAACAGTTTCTGTAATTAACTCCATAGCTGTTACACATTTGTGCAACAGCTATATTTCCAGCCTCTATATAATCAGAGGGACTCTCATTCAGTCCACTAGATTTCGTCCAGCCAACCATCTGCCTTAGCCACTAGTCGCACCGCGACTCGCACCGTCTCGCTCCGGTTCGCGAAGGAAGCGACCCTCTGCGACACGATGCGCACGTGCGAAGTGCAAAGTGCGCCACTAGCGCCTCTACAGCCACACTGCCTCACAAGCCCACGCCCTCGCACCGAGCCCAAGCCCAAGCCCGAGACCGAGACCGAGACCGAGACCGAGTCCGAGCCCGTGCCCGTGCCCGAGCCCGAGCCCGAGCCCGAGCGCGCGGGTGTTCCAGTGCTTCGCATTGGAACACGCAAGGTCCATAGTCCACGGACTACGAAGGTAAATATTATAATACTCCACTTTTTTCATTTAAACCAGATTTCCTTCTCTTCTCTTTCCCATGTGGGACTATTCCCAAAATCTTGAAAAACGTGTTTTTTCAAACATTTTTTCAAATAAATTATTATAATATATTATTAAAATATATTTTAAAATCAATATATTTATAACAATCCCCCACTTGATTTTATAAAAATATTTCTCGGTTTAAACAATACTGCCAGAATAAAAGCTTATATGCATAAAGAAAGATATCTTTCGATTTTAATCTTCCCTTAGTGTAAGTATCTCAAAACTCTATCGAAATTACTGGTAGCCGCAGCTTTGAACCAGTTATTCCTAGATAACAGAGTTGGGAGAAACCACACACATATTCGCTATGTGTTTGTTAGAGTTCCCACAATCTTGCTCAGCACATTTAATGGCCATGTGCTTATCCTAATTCGTGAACGATCCCGAGAGAAAAACTCCTAACTCTCATGAGAGACGGCACCATCTCTACGTTCATATAGGTGAAATCCTTCCAGTGTCTCCGTTACTTTAAAACACTTGTCCTATAGACTGGATTTCATTAAGAGTTCTTAAGACTCAACCCTCTATCGTAACGCTCAGCACTTATCTATTATGGATGAGGTTTTATATTCAGTGCTGAAAAACTTTCCACATATCAGTGACTTGTTCTTACCCATTAAACCCAAAATTAGAGATTTTCTGACTTTAGGTTGGGTTACCATCACTGGTGGAACTTTGGTTGAAGAGTTTCAACCCCATCCCTCTAGATGTAGCCTTTACTACCTCTCTCGGTAGAGGTTTAGTAAAAGGATCTGCCAGGTTGTTGCTTGATTTCACATAGGAAATAGCAATGATTCCATCTCGAATCAATTGTCTGACATAATCATGTCGAAGACTGATATGTCTAGATTTACCATTATAAGTGCCGCTATAGGCTCTAGCTAATGTGGCTTCACTATCACAATGTAGTGACACAGCCGATATAGGCTTTACACAGAAAGGGATTTCTAATAGAAGATCCCTTAGCCACTCAGCCTCTTTGCCTGTTGCAGCCAGGGCTATGAATTCAGACTCCATAGTCGAATGCGTTATGCAAGTCTGTTTCTTGGATCCCTAAGATACAGCTGCACCTCCTAGGGTGAATACCCACCCTATAGTAGACTTGTTGTCCCCTGCACTCGATATCCAGCTCGCATCGGTATATTCTTCCAATACGGCAGGAAACTCTGAATAGAATAGTCCTAAATCTTTGGTTGCTTTTAAGTAACCAAAGACTCTACTGATTGCATTCCAGTGTTCAGTACTGGGGTTACTAGTAAACCTACTAAGTTTACTCACAGCACATGCGATATCTGGTCTAGTGCATTGCATAGTATACATTAGACTTCGTATAGCACTTGCATATTCTAATTGTGCAACTGTTCTTCCAATATTTTCTTTTAGCTTGATACTTGGATCAAATGGGGTTTTTGCTTCCTTTATATTTAGATGGTTAAACTTGTTTAGTATCTTCTCAATATAATGAGAGTGACACAAAGCATAACCCCCACAATGTTTTTAACTTTGATACCTATAATGGTATCAACTTGTTCAAGATCCTTCATTTTGAATACGGAAGATAGAAACCTCTTTGTTTCAGTCACACCTTCCATTTTATTACTTATTATTAACATGTTATCTACATACAGACAAATAATAACGATATAACTACCATCTACTTTAGAGTATATGCATTTGTCAGCTACATTATGCATGAAACCATGAGATAGTATTTTGGAATCAAACTTCTCATGCCACTGTTTTGGTGCTTGTTTTAATCCATACAAAGATTTGACTAATCTACATACTTTGTTTTCATTTCCTGGTAGAATGAATCCTTCAGGTTGTTCCATGTATACCTCCTCATTGAGGTCACCATTCAGGAAAGCAGTCTTTACATCCATTTGATGGATGTGAAGATGATGTATAGAAGCTAGCGCAAATAATATCCTAATGGATGTTATCCTAGCTACAGGTGAGTATGTGTCAAAATAATCTATCCCTTCTTTTTGTCTAAAACCCTTAGCTACTAGTCGAGCTTTAAAGGTTTGGATAGTCCCATCAGTGTGATATTTCTTCCTAAATACCCACTTGCAACCTATGGGTCTAGAACCTGGAGGTAAGTTTACTAGTTCCCATGTTTGATTTGATAGTATGGATTCCATTTCATCGTTTATAGCTTCTTTCCAGAAAGCTGAGTCTCTAGAAGATATAGCCTCTTTATATGATTTAGGATCATCTTCTATACATCACTATAGGTATTTGTCTTATAACATTTTCTCTATCTGCTTCTACTAGATGGAAAATGATACGTTGTGAGTCTATGTAGTCATCTCCTAGACTCTTCTCTATTCTTGTTCTTTGACTCCTACGAGGTTCAATAGGAGCTTCTACTATCTGTGGGGCTGTGCTATCTTGTTCTCTATTAGGAGATTGGATGTCATTATCCTTAGACTCCAAGGATAGTGAGTTCTCAAAGAACTCAACGTCTCTTGATTCTATATTGTATTAGACTCCATGTCTAGAAGTCTATAAGCTTTACTATTTTGTGCATACCCTACGAAGGCACACTTAATAGCTCTTGGTCCTAACTTAGTTCTTTTTGGGTCAGGGGTTCTACAATATGCAAGACACCCCCACACTTTAAGATATCCTAGGTTAGGTTTTCTTCCTCTCCATGTTTCATATGGAGATATTCTATATTTTTAGACGGAATTCTGTTTATAATATGGCATGCTGCAAGCAGTGCCTCACCCCATAGATTTAGCAGCATTGAGTTGACCATTTCTACTAATGTTCTATTCTTCCTTCAGCTATTCCGTTTTGTTGAGGTGTGTATGGCGCTGTACATTGATGTATCAGTCCATGTTCTTCACAGAAGTTATCGAATTCATTGGAGAAGTATTCTCCTCCTCTATCGCTACGGAGAATTTTAATCTTCTTATTTAGTTGATTCTCTACTTCTGCTTTATATACTTTAAACATGTTCAATGCTTCATCTTTGCTCTTTAATAGGTACACATACATATATCTAGAGCAATCATCTATAAAGGTTATGAAGTACCGTTTACCTCCACGAGTAAGAATGCCGTTTAACTCACAGATATCACTGTGCACAAGATCCAATATTTGAGACGATCTTTCAACACTTGGAAAAAGTTTCTTCGTCATTTTGGATCGTATGCACACTTACATGGTTTAAACGCATCTGTGTATGAGATTAACATTCTTAGCCATGAACTTCAAGGTACTATACCCTATATGGGCTAGTCTATCATGCCACAGTCCAGAGGATTCAACCATATACGCAGAAGTGCTACTTTCATTCAGAGAAAACTTAACCATTCCGTTACAAGCATATCCCTTCCCGACAAAATTCTCATTCTTGGACAGGATCAGTTTTCCTGACTCGTACACCACCCTTATGCCTGGTTTACCCAGAAGGTCCCCAGAAACTAAGTTTCGCCTCATGTCTGGAACGTGCAGTACATTGGTCAGAATCACTTTCTTCCCAGATGTGAATATCAGTTCGACAGTTCCTTTACCGACGACCTTTGATCGGACTTCATTACCCATTTGGACTTCTTGACCATCGGTCAATTCCTCATAGGTTTTGAAGGCTGATTTGTCGTAGCACACATGTACTGTAGCGGCAGTATCATACCACCAACCTGGAACTTTGCCTTGGATGGTATTCACCTCAGTGATCATAGCCACTATATCGCCTTCTTCTACTGCACTTGCCTCTTATTTAGACTTGCGATATCGGCATACTCGAGCATAGTGCCCGATTTTTCCACAGACATGGCATGGGCCTTTGAACTTTCCGTTTTCTTTTGGGTGTTTTTCTTGAATTTTCCTTTATTGAGTTTCAGGGAATTGTCCTTCTCGGGATTTTGTTATTAGAGTTCTCTACTGCATGTACCTTGGACGAGGCATTCCCGTTATCATTCTTTATGTCGCGGTTACGGGATTCTTCCTCAATTCTAAGGTGTTTCTGGATTTGTTCCAGTGTGTAGTCCTCAATTTTATGCAGCAACTTCTTTCTATAGTCTTTCCACATCGGTGGCAATTGGCAATTATAGCCCCGACTTGGAATGATTCAGGAAGATCTATCTTTATCGCTTTGATTTTGTTTACTATTAGCTGCAATTCTTGGATTTGGGGTAGCAGCGGTTTGTTATCTACCATGTTGAAGTCAAAATACCTGGCGATGAGAAACTTGTTGGTACCTTCTTCTTCAGCTTTGTATTTGAACTCCAGAGCAGTCCAGATCTCCTTTGCTGATGACGTCTGTTGGTACAGATCGTACAGTCGGTCGGAGAGAGCGTTCAGAATGTGTCCTCGACACAAGAGTTCGTCTCGGCTCGTTTGGTGCGGGCGGCCACCTGTTCAGGTGTGTCGTCGTCGGTTGCTTCAGGTAGCGCTTGCAAATTTGGATCTAGTATGTAGTAGATCCTTAGCGCCGTTAGGAGAAATTTTAGCTTGTCTTGCCATCTCGTAAAATTGGTTCCATCGAACCGATCAAGACGTATCAAGTCCTGATTCATCAGCTTGATGGATGAAACACTGTCGGCTTCCATTACAGAAATAATGCTTTAAGATTGTTGAGAATTTTATACAGATTAATGTAATATCTGTATAATATGGAAATCAAAAATCACTACGGTCAGAACTAAGGACAGGCTGAAGCACGTCTGAAACGCTGTCCTTAAAGCGTTATTTGCCCTTACTCAAGTGGATTGAGTATGCTGATAGGTTACAGGCAAATTGCTTCTAGGATACGACAAGCCTGGTGTGGGTCTGCGTTCAGCAAACACGAAGGCCCACCAAATGAAACTCTTTTACACACTATCTGGCAATATTACAATATAAAAGAAAAATCCCAAAAGAAAGAGAAGAAAGAGAAAAAAGGAGTTTGACCACTGCACTGGTCAGTTCAATTCGTCAGCCACTGGTTCAGTTGAACAGTCCTAGACCACACCTCTGGTCTTTTATTAGTTAAGCTAAGGTTCAAGCCTTGCTTTGTTGCTGGCTGTCTATGTTCGTATGGATTTGCTGGAGTGAGTTGAGATGGTTTGGAAACCCATCTAGACCCTCTTTTTATAGGCTATGATGGCTGGGGTTTATGATCCAGGGAATTAAATTCCATGACCGTTTTCTTAGCTGTGGTTGCGTAAACTAGCCGTTATATGGCTGTTGGAAACTAGCCGTTATATGGCTGTTGTGAGAGAGCTGACTAGCCATTTATAGCTGTTGGGCTAGCCGTTTTATGACTGTTAGCAATAGTTTCTGTAATTAACTCCATAGCTGTTACACATTTGTGCAACAGCTATATTTCCAGCCTCTATATAATCAGAGGGACTCTCATTCAGTCCTCTAGATTTACGTCCAGCCAACCATCTGCATTAGCCACTAGTCGCACCGCGACTCACACCCACAACCAAGTGCAAAGTGCAAAGTGCGCCACTAGCGCCTCTACAGCCACACTGCCTCACAAGCCCACGCCCTCGCACCGAGCCCGAGCCCGAGCCCGAGACCGAGACCGAGACCGAGCGCGCGCGCGGGTGTTCGCACTGGAACACGCAAGGTCCATAGTCCACGGACTACGAAGGTAAATATTATAATACTCCACTTTTTTCATTTAAACCAGATTTCCTTCTCTTCTCTTTCCCATGTGGGACTATTCCCAAAAACTTGAAAACCGTGTTTTTTTTCAAACATCTTTTTCAAATAAATTATTATAATATATTATTAAAATATATTTTAAAATCAATATATTTATAACAAGACATTACACACATTTGACAGCCCATGTCATATCAATTTCTTTCTTTGTTAGGTTTGATTGTGTTAACCCTTCTTCATGTTAGAGCTGGACATAAACCAATCCAACTCGAAAGCTCAGCTCGGATTGGTTTGAAAAAGCACGGCTTAGATTAGCTCGAATAGAATTTCTAACTAAACCAAGCCTCCAAGTTAAGCTCGTCTAAAAAGACAAACCAAGCTTAAACTAGGACGGTACCAAAACCAAAAAATATTTGTTGTTTTCCCGATTCTTCTGTCCGAATGCATCAAAAACCACTCTTTCTAGACTATCCCTCTAGAAGAGGGGGCTCGAAGCTCAGCTCAGATTGGTTTGAAAAAGCTCGGCTTGGCTTGCTTCAAATGGAAGTTCAAATCAAACCAAGTCCCTGAGTCAAGCTCGTTTAGAAAGACAAGCCAAGCTCAAACCAGGGTAGTACAGGCTTGGCTGGAAGCTCGGCTTGATTCAACTTGGTTTGATTCGGCTTGATTCAGCTCATAGTTTGTATGGACGCAGTTTCCTATGGTTTGGTCTACTTGAGCTATGGATATGATTCAATTTTAAATATGTCCTGAAATAATATGTATGAATAGATGGACAGCGTGGATAATAATATATACATGACGGTGGGCCTACAAAGTTTACTTAGTGTGCTAAAGCGAGATTCGAATTGGCTGGTGACCTCAACATCGTCGTGTAGTTGGTGTCATACCTCCATGGCCCCATCATGATATGTGAGTTTTATCTAGCCGTCCATCAAAAATTTTAGCTCACTTTATAATATGAGACCAAAAATAAGGAAGATCCAAACCTTCGGTGGACCAAACCACTGATCCAAACTTGTTAGGGGACATAAGTTTTGGATCAATACTATTTTCCTATGGTGGGGGCCACCTTAATGTATGTGATGTATATCCATGCCGCCCATCCATTTTTCCAGCTAATTTTATGACATAGTCCAGAAAATAAAGTAGCCAAATATCAGGTGGGCCATACCACGTGAAATATTAATCAATGAACTATGTCAATATCAGCTTGATCCAAAACTTTTGTCGCACGCAAAGTATTTCATGGTCAATCACGGCAATCAACAATTTAATCCGTCTATTTGTTTGGGCCCATCCTCGATCGCATACAATTCTAAAAACCAAGTTATTAGGCAATCTTAACCATCAGATCCATGGACAGGAAAAGGAATGGCTGCAGAGAAGGGGAAAAAAAAAAAAGGCCAAATCAAAGGTGGATTAGATCATCTGATCAGTGCAATGTCCACATGATAGCCCATCAAATGTGCTTTGACTTAACGAACAGTTGGGATTTGATTTATTGGACTAAGTAAATCCATGCAACTAAAATCACTCTAACTTGTAGTTCTCCGGGTGACTTGAGCATTACTGGCTATTACTGTCAACTAAAATGAGATGAAATCATTTTTAAGTGGCAGCCAAACAGGCAGGACCCAGATTCCGTAGGGATCCCACCATTACCCCACGAGGGTGTTAGAAAAGCTTTGTGAGCCCCATCATAATATGTTTTATCCACGCCGTCCATCTCTTTTTCACCTCCCAAGAAATGTGGCAGATCCAAATCAGATGTGGACCACACCATAGGAAGCTTTGGTGATTGAATGCCCACCATTAAAAACTTATGAATCGAGCTGATATTTGTGTTTTCCCTTCATCCAGATCTGTGTGATCTAAACAACCGGTCGGATGGCAAATAAACATGACAGTGGGCCCTAGGAAGATTTTAATGATGGCCGTTCAATCACCACTGTTTCCTATGGTGTGGTCCACCTGAGATTTGAATTTGCCTCATTTTTGGGTAGTCCTTAAAATGAACTGGAAAATGGATGGACGGTGTGGATAAAACACATACATCGTGGTGGGGCCCACAGAGCTTTTCCAGCACCGACGTGGAAAGGTCGGGGGGAAAAATACAATTATCTCGGCTGTGGTTTTTGTTCCAACATTTGGCTTCCTACCGTTCACACATTAGGAGGTAGGTGATCCACCCATATATATACGTACTACGTTCCAAACGTGCCAGTCACGATCGTGTCGCATCTGACGTGGAACGTTGGGTGTGGGAACGGTCCACGTATCAATGATGTTTGGATGTGAAATGTGTGTTTGGATTTGGAGGGTGATCCGAGACACTGGACCCCACCTTGCCTTGGATGTGTTTGGCTGTTTTTAGAGAAGGGAATATTAGGGCTGAAAGTTGGGCGGTTCAACCCGACCGACCCGACATTGGGTCAGGCTTGGGCAAGATATATCGCGGCCGATCTCAAGCTTGGGCTATACAAACACCAATTCGATAAAACTTAGGTTGGGCTCAGGTTGAAGTCTTGGACCCAACCCGTACCTGAACCTGATCAATATATAAGTTACTTATAAATTATAATTGAGTGTGGATCGTTTGTGTCGAAGGCACACTAGTGATGTCGGTCTCATTTGTCCACATCATTTCCAATGGCTCAGGCTAACAAGATATGCCGGATTTCTCTCTCACAAATAGATTGTTTGCGATGCTACGTGACTTTTAAAGGAGTAGTTGTCCTATATTTTAGCTCGTTTTTTTTAAGAAAAAAAATGAAGTTTTTTATGACGAATAATCACATGTATAATTAATAAATCATAGATACATAAAATAAATCCTATATTAAAATATAATAAACTAATGTAATAACGAAAATATTAACACATATACCCGACCAAGCCGATTAACCCAACCAGCCCGCTTGGGTTGGGTTGGGTTGGGTTGGGTTGGGTTGGGTTGGGTTAGGGTTGAGCACCAACCCGACCCAACCGAACCGAACCGCCCGCCTTTCAGCCCCAGGGAATATGCCACTGAGGAATCCGGATATTGAACCAACGGCTGGTAGCTATTGCATGAGGATAACCCATCACAATCGACGCTGATGAGGTGGGCCACACCTGCACACAAGTTGTAATTATTGGTGGTTGCAACGTTGAGGTCTACATGTTTGGGACGCGGATTGCCTACTGACACTGACAATTGCGAATCACTACTGGATGGTGCTCTGTGGGCCCCACCAGGTTGTATGTGTTTTATCCACGCCGTCCATCATTTCCAGCTCATTTTAGGGCAAGAGCCCAAAAATGAAACTGATCAATATATCAGGTGGACCACACTACAGTAAACAGTGGTGATGGAACGCCAGCCGTTAAAAACTTTTTGAGGGCCACAGATGTTTTGGATTAAGCTGATATTTGTGTTTTCCATTCATCCAGGTCCTTGTGACCTAATCAACAGGTTGGATGGAAAATAAACATTAGAGTGGGCCCTAGGAAGTTTTTAATGGTGGGCGTTTCATCACTTCTGTTTGCCTGTTGTGTGGTCCACCTGAGATTTGGATCTGCTTCAATTTTCGGCTCATGCCCTAAAATAACGATCCAAAATGGAAGTACGGCGTGGATACAATACATACATCGTCGTGGGGACCACAGAGCACCGTCCAGTAGGGACGTGGCTCTTGGAAGTGTTAGCACGCAATCCACGTCTGGTGTGGTCCACCTGAGATTTGTATCTTCTTCATTTTTGGGCTCATGCCCTAAAATAATGATCCAAAATGATGGGCGGCGTGGACAAAACACATACATCGTCGTGGGGCCCACAGAGAACCGTCCAGTAGCGACTGGCTCCTGGCAGCGTCAGTCCGCAAATCACATTAGTCATATCTTCGAGACGCGTGGGGCCCACCCTTGATGTGTACGTGGAATCCAAACTGTGAATCTGATTCGCAACCTCATGTTAACCTACACCACCCAGAAATCATCCTGACCACTCATCTGGAAGTAACACACCAAAGGAGCAGTGTACAATCACATCTAAAAACTATATAATGACTGTGTGGCCCACCTAAGTTTCGTAATACCTTGATTTTCATTGAGTCTCTTCATCATGAAGGTCTCACCCGATGGAATGGGTTGGATGATAGATACACAACACGGTGGACCCCACATTCCACTCAATAATCTCTACGTTCTGTACCCACTACCCCAACTCACCCATTGTTCCCATCGGTGGGGCCCACCTGAGTTATGGATGAGTGACACATCTAATGGATGGGTTGCATAGGCATTCGTGCTTCAAGGTGGGCCCCACAGCTCGAACGCTACATGACCATTCCTCCTGCCCACTACCCGAGAAATAATATCAGTGGCTCAGGCATCGTATCCAAATGGGGACCATTCATTCATCGGGTCTGAAAATGGATTATTGTATGGCCCACATTTTCAAATAGCATGCCATGGACCAGACCCTGATCAAATGGGTAGGTGGGCCACTGGCAACGGGCTAGGCCTATAAGAAGCAAAATTGAAATTCTGCATGGGCCCAGATCGATAATCAAGTGAGAACAGTTCAAAATTCTGACCCCACCATAATCAAATCCACTCATCAGCAACGTACAGTTCATGGGCCATTTCTTGATGGGATAGGATACCCTGATCTGGATAATTTTCAAGGCATCCCTTATCAACTGTGCAGACTATCAGACCAACGGTTTAGGATCGACATATCGTGCACGGAATCTCTCCCATAAACCATGCATCGCCGTTTAGCGGGACCAGCATCTGCACTGACAATTAGCAAATGGTTTGGCCAGTAGTCCCAACACTAGCCAGCTAGCTGGTTTTCAAAGCTCTGTGGGTCCCACCATGATGTATGTGTTTTATCCATGCCGTTCATCCATTTTTGCTTATTTTAGGGCATGAGCCAAAAATGAGCTAGATCCAAATCACATCTGGACCACACCACAGGAAACAGTATTGATTGAACATCCACCGTTAAAAACTTCCTAGGCCCACTGTAATGTTTATTTACCATCCAACCTGTTGATAAGGTCATGCAGATCTGGATGAAGGGAAAACACAAATATCAGCTCGATCCAAAACTAGTGGCCCCCAAAAAGATTTCAACGGTAAGCGTTCAATCCTCACTGTTTCCTGTGGTGTGGTCCACCTGAGATTGGATCTGCCATATTTTTCGGCGAGCTGGCAAAATGGATGGACGGAGTGGATAAAACAAATACATCATGGTGGGGCCCACAGCTTTGGCATCAGCTAGCTGGCTGGTGTTGGGGTCACTCGCTAAACCGGTCATGCTCATCAGCATCGGCATACTAAGGACAGGACTCAGTACATGGCCCATGCTTTGGTGATCCAAACCGTTGATTTGGGGAGATACACAGCTGATGGGGCCCGACTCAAAAAACTTCAAGATGGGAGATCTTAACCATTCAATCTATGCCCAACAAAAAGACCGTAAAGGACACGTTCCATATCCAATCAAATATTGCCAATAATGGTTTTTTTTTTTTGTTTTTTTTCCTGGTGTCACACATCCACGGTGAGGCCTGTTATATAAACGGTCCGGATGATTGATCAAACCGTTAATCTGATGAAAGACAGCTAATGGAGCCTGTCTCCAAAATCTTCAAGATGCAAGGCTGGTTAAGCAGACGGTCCAGATATTAAATCACAATGCTTCATTGATCAAAGCACTGGGAGATCCCAGCGTGGAGATTTTTTTGGGTCCCCCCATCCACGGTTGGCCCATTGTATGAACGACTCGGATCATTTGAATCATGCCCCAACATTCATGAAACAGACCCATAGTTCTTCAGAGATTTTTAGCCAAAAGTCCAAAATTTCTGATTTTACAGAGTTTTGGAGGGTGAAATCACCCAACTGCCTTCTTTATTTTCTTTCCTAAACAAGAGGGGCCCATGTATTGTGGATGAAATACAAACCGTCCAACAGGTGTTTTCTCGATGACGATCACTCAAATTACAAATCAGGCCAATCTAATCATCAGGTGGGCCAGTATGCTTGACGGATGCCACATTGGATGGATTTGCATGGGGCCCACAAGGCTGACTCTCTGACTTTTAGGGAAAAAAAGAGACATTTTCATCATTTTCTCAGCTGAAAAGCACATGTAGAGATTTTTCGAAGGAATTTTGAGGGAGAAGGATGAGAGGCATTGTATGGTCTTCATCAGATATGGAATGGTCACATGTGGGGCCCCACCAATTCTCCTGAGTGAAATATCCTAACCATTTCATCAGTGACCCACAAACAGACGGTTGAGAGAACAACACAACAGCAATCCATTTTCAACAGAGAAGTGCCAAAGATTTAATAGCTAGGATCTTCCAATCCGGGAGATATCCACTGCGGCCCATCGGATCAGCGGTCATGAGACCAATGCAAAGCTGGAAAGAAAATAACTATATGACCCTCAGCCTACCTCAACCTTTCTTGTCCCTTGAGCCTTTAGTTTGTAAAACTGGCAACCCATGACCGTAACAGGTTGATGGCATATGAATAGATGAAAAAAGAAGCCTAATAGGAAAAAAAAAAAAAAGAGAGACCATAACAGGTTTTGTGGGTTTTTTTCAATAGAAAAAAAGAGAGACCGTAACAGTCATTACGGGGCCGTAACAGCCGTTACAGCCCATATCGTAAAGGTAACTGTTACCATTATGGAATACCTACAACAGTCCAGATCACCGCACTGGTGGCATCGATGTCACAACTCAGGGTCCCCGGCAATTTCGTATGTCCTTAGACAAAGGACCATATGAATCCCTCAAAGAAATCTAGGGAAACAAATGCAGACTGCTCAGCTACAACCCATCGTACCCTTTTTCTTTTCTTTTAAAAACATGGTTCTAAGACTCGGACGAGCTCAGTATGACTTGACCGAGTTGACTCGGATTCGGCATACCCAATTACGTATAATACCATGAGTCACCCTCAACTCACAACTCAACTCGGGACCGGGTGAATCAATCCAAGTCTAAAAACCATGTTTTGCTCTTGAAAGTACATGAACGTTTCAAGGGCAAAGCAAGTGAAAAAAAAAAAAATGCATTGTAGCATACAACTGGTTGTAGGTGAACATTCATTGAAAGCAGATGTTGCAGTACTCAAAACAGGGGGCAGAAAGTCGTTCTTTCCAAACAGAAACAGTTAGTGTGGGATGACACTATGAAACCATCTTTTCATGAAATCAGGAAAAAAAAAACAAAAGAAAGAAAGAAGTCAAGCAATCTCAAACTTCCAAACTAAAGCCAAAGACGGGGACAAACCAAACAGAAACTTACAGTGACAACATGCGTGTGGGTCAGGTCAGGCCACCACCATCAGAGCCATCATTTCATCGCCAAGCTTCCACTCGCTCGACCCTCGAATTTATACGGCTGACAATGCTGGCACCCTTTGACTTCTCAGCTGGTGGTGACGGGGCCCGAACAAGGGATGGCAGCCCGCCAACTTTCCTTGGACCTTTCCTAAGATTCAAATTACTTGACTGGCCTGCCTTACTTCTCCGGGTGTAGACTTGCACACCCGTTTTCGAAGCATTAACAGCAGTTTCTTCCATGTTTGTTGGGGTGCTAGCATCATCGTTAGAAACCCCGTTTCCATCCAGGACAGCCTTCTCACTTGACGTTAGAATACCGTCGTCCACATCGTCAGTTGCAGAATTTTCTTCAGGGCTGGGTGCATGACTGTCTAAGACGGGTTCTTCGGTAACAAAGGCACGGTCTGCCTCTGCCTCTTCGTTCCCAGGGACCTCCAGACAAGGCTGCGACGGGCTGTGGCGGCCGTTCTCATCAGATGGGTCTGAATGGGAAGCTGAAGCGGCCGCTAACACAGGATCCTCCCTCTCTTTGAGTGTCTTTATGATCAGCATCTTAAGAAAATTCATCACTTGCACTGCATACATTAGTGCAGTCAAAGGATCCGCCATCTGCAATTAAGAAGTTAACCAATCATCATCGTCAACCTCATTCATTTCATACTAGTGGAAACGTCTGGACTGAGTCAGGCTCAGAACTCTGGTGGGTTCCAACTTCCAAGCCTTCTGGACCCAAGCCCATCAGACATTGTTATTACTGTTATTGTTATAATTGTTGTCATTGTTGTCCATTCATGGACCCACCATCACTTAAAAATGGCATCCAACCTGTCCAAACACGGTCGTCATAAAACTTATATGCCCAAAACTTGGGCTAATCCCATCATCAGGTGGGCCAGACAATAGAAACAATGAACAACCACTCAAAAATCTCCAAATTCATGAGGTGGGCCAACTGATGCTTAAATCAGCTTGATCTTTTGGGTGTCCCAATTTCATGGCGGAGTGGCCAAGCTGACTGGGTTGGATGGTGGGACCACATGTCAGCAGCTAGTGGTGTGTATTGGGAAATCTGCCATGACCCATGAATCTTTGAAACAGAGGGGATGTATCTATACTAATTCAAAATAGAGGAGAGGCATGTACAATTGTCATATGAGGGTCAGTAGGTAAAATAACCCTCATTATTTTTAGTATTTTTTAAAAAAAAATAATTGTCGACATCATCATCACCAGCCAGGATCCAACATGACCTTGACCACCCTGGCCCCAGGTTGGCCCAAATAACTGACACACCCGCTCAACCCATGGTTAAAAGACTTGGATAGACTCGTTCAGCCATGAGCCAAGTCATGACTCGTCCGAGTTGGGTGTGACTCGGGGGCTGACTCAGGGTGTTGAACCAGATCAGGTGCCACTGAATCTGAGTCGCACCTGATTCCAACAAGTCTTAAAACCATGGTCCAACCAATCGACACCCTCAGAAGTCTGATTGGAAAAGATATCATGAATGTGAAAGGCAATGTAACCAGCCATTTCCATGCTACACTACTAAAAGAAAAAGAAAGTCAAAGCAATGGTAAGTTCATTTTTGGATAGGGAACTGAAATCTAAGCACGCTGATTGATATGCATCCAATCATTTTCCATTTCTGAAACTGAAATAGTACATGTCCGTACTATTTCATTATCCAAAATAAGAAAATGGGTGCATGCAAATCAATCAGGCAGGTCTAAGTAGCGGCTCCTCCCTATTACATAATTGTCACTAGATCAAGAAAGGACGCTGTAAGTGTGGAGATTTTTCTGTTTGGTAACCTGAGTCATGTTGGGGGCAAAAACCATCGCGACATTGCGGGCGTT
The DNA here is from genome assembly GCA_021015155.1 of Magnolia officinalis. Classification (NCBI taxonomy): domain Eukaryota; kingdom Viridiplantae; phylum Streptophyta; class Magnoliopsida; order Magnoliales; family Magnoliaceae; genus Magnolia; species Magnolia officinalis. The sequence continues at coordinate 43,174,768 of JAJHSJ010000016.1, forward strand.
CATCTTGTTTTGATGCTCCTCTTGAACGATATCAGCCATCAGATTGACAGCCCAATCCATTAGAGCAGCCTCGGTTGGCGGTAGAAGCCTCATGAGTTGAGCACACTCCTCCTCCGACTGACATTGCATTACCTGCTCGGGCGCAAGAGAGTCCAACACCCCATTCGGAAGCTCTCTAAACCAAGCCTGCAGAAATACGACGAAACACAAAAAGTGAAATCAATGTCATATGCAAGTATTCTTTTTTATAAGTTCTATTACTTTCGTTGATGTGAAAGAAAAGGAAATAAAGCGTTTGGAGCGTCACAATCACAAGCATCTCTAGATGCGCCACACCTGCCACACACGTGGTGGGCATCCGGATTGTACATCAGGAGACCCACTGCGAAGAGAGATGCCCATATCCCCTAAGGCATCATCACTTGGAGAGAGTGAGTAGAGAAAAGAGGAGAGAATCCTCTCACCTCCTTCCAGGCGCCCACGCATGTGGGGCCACTGCATGCATCTATATTCTCTGCCATAGCCCCACTAGAGTTCTATGCATTGGTTTCTCCTCTCCTCGTCTAGGATAGATCTGGGAAAGAACCTTTTGCTTTGAAGGTATGACATCGACAATCAAACGGTTTTGACAACGACAGTCAAAAGGAATATTTAGACCTGAAATCTCTTATTTTGGTTTTCTGTAGAAACTTGATGATATCTAAATGCTGATCCTCAGAGCTTAATCAACTAATACGGACCTTCAAATTTTTTTAATTTTCTATACATTTCTAAAACTCTTAAAAATATGCACAATTCATGAGCTTATAATACCAGTCATGTACAGTCGAAAAAATCCATGGTACTTATCCTTAGCAATGTGCACGCCCATATGTTTCGATGTGAAACTCAAGTCACAACTACAAAAGGGAATTCCCAAAAAAATTGGGTAAAAAATGTTTTTTTAAAGTCTTACAATTTACACTAATGCAAGCCATTTCAATTAGAACTAACGAATTATTGTGAGTTTCTATCAAAACAATGCAATTTTATAACTACAAGCATGCCAATATATCACAATGTTATTGATATCATGATCAGTGTGTTAAACATCTTACGCTACATATTGTGTAGCTTACACTATGGAGCATAGTGTAGAGTTCATGCTACGTCGCTCATGAAAATATCTCAAGTCACATTTGACATACACTGTATTCTATGAAGCCTACACTGCATGTTATTTTTCACTAAAATGGTACTATTGATTAATGTTTTCAATGATTTCTAACAATTTACTATTGAAAATAAGCTTAAGTTTTCAATGACTTTAGGAGATATTTGGTTAGTTGTAAATGCATGTAAGCGGTGGTAAACAAGCAATTATGACAAGTGCTCCATGTTTGGCTTAGCTTCAGAATCTCATCTCGAAAATCTAGCAAAACTCAACGTTGTAACAGGAGGGCCCACCATGATTTATATGTTATATCCATACCATTCATTCATTTTTTTCATATCATTTTTTGGGCATGAGCCCAAAGATGAGGCAGATCCAAATATCAAGTGGACTACACTGCAGAAAATGGTGAGGATTGAACGCCTACCATTGAAGTGTGCAAAACGAAATGTTGAGCATTAGTTTAATAAGCAGTGCCAAAAATTGGAAGCAAGGACTTTGCATTTGGAAGAAGAGAACTTGATTTGGTGACAGACCAACTTGAAAAAAGATGTAAATTAATTGGATATAGCTTCTTCTCAAGAAAAGATTGGGGAGAAGGAATTGTGTAAAACAATAAAAAGAAAATGCTTCAAAAGCAATTCTTAATGATGGTATTTGCTTTGGCAAATGTAACATGAAGAAACTTAAAGAAGTGTCTAATACAATCAAAGAGTCAAAATTCTCCCATGTATTGGAATCGTATGGCTGCAACCATCTCTTCTATGAACCCTTCAAGGAGGCATTTCATTCCGTTATGGAAATGTGGGAATTTGATTTTGAGGACAACTAAGATTTCATATATGATGCCAAAAGAAACAACCCCTAAAAATGTTTAAAGTGGTTAAGATTGAAGGCATCATGTCACACATTAAAAGTAAATGATGCGGGGGCATCTTTAGTGTGATTCCAAGGATGCATCATATCTCCGCACTGGGGTGGGGTGGCCCACGAGGTAGGGTCTATGACATGCAGAATGGCCACGAGGTGGGGCCCACTGTGGGACTCTGCGATTTGGGGACCCGAGCGAAGCGGGGGTTGCCCACAGGGAGGTCTTGCCTAGGTCGGCCTAGGAGGGCCTACATATAGGAATAAATCGGTCCTTCCACGTCATCTATGGAGCTTTTGGTGCGTTGGTCGGTTGTCCACTATCAGAATGATATCAAAGCGGGAGCCTAATGTTTGAGTCTCCTCATCGGCATAGGTGGATGATGCGAGGGCATCTTAATGTGATTCCAAGGATGCATCGTATCTCCACGTTGGGGTGGGGTGGCCCACGAGGTAAGGTCTGTGAGATGCAAAATGGCCACGGGGTAGGGCCCACTGTGGGACCGTGCGATTCGGGGACCCGTGCGAAATAGGGGTTGCCCACGGGGAGGTCTCTCTAGGTTTGCCTAGGAAGGCCTGCATATAGAGATAAATTGGTCCTTCCCAATTAGCTTTCGAGTTTTTGGTGCTCTGGTCGGTTGTCAGCTATCAGAATGGCATCAAAGCATGCAGAATTGAAGAGACAAGTTGATGAACTCCTTACGAAATGGTTCATTCAGAAGAATTTGATTCCATATGTCGTGTCAACCCTCCTCACGCCTAAGAAAGATGGCACTTGGCGCATGTGCGTGGACGGTCAGGCCATCAACAAGATCGCGACCAAGTATCGGTTTCCTATACAGTGTCTTGACGACATGTTGGACATGATGACCGGTGCCACAATCTTTTCCAAGATTGACCTCAAAAGTGGGTATCATCAGATACGTATTCACTCAGGAAATGAATGGAAGACTGCCTTCAAGACAAAGGATGGGCTATATGAGTGGTTTGTCATGCCTTTTGGCTTGACCAATGCTCCGATTACGTTTATGAGAGTAATGACCTAGGTGTTAAGACCATTTATGGGTAAGTTCTTGGTGGTATACTTTGATGACATCCTTATTTATAGTACCTCCAAGGAATAAACCATTTGAGGCAAGTTTGCGAGGTCCTCAAGATAGAGAAATTATATGCAAACTTGAAAATTTGTTCTTTCATGTCTGACAAAGTTATCTTCTTAGGGTTCATTGTGTCATCTAAGGGCATGTCTGCAAACCCTGAGAATGTCAAAGCCAAGTCAGTTGACCTAAACTGAAAATATTCGTGAGGTGTGTAACTTCATGGCTTAACAACCTTTTATCAGCAGTTCATTCGAAGCTTTAGTTCCATTATGGCTCCTATAACAGATTGCATTTTAAAATAAAAACAAAAAAAGTGAGTTTAAGTGGACTAATACTGCCTCCAAAGCTTTCAAGGACATTAAGGCGAAGATGATTAAGGCTCTTGTCATGCGTCTCCACGACTCTTCTAAAACCTTTGAGATTGCACGTGACGCGTCTGGCATAGGTATAAGTGGAGATTGCACGCGACTCTTCTAAAACCTGTTGCATATTTTAGTAAGAAATTAAATGAGGCAAAGCTACATTACCTATGACAATGAATTCTATGCAGTAGTCCAATCTTTAAGACATTGACGACATTACTTACTACCACGAGAGTTCATCTTGTTTTCTGACCACAATGTTTTGAGATATTTTAACTCTCATAAGAAGTTAAACCCAAGGCATGCCAAGTGGGTTGCGTTTCTCTAAGAGAACACGTTTGTTCTAAAGCAAAAGGTCGGAGTCGAGAAAAAACTTGTCGATGCCCTTAGTCGTCGTAGCCTTGCTACAGTCTATGAGTGTGGAAGTCACTGGGTTTGAGCAATTGAAAGAAGAACATCCTGCGTGCCCAAATTTTGGGAAGATATACACGTCACTTTTGAGTGGTCCGTTGAGTGATAGTGGGTTTGTCCTAATTGATGAGTTCCTATTTAAAGGGGACAGACTCAACATTCCTTGCACTTCCCTGCGAGACTTCCTTATTTGGAAGCTTCGTGTCAGAGTGGCAGCAGGACATTTTGGGAGAGACAAGACTATTACACTTGCTGAAGATAGGTTTTATTGGCCAAGTCTCAAGCGAGACGTCGCTAGAATTGTTGGGCAATGTAGGACTTGTCACCTAGCAAAGCAGAAAAGGTAAAATACAATATTATATATGCTTTTACCAGACCTTCATGCTCCGTGGCAAGACATAAGTATGGATTTCGTGCTTAGGCTTTTTAAGACGATTAGACAACACGATTTTATATTTGTAGTGGTGGACCGTTTTTTTCTAAAATGGCCCATTTCTTCCCTTGTTCTAAAACGCCATATGCCTCCGACATTGCCAAAATATTATTTAAAGAGGTGGTTCGTTTGCATGGCTTGCCAAAGACCATTGTCTGACCGAGATGTGAGATTTATGAGTTATTTTTGGAAGACACTTTGGCACATGATGGGTACGAGGCTTCAGTTCTCATCAGCATACACCACCTACAGATTGACAGTCAAACGAAAGTGGTTAATAGACGTAGGTAATCTGTTGTGATATCTTGTGGGTGACCATAGGACCTAGGATTCAGTGTTACTAGTTGCAGACTTTACATACAATAGTTCAATCAATAGGTCAATAGGCGTGAGTCCATTTAAGGTAGTGCATGGTTATAAGCCTAAGAAGCCTATAGATCTCATCCCAATGTCAGTCTCCCATAGGCCGTCAGAGTCCGCAGATGCATTTGCACGCCATATTCATGACTTGCATCATGAGATTAAGAAGCGGATTAACGTAAGCAATGGAAAATATAAAATGCTAGTTGATTCAAATCGCAGATTTGAGGAGTTTCAAGTGGATGATTATGTCATGGTTCAGATAAGGCCAGACCGGTTTCTGCAAGGAGCCGTGAAGAAATTACATGCCCACAATGCTGGACCTTATCAAATATTGAAAAGAGTGGGTCACAATGCTTATGTTGTGGATCTTCCACCTAGCATGGGCATTAGCTCTACATTCAATGTGGAAGATTCCGTCTCTATTCAAGGACCAGGAGCTTCGCCCATTGGCCCTTCTTCCAACCTTTACCCGTGGCCTTTATTAGACCCATCTTCTCATCTTCTGCACCTTTTTACCATCCATACTAGCTAGAAGAAAAGAGATAGGGGGTATTCTGGATGAGCAAGTGGTTTCCACCGAGCACGGGGGTTCTTAGAAGTATCTCATCAAGTGGAAGAACGGGCCAGAGTCAAATAGTACATGGATCACGGAGAGCGAGCTTCATAGAATTGACTCAGATCTTCTTGAGCATCACCGCAACTTTATATCACCTTTGGCGATCTCTTCTCAGCTGAGGAGAGTTGATGAGGACATCCGGGCACCCTATTGAGTATATCAGAGGACGAGACGAATTGTGGCTCACGCCCCAGTTTTCCTATGGCTAGATGATCATTACATGGTGGTCTAACTCCAAATCGTAGGTGAGTGGAAGACCCCATATGCATATTTAGTGCATCATTAAAGACCATACATTGGGGCGATACATGTGGGGTTGCTTATTGGGAGCATAGAGATACATTTTACATATGGAGACACATTTTTCTCCTTAGCTAGGGTTATTTTATATTTATTAGAAAGTTAGGGGGTTATGTCTTATTTTGGATTAAAAGTAGGAGGTTTTTAGGACTTTTCCTCATTGAGAGGTGTCTTTTTGTAAAAGTCCCAAGTTGAGACTATTTAAGGGTTATGGGAGCTCTAATTTGAGAAGGCTATGATTATTATGAATGAGATTTCTCTGTTAGGGTTTTTCTTCTTACAATTTCCTGTGATGGGAATGGTGTGAAGCCATTAATCTTAATCTAGATAAGTTTTTTTTGGGTCCTTACTCTTGCTCCGGTGGTAGACTCTTAGGACTTTCAACACCTGGTCAAGGGTTTGAGTACCCATAGGTGGTGAAATTCCACTACGGCATGAGTGTGTGGGGTATGAGTGCGTGTGTTTTAAAATTTTTTTTTTTTTTTTTTTTAAAAATTATAGATAAGTTTTCTTCTCTCTATTTCTTTCAAAGTTTCCTTTTATTTTCCACTTTTCTCAACCCATCTCCACAATATTCATTCCCAACTCTCATCCTTATCAAAACCCAAACTAGACCACATCAAACCCTAACCTAAACCTACACTTTTTTCCCGCCTGTGAACAGTGCCGTGAATAGTACCGTGAATAGTGATCTTCTCACTTCCATACCTCTTTTCTCCTATTTTCTTAACTTTTAAACCCCAAGTTCCTAAATCCACAATTATAAAACCCAAAATCCCCAATCCCAAACCCTTAACCTAATTCCCAATTAATCCAAACCTAGAATACTTGACCCTTGATGGACATGCGTGAATCACCTTGAACATAGATCAATCTCTATGCTAAAAATGGAAGTCCCATCTTCCATTGGGCCTATTTCTCTTTTATCTATATGTTGAGGATCCATCGTATACTACAGGATTGTAGTTAGGCCTTGAATCTAAATATAGTTGCTTACTTGCATATCATTTATATATGTGGTAGATTATATATTTTTATGTTTCTCATTGATATGATAATCCATCATTTAGCCTAGACTCATGTTTGGCATCAATAAAGGTGGCTCTACTCATGCTTTAGAAGATGGAGGACAACCAACACTAGGTGAGCTTCTAACAAGTATCCACATGAACAAAAGATCCTCAAAATGGGAACGCGATGCAAACATGCTTCATGAGCTCTGTAAATTGTTAAGAGTTTTGGGAGGGAAAGAGAGAGAGAGTAGAATGGTCGAAGTGGGTAAATGAGAGTTATATGCCCAATTGCTCTTTATTAGGAATAGAATAGTTACAAAAATGCCCTAATTAAAAGATGTATGCCCTTTTGATTTTGTTTGTGCAACTCATCCACTAGTTGTACCAGTTTCACTTGTGCATGTTGGTTTTGAACACAGACGGATTACACTCCAAAACCAAGATTTAAATCCTTTGCCTATCATGTGCCTAATTGTATTTCTCTCCATCAATCCTCTACCTAGCTTTTACATTTTAATGTACTTCTAATCTTGCATCTGTACTCACAATCATTTTTACCCACCTAATCTTTTGGCAATAGATTCGTTTTGTTTCGTTAGCCTATATAAATGAGTTATTTGATATGAAGGCAAGCTAAGATGATCTATGCATGCACCCCGCCACTGTACACATGGCGGACATGTACCTCAAAGCCTCAATCCAAACTGTCCAAAATGTGGGTTCGTTCATGTCATATCCCCAAAATCAGATCAAATGGAATATCCCAATATAGCACTAACTGAGATTTTCCGTTGAACCTGGACCATGCTTATTTCTCATTTTACACATCCATTTTATGACCAATGGTTGGATGGTAAGGATCATCCACTCAGTCAGGTTTTGGGTTATGATTTGTAAACAGCATTCCATGATAAAGACAGTTTGGTTTATCTCCACGTTTGACTCCCTGTATCTGTTCCCGACAACCATGCCAGCGTCCAAGAATCAAGACACATTCCAGAAAGGGTGTGGAGCTGTGCGTTGGAATTCCTGTCCCATAGTTTAGTTTCTGATTTTCAATATTCTGCTATCTTTTTTCAACAAAACAAAAATAAAATCATTTACATTAGACATATTTATGCTGCTAGATCTTCATGCCCCAACAAGAAGTTCAATAGATCATTTAAGAAAACATAAAAGAAACAGAAGCATACTACAGAGAGTAAAATTCAAAGCTGATTAGACTACTATACGTGCTTTCCGCCATTTCTCCAGTGGCGGTGACTCATCCACCATACATGCAACATGTCAAACCAGTCACTCGAATTGTTGCCCATTGTGGATGGAAAATGTCCCAAAAATCACACCGATCAGCAATCTTAACTGTTTGATGTTGGCCATTAAATTTCAAATTCTGACCATTTTCTTTTTAACCAAACATCTGATGGCCAGATAGATAAGATCACGTCTGTGTGATTATTGGGACTTTCTATCCATGGTGGGGCCCACAACTTCAATTATCTGTATTAACATACATTTAAGACGTATGTATTGTGGATGAGTGACCACAATTATTTTTTTTACATGAGTTGGATGCACAGAGAATTCTAGCCCATCAAAAGTAAAGACCTGATAGAATCTTCTCAAGAGCGTGAAAAAGATATTTCAGTTTTCTCATTTGGATCTCTAGAATCTCCATGGCCAACAGTAACAGAAAAAAAAAAAAAAAAAAAAAAAAGGTACCTTTATCAAACCCGCCAAACAGTGCACATCAATGCCATCAGGAACAATCCCCCTATTTAGCTGATCTCTAACATATTCCTCTTGGCTATTCTCAGCATTGATTCTGAATATGCCTTCAGCCTGCATGTTTAAATCTAAACAGTGAACACAACCAAAACACAACAAGTTTCGAATTCAGCCCTCATACAATAAGAGATGCTGTACGTACATGAAGACCTCCTTGTGAATATAAGCGTCTCTGCATCAACAGGAGTATTGTTGGCACACTATTCCCTCTAGAGTCATAGGAACATTGCATAGATTCTGTAGAAACTCCAAAAACATTCGCACTGCAGAAAAGGAGATTTGAGTTAGGGGAACAGAACCCATTAATGCCTGAGGCAAAGGACTCAAACAGTTTAGTATTTTTTACATGGGCAAACAAGATAACCCAATGCCCTGACAAAGGCCTTTATGCACAGCCAAACCCACAGGTGGAGATTAAAATAAAATAAAAATTTTAAAAATAAAAAGGTTTGTCCTGGTTAAGTAAGAGAATTATAGGGGTCCTAATCATGGCTTTAAGAATCAGAATCAGACTCCAAAAAGTAGGAGTTGACTCGCATTTGGTATCACCCGATCCGGTTCAATACCATGAGTTACCCCCAACTCAAACTAGCCATGCCGACTCAGCCCCGATTTGGGCAAGCCCACAGTCCGAAATATTGGTATCGCATTACATATGGCATCAGGTAATTTATCGTACTTTTTTAGAAACATGGGGAAACATTGGGTAATTATTGATCTTTTCAATGAAACTTCAGGGATTGTTTAATGAGACCTTAATACATACTTTTAAATCATAACATCTCAAAAAAGAAGTGCACATAATAGGTATAATAGGTTTCCTTTGTATAGGGTCACAAGCTATGCGTTGTCTGAACTAATGTAACTATATTCAAATTGAATGCATAACATTTAAAGTGTATGTAGCGATCATTTCATCAAACACTCCTAAATACTTCAAAATGTCTCAATTGACAGGTAGTTGAAGGAAATTTTTGAAAAAAAAAAATATTTTAATAATTTTCTATTAATTTTTAACAAAAAATGAATTTTATTTTCTGAAAATTGACGAGGACTGGACAAATCAGTAGATCAGCCCTCATACAAGCTTGATTTCATGTTTGGAGTGCAACATTGCAAACAATTTGGGAGAAATTGGAGAAATTTCGAATTTTTCCAATTTTCCCCAAATCAAACCGGTTACACTCAAATTTCGAAATTAGAGTGTATATGATTATCACTTCATCAAATACTCCTAAATACTTCGAAATTAGTATCAAATGATAGTTGGTTAAAAGAAAATTTCGAGAGAAAATAAAAAAAAAATAAAAATAAATAATAAATAAATAAATAAAAACTTGGAGAACGTGGAGAACCAATGGATATTGAAATCAAAGCTCCAACTCCATGATTTTTCATGCAAAACATGAAAAACCAATGGATTTATAACCATTTGACACTGATTTAACATAATTTCAACAACAACAACAAAAAGGATCGAAAATTAAAAATGCTCACCAGATCGAACATGTGGGATATATCAGCACTACCTGTGCATTTCGCATCGCATAGGTGGGATACAAGATATATCGTGGGATATATCAGCTGATATCGTCAATATCTTAAACCAATCGGCAAGCCCCACCTCGACTCAGGACCTAACAAGTCGATCCAAGTGCCAAGTCTTTTTATCCATGGTCCCGATGTATTGCAGCATGTATAGTGTCCTGATGTGCCCAATCTATACAAGTTGGATCCATCTAGATTCCACCTTATCAATCATGGGTCCCATCATGGCTGGGAAACGTCCCAAAAATTGTCCAGCAGAAAATCCAAACCTTCATTGGTGGCCTAGAAATAGATTATTAAGAAAAAAAAAATTGCAGCTTTGATCTAGAAAAAAGATCTTCAAATCTAGAAGATTTTTCGGGGCATCCATCATCCAGGGTGGCCCATCAAATCAACAATCTAGATCACCAATACATGGGCCCCACTTGTACAAACTGAGCATCTGATGTATAGCGGGTCGCGGACAGTTTCATGGCCAAGATAGATCAGAAAAGGCCCGGTCGACGACAGAAGTGATCTGGACCGTCGGACCTTAGATCGGACGTATCTTGCAATCCGGAATGAGTTAGTTGACGTAAAATATATAATTTTGGGGTAGAACGAGCTACTTTAGCCAACCAACCCAGCTACGCCGGGTTGTGACGCTCGGAATTGCGAGAAACCCCTGGATCGACAGTCGTTTCCCTGTTTTAATTTCGTTTTTACTATTAGTAAGTTTTAGTTTGATTATAACTCTTCATCCGCCGGGCTTTAGGAGTTGCGTCCAACGTGAAAAAAGCTTAGAATAATTAGGGGAACAGTTTGGTGAAGCCAAATAGGACACTTACTATTTTTGGCCGAAAACCTTGTGCACTAGTAGACATCACGACCGTCTATAAATAGTAAGTTTACTATTTATAGTAAGTCACGAATTCTAGGAGTTTTAGTTGCAGTTTGATTCTAATTTCTTTCCCATTGCTTGGTACCCCTATTTAAAGGGTTGTGAACTCATTTTTATTCATCAATTAATCAATTTCGAATTTATTAGAATTTATTTATATTTTCTGCTTTCTTTCCTCGTGGATTCGAGAAGTCTCTGTGAGGAGTCCAGAGAAGCTCCGTGGATTCGGAGTATTTATCCTCATCACGTTCATCCCTGCGTCAGCATCTCAGGCAACTATGCATGCCCTGATGCATAAGATTAGGGACCCTACAATTCCTCACTAAAGAATAGAAGGATTACGCATTACCAGAAACATGTAGAGATGGATTTATGAATTTGAATCACTAGCAAAAAGGCTGGTTCATATTTCAAATCCTTCATTGGGAACAGCATAGGAATCATCACGAAAGAAAGGAAATATAAACAAGTCAATGCCCATGATGTTCTCAAGACCTACATCTACATAGTACATACCACCATGTGCCTTTACTCAAAATGGTTGTGTTAAAATAAGTCATGACATAGCGTTCCAGATGGTTAACTCTAAGCAAGGTTTTAGAACTCGGTTTCAGAGTGCGACTCACTCCATAATCAATCTCAACTCAGTCCAAAACTGTCCGACTCATCCAACTAGGTCTGACTCAGTCCGACTCATTCCAATCCAAAACGACTCTGTCCAAGTCACCCTGATTTAATTTAATTATTACCAGTTCCCACTGAAACCGATACGTCTCGAGCTTTAGCGAATTCATATCCGACGATTGTTAAACCTGTGACTTCAAGATTTCCATTTACACACCCACAAGATAGGAATATTTAGAAAGAAAAGAGAAATTTTCAAATTTGAACCGTCAAACAATTAAAAAGAATTATTAAAAAGTATATATGAATCATTGCATCAATAGGTCTGAAGAAACAATTTTTGCACAAAACCAATAATAAAGAAAGGACGAGTTTGCAACAAGTTTAGACCCCAAGGTTGTATCATTTTAATTCATCAAAAAAAAAAAAAAGTTATGAATAATTTTAGCATAACATGCTTTTTTCAACTTCACTATGTTATTGCTTCATTTCTACATTTCATACATAGATCTGACAGATCCATCAGACAAAAGAGAACTAAACAAAATTTCAAGGGACAATTTGGTAATTTGCAATAAATTCAAAAGAAGGTTCGGCGTAATTGCGAAGCATGTGAGCTGAAAAGTCTATAGTTGTAAACAAAATCGTTAGAGGGAAAAACTCCTCCCACAAATGAGGGTTGAATGTCCAATGCCACCTCATTTGATGCTTTAGATCTTACCAACTCCCAAATCAAGGAAGTCAAAGGAGACGTATAGCACAAAGATGCTCCGAATAGACCCAAGCATGTTACTGGCCAGAGAACATCTCTAAGATATTCTAACAAAGAAGGTTAACTGTCCAATGCCACCTCATCCAAACAGTCTCTTTGTGTGTTTTTAAAATACCACCAATAACTCCTGAATCAAGGAAGTCAATGGGAGATTTATAGCACAATGGTGCTTCAAATAGACAATCCCCATCTTTGACCAAAGAATATTTCCAAGATGTTCCAACAAGGAGCATCAAAAAGGGATTGGTATGGTGTCTGTCACTTTCATTTGCTTAACAACTAATCTGAGAATTGTTTTTCATAGACATGGCAAGCATGTCCGAGATCTGAACTCAATCATGAGGTAGGATATACACTAGATGGGCCATACCCCAAAATCACACCAATATGACAAATCCTAATCCTGGGGATAGAGAAAAGATGATCATAAACAAAAGCCGACCAAAGCTCCTTTGACTGTCGATTTTCTCCTAAAAAAATCCTCCAAGATTAGATCATCCAATGATTCTGAATTTTGGGATATGCCCCAGCTGAGGTAGGGCCTGCCTGATGAACAGTTGGGATCTTCTACACAATTCTCCAGTGTACATAACACAGGGTCATTGATAAGTTAGGCAGAAGAAAGAGACATTCTAGGTTTCCTCCATCAAGGAGACCATACTTGACAAATGTATACAATCTGAGTTGTCAAGCATCACAGCAATAGTCAACCATCTTGCAGTACCAACACCTAAGGTTCTAATTATTTAGAAAGAAGACAATGCATACCTTTTGTGTTTGTTTTTCAGTCAAAAACTATTAAAGACAACCTACAGGCTACAACAGCTAAGTCTAGTCCTTCACAAAAGAAATAAGATTATACCAACCTGCCACCAATCAAGAAATTGAAGAGAATAGGCATTGAAATTAAAGGGTCTAATAACTCAACCAGACTGTAGCGTCACTCTTCCTTACAAAAAAGCACATCAGCCATAATTCCAACTAAAATATGTAGAAATCTGCAGGCCACCCCAAATTACCATTACATCCAATTTTCCAATGATATCCAAATCCAAATCCCTAAAAAATTACCCAAAGATGGCCCTCCTTGTAATGACAATGCAGCTTTTTCAATGGCACTAGGTGAATATGTCTCTTTTGCTAGAGGCCGAACATTTGGGATCTAAGCCAATGACAAAAATGGGTCGGAACTCAGAATCCTTGCATTGATGGAAGCAATGTGAAGTTGAGAGGGGTAAAATCCTGTCCTAGCATTTAAACAGCTCCTGCAACATTAACAATAAGGTATTCATGAAAAATAAGTCCCTTGGGTCGCTTGGAGTCACGTGTTCCTCGCCAATAAGATGAAAAGAAGGGCCTCAGCTGCTTGTTTCTCTCATATTTGCCCATATCCAGGGAAGCTAAATCCATAGGCTACAAAAGGTGCAACGATATTGTCTATATATTAGATCTCAGTATCCATTGCCTTTCAGCTGCTTGTTTCTCTCATCTTTTTTTAATAAATTTCTTTCTTACCGATCAATAAAAAATAATAAGAATGGAAAGATCCTAAAAACCTCTTACCAGGACTTAATAACAGAAATCATTGCATAAAACATCCATTCGACACCCTCCTCCCCAAAATAGATAAATAAATAAAAATAAAAGGCAGAAACAATCTCGACGAATAAAATCACAAAGCTTCAATCAAATCCTGCAACAACAAATGTAAAGAAAAAAGGGATGTAACTTTGACATCATTCGTACAGTTGGCAATGGCATCAAACTACTAGCCGTAATACTTACCAAATTAGAATGCAATTCCAAAACTGTAGGAACATGTCAGCAAAACTACAAGCAGTTCCAACACATTTCCACCCAAAATATCTCCACTATATATATATATATATATATATATATATAGAGAGAGAGAGAGAGAGAGAGAGAGAGATCTCGGCTATGAAACTGAGAAGGAAAAAATCTACCACTGAATTTGCTCTCTTCAAGCATGGGATTCTATGCTACAATGAGAAAGACTAAAATTAGAAAAGGAAAAGGAAAACAGAAATTCTAACTCTGCACAGAACACCCATTGCTGGAAATCTCAAATATAAGCATTACAAAATAAACACCAAACTTGTATTCCAAACAGAAAACCCACTCCACGAAATCATAACTACAAAAAATTAAGATTCCAACAATACAGTTTCAATTTGACGAAAAGAAAAAGAAAAAGAAAAGGCCCATCATGTTAAAACCTCAAATTTGTAAATGTGACTAAGAAAATAAAATTAATAATAATATTTCAGAATTCAAACCAAACCATAACAAATGCCTAACGTAACACCCACTTCACAAACTACTCAGAACCAAGATATCAAAACTTTAAACAAATCCAACTAGAAAATTTTCAATTTCAAAGGGAAGTCCATGACTAAAATTTGCACAACATCCGGTGGGGAGTCGAGGAGCACACATCTCCACCCATCTAAAGAGAGTTGGCATGAAACATATGAATTTTCAGAACCCCATATCCAAATGGATGTCACACCTGCCATTATCTGATGGGAGATATGTGCACATAAATTACCTTTCAAAAAAAAAAGTGCACACAGAACTTTCCCCAAGTAAAAGCCATCCATTACATAAAAAATCACAAATTTCAACACCAGACATGTTGTGAAACTTCACAAAACCACGATTTAAAACCTTAAACAAAGCCAACCACAACAATCTCAAACTCAAAATCAAATCAATTATTAAAAATAAGAAGAAGAAAATTCCGTCATTAGAAAACCTCAAAATACACCTCACTCCCAAAAGCAACTTCACAAACTTGCAAAAAATCAAAATCTCAAACCATAAACAAATCCAACAACATATATATATATATATATATATATATATATATATATATATATAAATTCATCAAGATATATGCCACCCAAACAATACATAAAATCACACAAGAACAAGGAGAACTTTAAAAAAAAAATTTTAAAATAATAATAATAATGCACATCACATAAAAACTTCAATTTACACCTCCAATCCAAAAACCCAAATCCCTCCAAACACACAAATAATAATAATAATAATAATAATAATAATAATAAAATAATAAAATAAAATAAAATAATGTCAATTTAAAAATAAAAGCAAAAAAACCCATAAAAACCTCAAATTATGCCTCCAATACAAAAACACATTCCGAATCCCTCCAAACATTCAAAAATCCCAAATCCGGAAAATTCAAAAAGAAAAACAACCTCAACCCAAAAATTAAATAAAAGATAAAGGCAACACCCATCACATAGAAAACTCAAATTCCACCTCCAATCCAAAAACCCACTTCCCAAATCCCTCCAAACATCTAAAAATCACAAAAAATAAATAAAAAATAAAATTAAAAATCCCATAAAAACCTCAAATTACACCTCCAATTCAAAAACCCAAATCCCAAATCCCTCCAAAATTAAAAAATCCCAGACCCAAAATTTTCAAAAAGAAAACAAACAACATCAATCCAAATTTTAAACAAAAGATAAACAGAAAACCCACCACCTAAAAACCTCAAATTCCACCTGAAATCCAAAAACCCACATCCCAAATCCCTCCAAACATTCAAAAATCCAAAACCCACAATTTTTTAAAGAAAAAAGACAGAAAACCCAACTGACCTGGCACTCGGTGCCCGCCTCGGGACCTCAGGCTCGAACTCGACTGGCAACCCAAGGAACCCATTAAACCGGTCGAACGTGACGTGGGCGACATGCCGCACGTCGGTAGGCCACCCGATCTCCATCGACCGCAGATCCTCCCTTCCCCCTGCCGTCCTGCACGCTACAAGCGACTTCCGGAAGATGGCCACAAGCAGCGCTAAGAGCGATAGCTGTTCCTCCTTCTTCTTCCTATCTTCCTCCTCTTCTTTATCTGTGTCGCTTTCTTCTACAGGAAGTGAAGGAGGTGGGCCTTGATTCAAAAGGGATGGTGTGATGTGGGGCGAGGTGGCATCATTTGGTGCACAGGATAAGGAGTCGTGGGGTGCGCAGGATAAGGAGCTTGGGGATGAAGGGAAGTGAGAGGGGGAGTGGAGGACTTCTGTCATGGGCGATGGCAATTTGAGAAGAAAAAGGTATAATGTAAGAAGGGAGGGGTATTTTGGGAAGGATTTTTACAGAAGGGAAGGAGAACGACTAGAATATTGGAGAGAGGAGTTTGATTGAAGAAAGGGTTTGTGGTGGTGGGACGTGAGAATCATGAAGGGTATTTTTGGTATTTTTTAATTTTTTTTTAATCTTCTGTTCGAGCTTTGATATGCTGTTCTGGCTTTTTTGTTTTTTGAGGGGTTTTGGAGAAGCAGAGGAGATGAAAGAGAGAGAAAGGAGGGTTGATTGACACAGTACATCTGGATGTATTGCTAATTTTTTACATCGGGGTTGTAGCCGTTGGATCTGGGGTCCTTTTATAATGATCCAAACCGTTTATTCGATGGGGTGTAGATTGGATGGATGATAACTGATATAAATTTTACTAATGGTAGAAGAAAAGTAGTTATATAATACTTAGGACACGTATGAACGCTTGATACGGAAGCAATGGTAGTTGTACTCGTAGCTTGTACTAACGACTATTAAAACCAACCGGACGGTTGGAGCGGATTAACTGCAGCGCACCCACCACGCCACCAGGGATATCCCTGATGGCAATGCTCTGTGGGGCCCACATGATGTATGTGTTTCATCCGTGCCGTTCATCAGATTTTCTAGCTCAATTAAAGCCTAACCTTAAAAAATTAGGCAGATCCAAAGCTTAAGCGGAATACAGGGCTGGAAATAATTGAAATATTCTTAGGGCCCACCCTGATTTTATCTAACCTGATCCTAAGGTCACAAATGAATGAAGGAATGTGCTTTCACCCAAGTTTTAAACAATGAGTCTCAATATCTACCGTTCACCCAAGTGTGGTTTAACAGTACATTCCACTTCCACTATAGGTATCCGTGGAGCACTTTTTTGTGTTGATATTTTTCACTTTCAACGGTTCAGTAATTGTTCACCCATACCAAATACTTTAGATAATTAAAGCTTGTTTGGATTACTGAATTTTACAATAATGTGTTGGAAATTGCGGTAAAAATGTAATGCTAATTATAAGAGAAATGTAAAATTGTGAAGTTATGCTATACTAGTTGATATCTCTACTTTCTATGTATAAAATAAATTCACTGGTTAGATATAGTTGAATATAATTATGTTAATATATGTTATTCACACCATTTATCCATTTTGTAAAATCATTTTAGGACTGTCTTCAAAAATGAACTTCTTTTTTTTTTTTTTTGTTATCTTGTTAGTACACCTACTCTCAGTTCACACACTTCAGTGTTAGCCACCCCCATCAGGAATCGATACCAAGACTTTAGTGTTGAAATGACGTATCATTCACTCGGTCTTCAAAAATGAACTTAATCTAACTTCATCTATGCCTGCCAGAAGTTTTTAATGGCAGACATTTAATCCCTATACTAGATATAGTGTAGTCCTGTCTTTTTTGAACTTGCTTTATTTTTTGTCCTATTTCCTTAAATGACCATGCAAGAGGAATGAATGGTGTATATATGACACATACATTATGACGGAGGCCACAAAAGTATGCCATGTCAACAGTACTCATTAGCAAGCAATATCCAATTAGATGGAAGAGGTAATGATGTGGGTTTTACAGTATATTACAGTGGGTAGAATAATATGACTTTTAGTCGACGATACGTTACAGTGGGTATGATAATATGACAGTTTACTTTGACCACTGATATTCCACATGCGCAATTGCTGTGTAATTTTTAAGTGCTTGAGTATAGTCAGTAACACTTTGACAGAGTATCAAAGTTGTTCTGAAGAAGAAATCAGTTTGAATATTTGAAGGATTATAGGTATTTTAAATCCATCCACGGTGAGGTCCATTGTATTAACGGCTTGGATTATTAAAAACATGAGACCAGATGCAACAGCTATAGTTGATTAGTAGTACATTGGGATGTACCTCAGAAAGTAACAAAATACGAGAGACAGGATGTCGGAGATAGTATTTGATGCTCTGGCTGCGGATGACCTTTGATACGCAGGCACTGAGAAATGATGAATGTACCATTAAGTAACTCAAATGAAACTGTCCAAGTTGTGGAAATCATTGTCGTTGAATTACAATATTCCATAACTCAAGATTGGTTGAACAATCAAAACCTCTGCTTCATGGACACTAATGGCTAAATAGCTAAATAAGAGTGATTTTCGCTTTATCATCGAAACTCTTAAACATAACTTAGACAGTTTTGTTGAGAAGTGGAGCCACATCTGGGGTCGCCCACGACCAGTCGAAGTTGCGCAGATTTCGTGTCGCAAGTCTTTTCGCAACTGGGATGCGAAAGGAGTTTCGCGGATTTCGTGTCGCAAGTCCTTTCGCAACTGGGATGCGAAAGGGAAGTTGTCAAAACTATAAATTGGGGTCCCTAGGGTTATTTTAGGGTTAATGTGAATATTGGGGAGCTATTCTAAGGTGTGGGAAAAGGGTTTTCTCTATATCTCCAAGGGAGAGGTTAGTATATTGCCTTGTAATATTCATTCTTCATAGTGGAAGTTTGCATTTGTGATTTTTTACCCTAGTTTTAGGTTTTTCCACGTATATCTTATCTCGTGGTTTGTTTGGATTGTTTTAATCTATCTATTTCTTCTTGTTTATCGTTTATGAGTGAGACCTGAGATTGGATCTAGGCTCACTGCGTTGTTGGCGTGCTGCGCAACAACTGGTATCAGAGCTATTGGTTTAGTCCTATTGGGAGCGATGGCGGAAGATGGGAAAACTAGAATTGAGAAGTTTGATGGTTCAAACTTTGCCTTCAGGAAGATGCAGATGGAGGATTATCTGTATCAAAAGGACCTCTATATTCCTCTAAGAGGAAAAGAGAAGAAACCAGAAAAGATGACAGATGATGAATGGTTTTTACTGGATAGGAAGGCTTTAAGAACGATCCGACTCTCTTTGTCTAAGAGCGTCGCCTTCAATATATCCAAGGTAAAAATGACAAAAGAATTAATGGAAGCCCTAACCACCATGTATGAAAAGCCCTCAGCATCTAATAAGGTTCATCTTATGAAACAGCTATTCAACATGAAGATGTCAGATGGTGGGAGCGTGACTGAACATCTAAACGAGTTCAATACAGTCACGAGCCAGTTGAAATCCGTTGGCATTGCTTTTGAGGATGAGGTCAGGGCATTATTGATCTTATCCAGTTTGTCAAACAGTTGGGATGGTTTGGTGATTGCTGTGAGCAATTCTTCAAGATCAACAAAGCTGAAATTTGATGATGTGGCTGGTCTAATTCTCAGCGAAGAATCTAAAAGGAAGGCATCAGGAGTTTCAGGGGATTCAGGGAATGCTCTAAACGTTGAAGGAAGAGGAAGATCGCTGAACAAAGGAGGCAATAAACACGGGCGTTCTAAGTCGAGGAAGAAGTCTAATGGACTGAAAGACAAAGACGGGTGTTGGCATTGCGGTAAGAAGGGGCACATGAAACGTGATTGCAGGGCGCTCAAGAAACAAGAAGGAAGCTCTCAAGGCGGGAAGGATTCAGTGAATCTATCTGAGGAGAGCGACACAGAGGCGTTGATCTTGTCTCTTGATGCGAGGAATGAGTCTTGGGTTATAGACTCGGGTGCTTCGTTTCATGTTACTTCGTGTAAGGAAGTTCTGCGTGATTATGTGTCAGGTGACTTTGGGAGAGTCTACTTGGGTGATGATGAGTCGTGCAATATTGTTGGAAAGGGGGATATTCATGTAAATCAGAAGACTGAACGGTCTTGAAATTGAAGGATGTCAGACATGTACCGAGTTTGAAACGTAATCTGATCTCAGTGGGACAGTTGGTCGATACTGGTTATGTGACGACATTTACCAGTGACTCCTGAAAGATCACACAAGGTGCCTTGGTAATATCTCGAGGCAAAAAGGAAGGTACTTTGTACGTGACTTCAGGATCATATAGTTCACTTGCAGTCGCATCAACTGGAGTGAATGGGCAGTTATGACATCAGAGGCTGGGACATATGAGTGAGAAAGGGATGAAAGTGCTATTGTCAAAAGGGAAGCTACCAGGGCTGAAGTCTATTGACTTGAAATTCTGCGAGGATTGCGTGTATGGCAAGCAAAAGAGGGTAAGCTTCAAGAAGACGGGACGCGCTCCAAAGACACATCTGTTGGAGCTTGTACACACTGATGTGTAGGGACCGGCACAGGTATTATCTCTTAGTGGCTTACGTTATTTTGTTACCTTTATTGATGATGCTAGTAGAAAACTGTGGGTCTACTTCTTAAAACATAAATCTGATGTATTTGATGTATTTAAGAAGTGAAAAGTTATGGTAGAAAATGAGACAGGTAAAACACTAAAGTGTCTCGGATCTGACAATGGGGGAAGTATTGTGATAAGAGGTTTGAGGAGTATTGTGCAGCAAATGGAATCAAACATCAGAAAACTATTCCAGGAACACCAAAGCAGAATGGTGTGGCTGAGCGCATTAACAGGACTATCCTTGAGCGCACCAGGAGCATGAGGTTACATGCAGGTTGTCCAAGACCTTTTGGGTAGATGCTGTGAATACTGCCGCATATCTCATCAATAGAAGTCCCTCAGCACCATTGGATGGTGGGCTACCAGAAGAAGCGTGGACTGGGAAGGAAGTGAACCTTGCACATCTCAGAGTGTTTGGTTGCACTTCATATGTTCACATTGATGCAAAGCACAGAAACAAGCTGGATATGAAGTCCAGGAGGTGTACATTTATAGGTTATGGGCAGCATGATTTTGGCTACAGGTTCTGGGATGCAGAAAACAGGAAAATCATCAGAAACAAGGACGTATTCTTCAATGAAAAAGTGATGCATAAAGACAGTGTGAAGGAAAATAAGGCCGAGAAAAAGGAATTCGTAGAGTTGAAAGAGTTACCGGACATGGGTGTTACAGCGCCACAGAATGAGGCAAAGCCGCATACAC
This sequence comes from Magnolia officinalis, assembly GCA_021015155.1. Taxonomy (NCBI): domain Eukaryota; kingdom Viridiplantae; phylum Streptophyta; class Magnoliopsida; order Magnoliales; family Magnoliaceae; genus Magnolia; species Magnolia officinalis. Next base: position 43,196,033 of record JAJHSJ010000016.1, read on the forward strand.
CGGTTGTGAGGAGGTCTACTCGAGAGAGGAGACCCACGGTCCGATACTCACCCTCCTTACATTATCTACTACTGACGGATAATGGTGAGCCAGAGTGTTTCGAAGAGGCGTTACAGTCAGATATACGGGTTAAGTGGGAGCAGGCCATGGATGATGAGATGGACTCTCTTGAGTCTAATCGTACATGAGAGCTAGTCACTCTACCCAAGGGTAAGAAAGCTCTTCATAACAAGTGTGTTTACAGACTGAAGGAGGAGCACGATGGTTCGAAACGGTACAAGGCCAGATTGGTTGTGAAAGGGTTTCAACAAAAGATAAGTATCGATTTCACTGAAATATTTTCACCGGTAGTGAAAATGTTTACAATTCGCATGGTCTTGTATAGTGGCTTCAGAGGACTTACATCTAGAACAGCTAGATGTTAAGACAACCTTTCTTCATGGGGACCTTGAAGAAGAGATATATATGCATCAGCCGACAGGATACGTGGCACGAGGTAATGAGAACAAGGTGTGCAAACTGAAGAATAGTCTATATGGCTTGAAGCAGGCCCCGAGGCAGTGATATAAGAAGTTCGACAGTTTCATGTCGGGAAACGATTTTAGGAGATGTCATACAGACCACTGTTGTTACTTGAAAAAGTTTGATACATCTTACATCATCCTTCTTCTGTACGTTGATGATATGCTTGTGGTCGGTTCAAGCATGAAAGACATCTCAGATCTCAAAAGACAATTGTCTAGAGAATTTGCCATGAAGGATTTAGGAGCTGCAAAACAAATCCTAGGCATGAGGATAAAGCGTAACAGGGAAAATAAGAAATTAGTTTTGTCACAGGCAGAGTACATAGCTAAGGTACTTGATCGATTCAATATGGGAGGTGCTAAGCCGGTTAGCACTCCATTAGCCAACCACTTCAAGCTATCTAAGGAGCAAGGTGCAAAGACGCAGGAGGAACATGACTACATGGCTAAAGTCTCATACGCGTCAGCTATTGGGAGTCTCATGTATGCTATGGTGAGCACGAGGCCAGACATTGCTCAAGTAGTGAGAGTTGTTGGCAGGTTCATGAACAACCCCGGGAAGGAACATTGGAAAGTTGTGAAGTGGATCCTTAGGTACTTGGTAGGTACTAAGGATGTAGGGTTGTGTTATGGTAGATCGAAAATCAAGTTAGAAGGCTACGTGGATTCAGATTTGGCAGGAGATATCGACAGCAGAAGAAGCACTACATGTTATATTTTTACTCTTGGTAGTGCTGCAGTCAGTTGGGTCTCTCAGTTACAAAAGATAGTATCTATCAGTACGACAGAAGCAAAATATGTTGCGGGTATAGAAGCATGCAAGGAAATGGTGTGGATGCAAGGTTTTATGGAAGAGTTGGGTAAGAAGCAAGCATATTGCAAGTTGTACAGTGACATTCAGAGTGCAATACACTTGGCTAAGAATTCAGCCTTTCATTCAAGGACTAAGCATATTGCCATCAGATATCACTTCATACGTTCGTTACTGGAAGATGGATCGATTGCTCTGGAGAAGATTCATACAAGTGAGAATCCTACGGATATGCTGACCAAGGCGGTCACAAGGGAGAAGTTGAAGCTCTGTTCAGCTTTAATTGGTCTTCAGGCTTGAAGACGGGGAGGTGGTGCACTCCGGATGAAGAAGACAAAGGTTTATGGCGATGTGTCTCTAAGTGGGAGATTGTTGAGAAGTGGAGCCACATCTGGGGCCGCCCACGACCAGTAGAGGTTGCGCGGATTTCGTGTCGCAAGTCCTTTTGCAACTGGGATGCGAAAGGAGTTTCGCGGATTTCGTGTCGCAAGTCCTTTCGCAACTGGGATGCGAAAGGAGTTTCGCGGATTTAGTATCGCAAGTCCTTCGCAACTGGGATACGAAAGGGAAGTTGCCAAAACTATAAATTGTGGTTCCTAGGGTTATTCTAGGGTTAAGGTGAATATTAGGGAGCTATTCTAAGGTGTGGGAAAAGGGTTTTCTCTGTATCTCTAAGGGAGAGGTTAGTATATTGCCTTGTAATCTTTATTCTTCATAATGGAAGTTTGCATCCGTAGTTTTTTACCCTAGTTTAGGATTTTTCCACGTATATCTTGTCTCGTGGTTTGTTTGGATTGTTTTGATCTATTTCTAGTTTATATTTCTTCTTGTTTATCGTTTGTGGGTGAGACCTGAGATTGGATCTAGGCTCACTGCGTTGTTGGCGTGTTGCGCAACAAGTTTAATCTGTAATGCTTGTGTGACATGTGTATAATTTTAAAGTAATTTGTAAGTGCCTGTGTATCATTGTCCATCATTTCCAGAGTATCAAAGCTTCTCTCATTTTACAAATGTATTGTGTGCGAGTTAGTGGCGTTCGTCAGGTGATGACAACACGATTAAATGGGACGCGGATTGCGTCCTACCCTGCCCTGAAGGGGCAGATCTATGGGTGGGCCCACAGTGATGTATCTATTTATCGAAGCTGTCCATAACTTTTCTCATAAAGGTATGAGCATAAAAATGAGGCAGATCCAACGTTCAAATGGATCACACGAAAGATGACTTTTGCATTTAATGTTTTGTGCATTTGATGTAACCAAGCTTATTTTTTGGTGTGGTCCACTTGAGCGTAAGATCTACCTCATTTTTGTAGTTATGCCTTAAAATGATCAGAGAAAAAGGATGGACGGCTTGGATAAAGAGAAACATCACCGTGGGCCTACCCATAGAACTGCTCATTCAGGCCCAGAGACCGCAGGGGTAGGACGCAATTTATGTCCCATTAAATGGGGAGGAGTGACTTTTTAATGTATGTCTTATCTACACTGTCTATCTGTCTTACCAGCTCATTTTATAGCATGAGTCCAAAATTTAAGTACATCCAAAGCTCAAGTGAGCCACACCATAGTAAGTGGTGTGAAGCAAATACCTGCTGTTGAAATTTTATTAGGAACCACATAAGTTTTGAATCAAGCTGATGTTTATGTTTTCCATCCGTGCTCATCCATCTGACCTTATAAATAAACCTTATAAATAGAGTTGGATGATAAATAAAAATCACTATGGCCCTAGAGAGGGTGGATTATGTGAGACCCATACTCACCCAGGAAAGCGCGGCTCTCACCTTGGTAAGGAGTTATTGTGATGCCCTATTTTTCCAAATCATTTCAGAGTATTATAATAAAACTGAAGCAATTCTATTTATTGGGTGGGCTCTACCATAAGAAACAGTGGTGATTAACTATCTTACTATTAAAAACTTCTTAAAGCACACCTTATGTTTTGGTAGTTTTTATTTACCATCCAATCTGTTGATAAGGTCATATAAATCTGGATAAGGAAAAAATTATATTAGCTTGATCCAAAACAATTGTAGCTCATTAATGGTCAATCACCATATTTCTTATGGTATAGTACACTTGATAACTAGACCTATTTCATTTTTGGTATAATGCCCTACAATTATTTGGAGAAACGGATGGACGCGGTTGATACATAATAGATACATCAAGGTGGGCCCCATGGTAACCCCACCGTAAGGACCACACCGTCTTGGGTGAGGCCGTCATCTCACCTAATCGACTGTCATAAATGGAATGAGAGGAACTGACCAATGGTTTAGATTGTGTGTACAAATGGGGTCCACTGATCGTGAGTTCAAATGACGGGCACGGATTAGATACTGACAAGGTCAATAGCCAAATCGCGGCTACTGAAGTGACGTCACCAAGCTATGTGGACCCCACCATAATGCATGTGTTGTATCCATACCGTCCATCCATTTGGAGAGATCGTTTTATGGCATGAGAAAAATAATGAGATAGATCTAAAGTTCAAGTGGACCCCACCATAGAAAATAGTGGGGACAGTGACATCCACCGTTCAAAACTTCTTAAGGGACACAAAAGTTTCCGATCAAGCTTATATTTTTCTTTTCACTTCATTTATCTCTATGTTATCTTATGAATAGGTTGGATCTAAAAAAATACATTATGTTAGGCCCTATAAAAGTTTCAACGGTGGGTGTGACTGATCCCACGGTTTTCTGTGGTGGGTCCACTTTAACTTTAGATCTATGTCATTCTTTTTCTCATGCCATAAAACGATCTCTACAAATGGTTAGACGGTATGGATACAACACACACATCATGATGGGGTCCACAAAGCTTGGTGATGTCACTTCAGTAGCGATTTGGCTACTGACCTTGTCAATATCTAATCCACGCCCTCGTATGATAAGATGGAAGCATATTGGCTCCTGTACCTCACACCAGCTATATAGCTGTTGTAGTTGCGTGTCGTGGAAAGACGAGCACTGACGCTCCTCAAGCTCTAAGTTGTATGAAAGGTTCTAAGGAAATCAAAGTTAATTGGGCCCCACAGTGATGTATTTATTATATCTACACCATTCCATCTATTTTTAGAATTCGTTTTAAAGCATTATTCAAAAAATGAATCATATCTAAAGATTATCTAGACCACACCATGAATAGCAGAGGAGATAATGATTTTCACCATTAAACAATTTGCAGGGCCCACCATAACGTTTATTTTACATCTAATCTGTTCATAAGTTCACAAATACATGGATGAAGAGGAAAAACAAATTTTATATTGATCCAAAACTTTTGTGACACCAAAAAGGATTTCAATGGTAGACATTCAATCCCGTACTGGTTTTTTTAATGTGTCCACTTGATAGTTAAATCTTTCTTATTTTTTGCCTCAAGCCAAGTAGATAGTCGGTTTGGATATAACACATACCTCGTGATAAAACCCACGGAACTTGCTGACGCGAATACAGCAGCTATATAGCTAGTGTGAGGTATACCAGCCAATCCTCTTCCGGTTAAGATCGCCTAGATATCCGGTCACATCTCCTGTGATTTTGTCTTGTCTGCGATTGCGAAGAAAGCGCAGCAGAGCGAGATTTATGACAACAAAATGTGAACAGAATCGCGCGAGTGATATGGAAATGGATGCTCGGTGTTACGTGTCATTTTGACATGGGGTACCAAATCAAAACCATTTATCAGGTGGAAAAAACAGGGAAGATTCATCTGGACATAGAAATAGAACATTATCATCATTAAAGTGGCTACACATGAGCATTGTATATGAACCGTATATGTGCTATTTATTCCTTGATTTTCAGTTTTCTTGTTTTAGTGTGGCCCAAGTGACGTGTGGAACGAGCTGAATCCACCATAAAAAGGACTGATGAATGAAAACGATCTCACAAAACATTGACAAGTGGGGCACTTTCTAGGCTAGCCGTCTTAGGACCGCTCGTTGGATGGATGCAATGGACGCGTTTACGGTCCACCTTAATGTTTAGTTCCGATCTATTCTATTGATAAGGTTAAACATATTTGAATGAGGGGAAGATCAAATATCAGTTTGATTCAAAACTTTTATAGCCATGGGGGGTTTTAATTATCCAGCATGGTCTAGGAAACGAATGGATGACAACGCTAACTTTTGGATTTGCTTGTTTTTTCTTATTATTTGTTATGCATGATTTTTTTTCTTAATTGATACAATGAGCTGGAAAAATAAATAAACAGCGTGGATATACAATATTTACATCAAGGTGGGGGTCATAGGCAAGGTTGCACCGAAGGTATGCGGATCGCGTACTACCAACCTCGTCTTTAGCCTCAAATGAATAGCATTTCCGTGGGTGGGCCCATGGTGATTTATCTATTTACATATGTGGGCACAAAAATAAAGTAGATACAATGCTAAAGTGGACAACATTGCATATTACTCTGGCATTTAATGTTTTATACATTTAATGATCTCTACATTTAATATCACCAAAGTTTTTTGTTTTGTACGATCTATGTATTGGACCTACTTCATTTTTGTGCATATACTTTGAATGGTATTAGAGGAGGGACGAATAATGTGGATAAACAAGTACATCACAGTGTGCCCACTTACATAATGCCCATTTGGGCTACAAGACTGGTAGGACACAATCCACATCTCCACCAAGGTGGGTATGCCCCAAACCTCACCCAGTACACTTCGGGATCCTGATTGTGGGGCCACCTTGATGCATGTGTGTTACATGTCCATCCATTTTAACATATCATTATAGTGCATGATTCCAAAAATGAAACAGTTCAAATCTTAAATGAACCGTATAAAGGAAATAGTAGTGATTGGAAAAATAAGAAATGTTACTGTAGTTACATTTACAATGCCATTAACTAGTGGATGTGATTATTTGATAAGTGGTTTTTCTTTTATTTTATTCACTTGTGGCCATCCATGATAGGATGACCAATATGGACGGTCTTGATTGACACAAAACCTTGCCTTGTGTCTAGAGCTGGGCATCGGACCGAGTCGGATCGGATTTGGTCCAACTCGATCAGATTTGAAATTTACAGGGTGTGACCCAAACTCGATCAGAACTAGTACCGGATCCGGGTCATTAGACTCGAACAGATCCGAACTCTGCTGACTTAGAACCGATTCGCGTCCGACCAGATCAGGAAACCCGAGTCGGATCGGACTGGGAAAGGTTCGGATTTATTCTCATTATTTACTGCGGTGTGATGTACTTAAAATTTAGTACCAACCCCTAAAATGATAGGGAAAAACTGATGAACAGTGTGGATGAACCAAAAAATTCAATACGGCCCCACACAAGCTCACACCACCTTGTAGCTTCGTGAAGAAGCTACACGTGACCACGTTTCATGGCTTCCTGGAGATGCTTCACGTCTCACACCATATTCAGGTACGATGCTATTGAATAAGGTGTACTAACAAGCTAACAAAAGAAATAAAATAAAAATAAAAATGTAGTGCTTTGTTGACTCCAGCTACAAGCCGGTCTAGGTACGTGTCGTGCGCAGGCAAGCACTAACACTCCTCGAGCTCCGAGTTGTAAGAACGGGTGGGCCACGGGTTAGGCTACTGACGTGACGTCACCAAGTTCTGTGGGCCTCACTATGATGTATGTGTTGTATCCAGACCGTCCATCCATTTTGAGATATCATTTTAGAACATGAACCAAAGATGGAAGCAGATAAAAATTTGTAGTGGACCCACCACAGAAAACAGTGGGGAGAGTGATTCCCACCGTTGAAACTATCCTACGGCCCACCATAATGTTTATTTGAAATCCAACCTGTTCAAAAGTTTAAAACGACGTGAAAGAAGGAAAAACACAAATATCAGGTTGATTTAAAACCCTCATGGCTTTTAGAAGTTTTTAATGGTGGGCGTCACTACCCCACTGTTTTCTCTGCTGGGGTCCATTGGAGCTTTGGATTTAACTCATTCTTTGGATCTTGCCCTAAAATGATCTCTCTAGATGGATGAACGATGTGGATATAAAACATACATCATGGTGGGATCCACAAAATTTAGTGACGTCACTTCGGTAGCGACTCTGGCTACTAACCTGTCAGTAGCTAATCCGCACCGATTAGAGGAAGAGGAAGAGTTGCAGAGACAGAGAGACAGAAAGAGAAAGAGAGAGATAGAGTGAGAGAGATTTAAATAAACCTGAGGAGCAACTGCAATGTATCTATGAGAAGCAACGTGTTGAAGGATGGCAGAGTAGCAGCTGTTGGTGAGACAAAAGCCATGGAAGAAAACCACCACTGGATATTCTCCTGTTTCTGTTGGAGTGCTGATTAATAGAGGCTTTGGAGGTGATGAGCTTTCAGGAGCCTCCACAACCTTTACACTCAGCTTCCCTACTTTAAACACATTCTCTCTCTCTCTCTCTCTCTCTCTCTCTCTCTCTCTCTCTCTCTCTCTCTCTCTGGTGGGAGAGCTTTGGGGAAAAAAAAGCAGGTAGGATAAAAAGAGGTTTGGGTGAAAAAAAAGGGTATTTATACATATACCCCTCCGGGTCGGGTCTGTTCGGGTCGGGTTGGATTCATTCGGTCCGGGTATTCGGACTGAATCTGTCCGGGTACAGTGCTATCCGAACCTGTCTCGAAATTAAATCGGATCTGGCCGATCAGAATCGATCAGGCCCGATCAGACCGTCGGTTCTGTTCGGAACGGTATCGAGTCGGGTCTGATCGGGTCGGATCCACCAGATTGGGCCCAAGTTGCCCACCTCTACTTGTGTCCCGTGAAGAGATAGTTCAACCAGCTCTACCAAATAGAGGACGGACTTCATTTACCATAGCTATATAGAAGCTCTGTGGGGCCAATCCGTCTGACATCCATAGTGTCCATCATCACTTTCACTACCTCATGGTAGGACATTATTAAAAAATAAGGCAGAAACAAAACTCAAGTGGCCCACACTACACCAAATCATGGAGCTATAAATATCCGCCATTAAAAGCTTCATGGGTCCACCGCAATACTTTTAATCCAAATCGTTCATAAGGTTACTACCAATGGGATGAATTGGATAAGCTGTATAAGAACTGAGTTAGCTCGCTAACGTAGCTTACTCGACTCAACTTGAAAAAGCTTGATTAGTTGTTTTTAGCTGTGTTGAGCTAATTTGTTGAGTTCGAAAAAATTTCGAACCGAGTTTGAGCTTGCCTGAGTTTGACTCAACTCGACTCAAATGGAACCCGAACTTGAATTGAGCCAATTTGGTGACTCGATTACTTTGATATTAATGCCGCACACTAAGTATTTGATGAAATGACTCAATAAAGTGCTAGTTGGTGGCAATGACGGTATATATATAAAACAAATATCCTTTTTAAATATCTTTTTTTCTTAATTTTGATGTTGCCGTGTTGGATGAAATACCTTTAAACAACTAATGTTGTTTTGCATACAAGAAGAAATTGAAAGTGCATTTTAGTATTTGTGAAAATGCTGCACATGACTGGATCTTTACTCTTGCTCGGGTGGTAGACTCTCAGGAGTTTCGACACCCGGCCAAGGGTTCCAGTATCCATGGGTGGTGAAATTCCACTAGCGCGAGTGTCTGGGGGATTGTGTGCGTGTGTAACAAAAAAAAAAAAAAAAAGAGTATTCATTCTTGGCTCGAACTCGGTTGGAACTGGCCTAAGCTGTTGTTCAAACTGAGTTAATTTCGCCAATCAAGCTCGAGGACTAAGCCTAGCTAAGCTGAGTTTGATTTGGGTCAGCTAGTGGGTGAGTCGAGTTTAGTTGTGTCAAGCTTGACCCGAATTGACTCGTGTATACTCTACAACTAGAAAAGCAGATATCAGCCTTATGAAAACTTCCGTATGCCCCCACGAAGGTTCCAACGGTTACATGTAACGTGGCCCACTTGAGTTTTGGATGGGCCTCATTTTTTAACCCATGACTTAACATGAACTAGCGACACTGATGGACGGAAAGGATGACAAACGGAGTGGGTCCCACAGAGCTTCCGCCTAAAGAGTGCCATGTAGGCCGAGCCGCGTCCCCAAATACGGTAACGGATTGGCTACTCCCCCAGACACCAACCCCGGTGCTGATGGTCGGTGCTATGTGGGCCTCATTATGATGTATGTGTTTCATTCATTCTTTCTATTTATTTTTCTAGATCAATTTAAGGTAATAAACAAACAATGAGGTATATCTCAGTCTCGAGTGGACCACATTATAAGAAACAGTGTTGAATGAACTTCGACAATTAAAAACTTTTTGGGGCATAAAAGTATTGGATCAAGTTGATCTTTGTTTTTTCTCTTAATTCTGTATAACCTAATCAACAGATTAGATGTCAAATAAACCGTACAGTAGGCCCTAGGAGGATTTAAATGATGGATATCTTATTTTCTAACAGCGGGGTCCGCCTGAGATTTATATCCCACTCATTTTTTTGAATAAAAGCCTAAAATGATATTTATGAAACAAGTACATCATGGTAGGGCCCACAGAGTACCGACCACCAGCTCCAGGGCTGGTGTAAGGGGGAGTAGCCAATCCGTTTTCCCCAAATACCAGCCCCTATTCACCTGGACTGGGACACCTACAAAGTGGGGCCCATCAGGATCTCGCATCGTGCCGTAGCGACGTCGGCTGGCACGTGTCGCGACTCGCGAGAGTAGTATTTTGAAATCCCAGCTTGTAGTCATGATCGTGCACGCATATTGCAGCGACCGCCCTCCGTAAAACTCTATGTGGCCCACCAACATCTACTCTTAAATCCACTCCGTCCATCAATATCTCTGTCTAACGTTAGGGTGTTATCCAAAAAACTGTACATATCCAAAATTGATGTTCGCCACACAATAAGAAACAATGGGGATTGATCGCCCATCATTGAAACGTTATTACGGCCACCTTTCAATTGTATCCCATCTGACCCATTCATAATGTTATTCCCAACAGATTGAAGTGAAAACACACATATCAGCTTTATCAAGGATTTCTAGGGACCCAAGTACTCAATATCAGCTATTTATTGTGGTATGGCATACCTGAAATTTGGATCCCCCTAAAATTTTTTATAAATAAATATAAAATAACCTGATGAAACTGATGGACGGAGTGGATTTCATACCGACATTTTGGTAGGCCCCACAGAGCTTTAAGCTGCACGGGCTCCCTGCGGCAGGGCGCTGCACGCAACCCGCGTCTCATTCAATCAGCGTCGGAGCTGACGAAAATACTAAAGAGATTCGCGCGAGTAGAGTTTAAAGAGGTGGATTGCGCACATCGCCCACGTGGCATACAGGTTTGAGATCCGGGTAAAGTGACATGTGGAGCTCCATCAAAGCAGCTTCAGATCATGCTGGAGCCGCTTATCAGCTGTGCTGCACACGTGTGTTGAATGTAGGATTTTCTTCCCATAATCGTGTATCCTCCTAGCGTGGCCCATATGATGATTCCATCCATCCATTCCCTTTATGGTTTAGGAATTTGACGGTTCAAACCATCTTAAGATTGGAGTTGATCTCCCTACCACATTGACGCGCGTTGTAATTCACCTATTCAATCTATCATCGCGCGAATCACCCTAGTATTCCTTCAAGGAAAAGGTGGGTGGGTAGGAACTGGGATGAGCAGATGCGTACGAAATGCCCTTTTGTCTGCTTCAGTTAGACGCCTCCCTTTTGTTTTGGATTTTTCCTTTTTATTTTAAAAAAATAATTAAAAAAATATATATATTTTTAAAAGCGGGGAAAAGGTTAGGGTGTTTTGCATGAGTGTGTAGGATGTTTTTTCAACCTTCAAATTCCGTACGTGTGGGGACCACGAATCTATGATCCAGACCGTTGATTTACTTTGATTCGATCTACTGCGAATTGGGTATATACAGAAATGTTATAGATATAGCACGAGCTTCTCTGCCGTGTACATAATATATAGCTCAAAATCTGACCACCCAAATAGTGGGACCTACTGTAGATGGACTGTGAGCTAAAGATTGCATCCCAACTGGCCAGATGGTGGGCATATACGAAATATTGTAATATGAAAGTCAGTAGACGGTCCAGATTCACAAATATGGTCCTAATGTGATTTTTGAGTACATGACCAATTTACAGTGGGTCCCACCACCTGGGTGGTTGGGTTTGCGGTGAAGTGCGCGTGTACGTAGGAAATTTACATGTATCATAGCTATAATGAATGGCTCTGGGGCTGCCTTGTATCAGAACGTATCTCAAGAACAGTTTTTTTTTTTTTTTTATTATTATTATTATTATTTATTTATTTATTTTTTAACACTAAGCAAAGTTAAAGTGCTGCATAAGGCATCGTAGGCTCATGATGGCAAGAGCCAAGTATGTTATGAATCAATGCATGGGCAAGGAATCGACATAAGTAGGGCCCACGTGATGTACCGCTTAGATCTCACAGCCATGTGTCCTAGTAGCACATAAAACGGACCCGGATTGCCTACTGACCCCGTGCTTTGTGGGCGTCTTATCCACACCGTCCATCCTTTATTAGGGATAATTTTAGGGCATTATGTAAAAAATGAGACAGATTTAGAACTCAGTGGACCACACAACAAGGAAGCAGTAGTGATTGAACGCTCACCATTAAAAACTTCTTATGGCCCACTATATTATTTATATGTCATCCCACCTGTTGATTAGGTCATACAGGCGGATGAAGGGAAAACACAAATATCAGCTTCATATTAAAATTTTCTAGTCCCTGAGAAGTTTTTAATGGTGGCCGTTCAATCACCACTGTTTCTTTTTGTGTGGTTCAAATGTGTTTTCGATGTGCCTTATTTTTGGACACGTATATTAAAATGAGATCTCAAAATGAATGAAAGGCGTGGATGAAACACATACATCATGGAGGGTTCCACGTAGCACTGTCCAGTAGCCACTAGCTAGGCGATGGCGTCCCAATCCCATAGAGACTGCCTAGTACACGTGTGCTAGCCCTTATCCGCAGCGACGTAATCTATCTGAGGCGTAATGCACGTGCGGCACGCGTAGCAACGAGGGGATAGAGAGAAATGGGTGGGTGAGAGGTTCCGAGAAAATGAAAGGTACCACGGTCCTCTACTTGTTTCATTCATCACATAAAAGATAAAACACCCTTTGTGGGGCCCATGTGTTCTGTTTTAAATGTAAGATCCAATCCATCCATTAGGTTTTCTACTCGATGTTACTTTTAGAGGTAAAAAATTAGCTAAATACCTAACTCAAATTACCAACATCACATGGAACAGTAGGAATGGAATGCTGACGGAGGTTTTTGCGTGGACCACGATGTGGTGGATCTTTCATCTAAACCGTTAATCAAGTCTATATAACTCACCCGGATGAAAAAAATAAAAAAATCCGAAATCAACCTGATAAAACACTCAAGTGGGTGGCTAACACCGTTGCTGCGCAATGATTGCGTGTCTTGAAATACCGTGGTATTTTTTTACTATTAAGTGAAAACATAGATTAAGTGACAGCCATGTTTGGTGGACCATGGAATTGTTACATATAACTAGAATGTCACGTGTAAAGTACCCATGTGGAAGGACGGCATTAGGGGTGCACACGAGTTGGTTGGCTCCGGTTGTTGGCTCCAGTTATGGAGTGAAATCGGAACCGAACCATTCCTAATAGTTCCTGGAAATTAAATTGGAACCGGAATCGGACCATTTGCACCCCATAATCAAACTGGAACCGACACATAAAAATAGGTTCAGTTCCGAATTGGTTTTACGGTTTTGGGCTTTTTATAATCTAGCCCATGTTCATTCATGTTATGATCCATTTGATGAATGGTCTAGATATTGTGTAAGGTGTGCAAAAATGCATTAACAGAAACAATCAAATGGCGAGAGAGGGAGGGAGAGAGAGATAGAACCAGAGAGAGAGAGAAGCAGTGGTTGATGGGCGAAGGTGGCTATCCTATGAGAGAGAGAGAGAGAGAGAGAGAGAGAGAGAGAGAGAGATAATGAAATGGGGGCAGCACGACAGCAAGGCCGGCATGTAGAGAATGAAGAGTTAGGGTTTTTTTTTTTTTTTTTAATATATGTTTTGGTTCTAAGATCGGTTCCACAGTTCGGTTCTATGGTTCGGTTCTACAATTTGGTTCATGGTTCGGTTTGGTTCTACATAACCCCAAACTAAGAACCGAACCAATGCACTTTAGAACTTGACTAAACCAAACCGTACGGTTTGGTCAGTTTACCGGTTCTACCGGTTCCACATGCACCCCTAAACGGCATGGATAAAACACATGTATCAATATAGGGCCCACAAATACAACAAATTTCAAAACCCACTGGACATCTTGTTGGGGGCCTTACACAAAACCTTAGGATCTAGCCCTCCAGAACAAACCAGAATTATGGATAATAAAGCAATGAAAATAATCAATGCATCAATCACACACCACACAAGAGAATTTTACGTGGAAAACCCTCAAAGAGGTAAAAACCACGGGACCTCGTCCAGATCAACAATCCACTATGAAGTAGAACGTTTACAACCTTCTTCACTCACGCAGGAGTGGATAAACAATAAGAGAAATAGAGAAAACGAGAGATCTAACCGATTACGAGGACATAGAAGCGCTGAGATGTAGATTGCACAGTAGAGAACCTCCACGAGCAGAACCTCCCTTCTATAAGCTTCCTCTCTCTCTTTCTCCCTCTCTCTCACCTTTGATAGCCCTAAACCCTTTAGCAAATCCCTTGCAAAGCTTTAGGAAACCCTCTTGCTGTTTTCTTCACACAACATACCTTAGAAAAATCCTAGGGACCCCTTTTTATAGTTTTAGGAAACTCCTTTCCGCATCCTAGTTGCGAAAGGACTTTGCGCATCCCAGTTGCGAAAGGACTTGCGCATCCTAGTTGCGAAAGGACTTGCGCATCCCAGTTGCGAAAGGACTTGCGCATTGACGGGTCAAAAAAAACCCATCAAATCTCCCCCTTTTTGACCCAGGAGGGATTCACCTTCTTTAAGCCAGCCAGGTTTCTACAAACCTCAAACTTGCCCTTGAGCAAAGCTTTGGTCATCATATCTGACCCATTATCGTCCGTGTGGACCTTCTCAAGCTGTAACATCTTTTGTTCCAAAGTATCCCTGATCCAGTGATACCGAACCTCTATGTGCTTCGACTTGGAATGCTGACTCGGATTCTTGCTCAAGTGTATAGCACTCTGACTATCGCAATAGACCACGTGCTCCTCCTGCTTTAGGCTAAGTTCCTGTAGGAACCTCTTCATCCAAAGCATCTCTTTACATGCCTCTGTGACTGCAATGTACTCGGCCTCTGTCGTCGACAATGCTACGACCTTCTGTAGCTTGCTCTGCCAGGAGACCGCTCCCCCTGCAAACGTGAACATGAACCCTGATGTAGACTTCCTTGAGTCTATGTCACCTGCCATATCTGCATCTGTGTAGCCCTCTAATACAGGTTTACCGTCACCATAGCATAGGCTCAACCTGGATGAGCCTCTTAGATACCGCAGTATCCATTTCACCGCTGCCCAATGCTCTTTGCCAGGATTGGCAAGATACCGGCTGACAACACCAACCGCATATGCTATGTCTGGGCGTGTACACACCATAGCATACATCAAACTTCCTACAGCTGACGCGTAGGGTATCTTCTGCATCTCTTCCACCTCTTTCTTCGTCTTGGGACACTGTCTGTCGCTCAATCTGAAGTGACCATCCAGTGGAGTACTGACCGGCTTCGCTGCATTCATATTGAACCGCTCTAGGACTTTCTCAATATACCGCTCTTGTGACAGCCAAAGCTTCCTGCTACTTCTGTCACGGGTTATCTCCATTCCTAGGATCTGTCTAGCCGGGCCCAAGTCTTTCATCGCAAAAGACTTGCCCAACTCCTGTTTCAGCCTGTCAATCTTTTTGATGTCTTTTCCCATGATGAGCATGTCATCAACATATAACAGCAGAACTAAGAAATCACCGTCTGAGAACTTACGGTGAACACACAGTGGTCCGACTCCGTTCTGTCATACCCATGCTGTAACATGAACGAATCGAACTTCTTGTACCATTGCCGTGGAGCTTGTTTCAGCCCATACAAGCTCTTCCTCAGCCTACACACCATATGCTCCTTGCCCTTGACTTCAAACCCCTCTGGTTGGTGCATGTAGATCTCTTCTTCCAGGTCACCATGGAGAAAGGCAGTTTTAACATCTAACTGCTCTATCTCCAGATCCATGCTAGCCGCCAACCCAAGCAACACCCGTATGGATGTCATCTTCACCACTGGTGAGAATATCTCCTCGAAGTCTATGCCTTTCCTCTGACCAAACCCTTTCACCACAAGTCTGGCCTTGAACCTCGTCTGTGAATTCTTCTGCTCAATCTTCTTCCTGAACACCCACTTGTTGCTCAGAGCTTTCTTGCCCTTAGGCAATTTCACCATGTCATAGGTGTGGTTCTTATGCAAGGATTCCATCTCCTCTTGCATAGCTTTCAACCACTCCTCCTTATGCTCGTCGGCTAGGGCCTCAGAATAATCTTCTGGCTCTCCCCCATCGGTTAGCATAATGTACTCATGCGGCGAGTACCTCTTGGACGGCTGTCTGTCCCTAGATGACCTCCTCACCTGTGGCTCAACAGGTGGATCAAGTGGGGGCTGCTCCCCTGGTCCATCTTCTGAAGGAACTCCCTCGTCCTCTGCACCTTGCTGTACTCCCCCGTCATCAGGCACCACGGGAGGAGTAATCGGATCCATGTCCTCTAGCTCACCTGAACTAGGCTGGTTCTTCTCTGGCTTACCAATGTCTTCGATACACTGATCTTCAAAGAAAACCACATCTCTGCTCCTGACGAGCTTCTTCTCGGTCGGATCCCATAACCTGTAACCGAATTTTTCATCACCGTACCCTAAGAACACACACTGCCTGATCTTCATATCGAGCTTGGACCTCTCGTCCTTTGGTACGTGAACGGATGCCCTGCATCCAAACACCCTGAGATGACTGTACGATGGATCATGTCCAGTCCACACCTTCTCAGGCACTTCTCCATTCAACGGGGCTGATGGAGACCTGTTTATCAAATACACCGCCGTGCGCATTGCTTCTCCCCAGAACGTCTTGGGCAACTTCGCATGGGATAACATGCATCTGATTCTCTCAACAATGGTGCGATTCATTCGCTCAGCTACACCATTATGCTGGGGGGTCTTGGGAACCGTCTGTTCATGCCGTATACCCAGGGACTTGCAGTACTCATGAAAGTCGCCAATGTATTCACCACCATTGTCAGTGCGGATGCACTTCAATGATCTACCTGTCTCTCTCTCGACCATAGCATGAAACAATTTAAACACACCAAAGACCTCGTCCTTGGATTTCAAAGCATAAACCCAAACCCTCCTAGATGCATCATCTATAAAAGTGACAAAATACAATGCCCCACCCAAGGTTTTTGTCCTCATAGGACCACAAACATCAGAATAAACCAACTCTAATGCATGCACTTTATTAACATGAGAAGCAGTTTTAATAAATGAAACTCTATGTTGTTTCCCTGATAAACAATCAAGACAGGTTTTGAGAGGCATACCTGTCACGTCTGGAAGGAGCTGCTTCCTCGCTAGTAGCTGAAGCCCTTTTTCACTCATGTGGCCTAGACGCCTGTGCCACATGTCAATAGCCGAATCTTCCGCTGCGTTCAATCCACCCTTGCACATACTGACACTTGCCTTGTACAGGGTGCAACACTTCTTTCCTCTAGCCACGATCAATGAACCCTTGATGAGCTTCCATCGCCCACCAGCAAACCGGCTTTCATAGCCATCATCATCCAACCTTCCCGTCGACATCAAGTTGAGGCGAAGGTCTGGGATATGCCTCACATCCCTGAGAACCAATGTGCAGCCCACATCAGTTTTCACACAAATATCACCAACTCCCACGATCTTTGATACGCCAGAATTTCCCATCTTCACAGTCCCATAGTCACCTGACTTGTAGCTTGTGAAGGAGTCCCTGTGTGGAGTCGCATGAAAAGAAGCTCCCGAGTCTATCACCCAGTCGGTGCCCTGACTCGTAGCCGTGAGACATACATCGTGATCTGTAGAAAGAATAACTACCATGTCGCCATCTGAAGCGACCGCAGTGGAATCTGATTCATCTTCCTTCCCTTTTCCTTTCTTGTCGTTCTTACGACATTCATGCTTATAGTGGCCCTTCTTGCCACAATTCCAGCATTCAACATCTTTTCTGTTGCTCGACTTGCCTCTTGATTTATCTCGGGCCTTCCCGCCCTTCCTGTTCTTTCCTCTCCCCCGTTCCTGCGTCACAAGAGCCTCTTGCTGAGTAGACCCCTGAGACTTCCTCCTTGTCTCCTCATTGAAGAGACAACTGGTTACCTGTTCCATGGATATCTTTCCGTCTGGCGCGGAGTTACTTAGAGACACCACCAATGTCTCCCAACTGTCAGGCAATGAACTAAGCAATAGTAAAGCCTGCAATTCATCATCCAGGACCATCTTCATAGAGGTGAGTTGGTTCACTATATTACTGACCTCATTCATATGCTCGGCCACAGAACCACCATCCTTGAACTTGAGATTCACAAGTCGCCTTATCAGAAATATCTTATTACCGGCTGTCTTCCTCTCATACAGCCCTTGTAATTTTAGCCATAGGCTAGCGGCTGAGGTTTCCGTAGACACATGGTGGAACACCGAATCATCCAACCATTGTCTAATAAACCCCACCGCCTTTCGGTCCATCTTCTTCCAATCATCATCAGTCATATCCTTGGATTTTGCTGATATGCCTGAGATTGGAGAATATAGGTCCTTGCAATAAAGCAAGTCCTCCATCTTAGCCTTCCATATGGTCCAGTTAGAACCATTGAGGCTGATCATCCTTGAGCCACCTTCCATAATTCAAAACCGATCCTACCCGTTCAATGAACTTAGCTTTGATACCACTTTGTTGGGGGCCTTACACAAAACCTTAGGATCTAGCCCTCCAGAACAAACCAGAATTATGGATAATAAAGCAATGAAAATAATCAATGCATCAATCACACACCACACAAGAGAATTTTACGTGGAAAACCCTCAAAGAGGTAAAAACCACGGGACCTCGTCCAGATCAACAATCCACTATGAAGTAGAACGTTTACAACCTTCTTCACTCACGCAGGAGTGGATAAACAATAAGAGAAATAGAGAAAACGGAGAGATCTAACCGATTACGAGGACATAGAAGCGCTGAGATGTAGATTGCACAGTAGAGAACCTCCACGAGCAGAACCTCCCTTCTATAAGCTTCCTCTCTCTCTTTCTCCCTCTCTCTCACCTTTGATAGCCCTAAACCCTTTAGCAAATCCCTTGCAAAGCTTTAGGAAACCCTCTTGCTGTTTTCTTCACACAACATACCTTAGAAAAATCCTAGGGACCCCTTTTTATAGTTTTAGGAAACTCCTTTCCGCATCCTAGTTGCGAAAGGACTTTGCGCATCCCAGTTGCGAAAGGACTTGCGCATCCTAGTTGCGAAAGGACTTGCGCATCCCAGTTGCGAAAGGACTTGCGCATCGACGGGTCAAAAAAAAACCCATCACATCTCACATTAGATCAAATGCAATTCCATCTCACATAATCTCCTTCTCCTCACCTCCAAATGGTGGATGTAATTTGCATGGCACCAAACGCAATTTCATCATATCGAATGTCCCCTAAACCTATGTACCAAACAGGCCTAGTACTTTCGGGAAGAATTTTATAGTGTTTCCATTAGCGTGGTCCATATGAGTTTTCTTACTGGGCATACCTTTTGTAGAGTACTTACAACCAACAGTTTTCACCTTATGGACAATGTGAATTTTACATATGCAACAAGGTGGATTCATGGAGTGTAAAACGGCCATTTTCATGCATGATAGTTTAACAGGAGAAGTTACTTTAATGTATGCAGGTACATGGATTAAAAGAAAAAAAAGGAAGCATGTTGAATCTAGGTTATTTTGGTGTGTAAAATTTCAACCCATTACCTGTCACGGCTATATCTTTATGATAAATTTATCCTCTCCAAACCAATGTTGTGAAGACTAATTACAAGGACAAAATTATCCATATAACAAAAAAAAAAAAAAAAAGTCCATGACTGAAGTCTAAGCTACCAAAAAGTGTTTGAAAGGTAAAATGATTTAAAAAATACTTATCTTTTCTAGGTGGCCCATGTAACAGGCGTGTGACATCCAATAAGTGCGCATCACCATGATGATTAGACGTTCTAAAAACCAAGACAATTCAATCACCAAATGACAATCTTATAAGCATTTGGCTCCATGGTTCAGTGGTAGATAGAGAGTGTTTCAACACCGAGATTAGGGAATCAAGTGCCTATGTGGTGTGGGTGGGTGTCGTGAGCGTGTAGGGGTGTGGGTGTGTAAAAAATTACAATAAAAAAGTGGCCACTCTCATAAAAAAGCCATTTACACCACCCAAAAACCTTCAAATTCACATGTAAGTAGTGTAAATGGTAAGCATACACTGGTAAAGCAAGTTCAATGTATACTTCTTGTTGGTTCTAAAATGCAGAGATATAACAAAAAATCCAAAATAATAAACCAGAAATAGTAACAGAAGAATCTAGAGAACTGAAGCATGTTATTATCGTTGTCTTAAAGACGAATTTTACCGAACAAAAAGACGATCCCTGATGCACTAGGTCCGAATAAGTCTGTCCCCAAGATACAACAACTCTCCTCTAAAATGAACGACTTAGATCTGATGCACTCTCGATCATAGCCACATAAACTCAAGAATACTCAAACTAATTTACCCAGAAAGAAAACGGAAGGAAAATCCAGTGAAGAGAGATTTTTCGAATTAATTTTGCAATGGAGATGAGATGTCCTTATAAAGGAAAAATATGTAGTTGTTAGGGCTCGAGGCACATGCAAGCGGCATAATAAATGCATGTCGGCGCATACCGATTCATTAATTTTTTGGTCGGTGTATAACGGATCTTTGTCTTCATATGTATTAGTACAAAACATATGCCATGAAAACCAAATGTCCGATCGAAGACACACCACACCATGCCGTGCCTCCCCACGCCACAACCACGACTACGGCTGTGACGCGCGTGCGAGGTTGCTCATATGGCATACTCTTGTTTTCTAATACAAATGATTAATAAAGGGTTTTAATCTAAATGCTTAGTTTTCTTAACAACTTTCCAATGTGGGATAAAACTAAACCTAATTAAGTTGGTTGCTAAATGTAAAAGATAATTTTCTTAGAATTTTCAAATCTCAATTTTAAATCCTTTAAATTTAAAAATCCCCCACAATGTGACAAATAAGAAAAACAAATATAAAATCAATTGGGCAAATCGGTGAAACAAAATGCATCAGCAAATGTATCTAAAAGATTTGAACCTTGCCTTTTATTGAGAGGAAGTAACATAAAGTTTTGAAATAACATCCTACAATAAAAATCTAAACATATCACATGCACAACATTTCAAAGCAATTTGAATTTCTTAACCAACACGTTATGGCCATGCACTTTATCCTAGTGTCATGAGTGCTTTAGAGAATGTCTCAATTCTCATATGAAGCAGCCCCACTTCAATACTCATATAGGCGAGTCCATCGAAGATGTACTTACATCTAGATATCCCACTTTATCACAGCTATGAAACTCATTAAGGACATAGTCCAACCTTCCTCACTACTAGTCATAGCATTGTTACACCATATGAATGAAGTTCTCAATTTTCATATACAGTGCCGATACTAAATCACTTAAAGCAACTTGTTATTACCCATTAAACCTAGTTCTTGGAATCTCCAGTCATATATATTGGGTTCACATTGTTGGCGATCTATCTAAATGGGTGTTAACCCCATTCCCCTTGATGTACTCATCACTAATTCTCCAAATAATACTTTAGTTAGTGGATCAACTAGATTCTCTTTATATCTTACAAAGTCAATTGCAATTATCACATCTTGGATAAATTCTTTGATTAAATTATGTCTCAGGTATATATATCCGGACTTTTCATTATAGGTCATATTATTTGCGTTAGCTATTGCAGCTTGGTTTACCCCACAAGAGTATATTTGAAAGCAGATTTTTAAACCATTTGGCCTCTTTACCTACAGTTGCAAGAGCAATGAACTTGGACTCTATCGTGAATCGAGATATATAAGTTTGGTTTTTAGATGTTCAGGATACTACGACTACTACAAGAGTAAATACATAGCCACTTGTGAACTTTGATTTTATTGAAGATGATATCCAATTTGCGTCGTTGCACCCCTCTCGTACGACTGGATATCCAGTATACCTGAGACCATAACTACAAGTCATTTTCAAGTATTTTAGTAATCAATTTATGACTTCCAGTGATCTTCTCCAGAATTACTAGTGTATCTGCTTATGTTACCAATTGCATATGTGATATCAAGTATAATACAATTCATTAAATACATTAAATGTCCAATGACACTAAAGTACTCAAGTTGTGATACACTATCAGCTTTATTTTTATGCAAATTTACATGTAGATATGTCGCACTCTAAAAATTAGCACTCAGGTATGGAGACTCCGATCCCAAGTTTTCAGGTGTACACATAGTAAAAATGTATGTGGATAAGTTCCCAGGTGCCCACGTGGTAGTATTTACCCATGATCATTAATTAAATTAGCTTTAAATTAACGACATTAAAGGTTAAACAGAGATTACTAAACCCATAAATATATGACTAATATTCAAAATGTATAATTTCAAAAATGGTGTCCACCCAAATGGATACTACATAAGTTACAATAAACATTATGCAAAACCAAACCACGGAGTCCACTCAGATGGGGACTCCAATATATACATGTTCAAAGTGAATAAAGTGTAAAATTTTCTATTTCGCCCAACACTTTTAAAGCATCGGCGATGAAGTGAGCCAATTTATGCCTGCACATCTGTAATACCACGAATTTTTGCTATTTTGAATTACCAAAAATCCTTAATATATTTTTTTTAATAACTAGTCACGTCATCACTTACTGACCCTTGACACTCGAGATGGACTTATACGCGGCTGGTACCCATAAATAACTGTACAAATAAGATTGATCCACCGTATAAAACCAATGAATCTAATCGATCACTTAAACATCGAGTTTAACCCCATGATTTGTTCACATAGGGCCCAAATCTAACCGACCTGTCACTGACTAATCAAACAACCGTAACTAAATTAAAGATCTACTCAAAGCCGAGTCAGCTATGGCCCGGACCTCAGTTAATAAACCAAATCAACCCAGTTACTCTTTTAGCCTAAAACCGATGGTTTAGAGTGATCATGGTCGAATCACCATTTTTTATAATTTTAAATAGGCCATACTGTGAACTTAATTAATCCATACCTCAACCACTGCGCTCAAGAAATCTCTCTACCCAATTTATTCCAGAAGTACCCCGATTACCTGAACAAGCTCTAAACCGCTTGTTAGTGGGCCGCTAATTCCGAAATTATAGAGTAATGTTCATCTCACTAGGTTTGTGGTCCACCGCGGGAAATGGACTCAAACCACGCTTGGAAAGACAATTTGCGCCGTCCAGTCGGCACTTGTAAAATGCAACTCTCCCAAGTATTGGTCAAAATTTTGAATTTTAAAACAAATGGCTCCGCCACTTAGGACAATAAATTAAGACATTTCAGCCATCAGATTTTACCCAAATTTGCACCATAGGTTGAAGATATTTCCCTGCACTCATCCGCCAAATCTGACCCCCGAAAGAGAAACAGTGACCATCGATCGCAAATCGGACCCTTGCAATAAAACTCTGCGTCTGTTTGTCATCAAACTTTGTACAGGCCTTCATCGGG
>JAJHSJ010000016.1:43219343-43484440 GCA_021015155.1 Magnolia officinalis
TTTTTCTTAAAACTCTGATACAAATCCAGTGGTTTGTCGAGGCCCCACG
Source organism: Magnolia officinalis (assembly GCA_021015155.1). NCBI lineage: Eukaryota > Viridiplantae > Streptophyta > Magnoliopsida > Magnoliales > Magnoliaceae > Magnolia > Magnolia officinalis. The sequence goes on from JAJHSJ010000016.1 coordinate 43,219,393, forward strand.
CCTGTGTAACCCACGTAATCTACATGCCAGTATATGTGTGCTAATATGGCACGTGTACAAGATCAGAGCTTTCCATCAGATGGGCCACCTTGTGTAGATTATCTGGCCCAAAAATCAAGATGGTAAACTCCCAAGTAGCCAGGATTGTACATGATAAATGGACGGCCTATAGCCGTCCACTGATTTTGTGTAACATTGTCCACCTTAGGAGTCAACATGCCTGAACTTCTGCACCAGATGATTTGGAAAGAATGGACGGGTGAAATATCTAACATATGTTTTCTTTTTCATGCAGCCCATCCATGGTCGGACCTTGCAGATGAATGGTCTGGATCGTCACATGGAGTCCGGGGCACCCTATGTACATATCCTATCAAACCCAAACGAATTAGATGCGTGTGTGTTTGGTACCATTTAATATAAGTTTTCCAATTTATAAACAGGCCGCAACAACGTGGTAGCCATCATTTACGAAACAAAAAGAGGAACTTTTCATATGGTTCTTTAAAAAAACGAATCCTACTAAGCCTACACGCACAGCCACATGTGCAAAATACGGCATACGTATGTAAGATCTGATCTCTTCATCAGGTGGGCCTACAATGCATAGGTATTCTGGATAAAAATCAGAGCTTTTCACTCCTCAAGTGGGCCAGAAATCATAAACAAACAGACAGCTAAAAAAACATTCTTCCACCATTCAATTTTTTTTTGCACATTACATCTCACTAGAATGGTTAAACGTCACAATTTTATAGACAGAAGATCTAATCAGTGTGCCCCACCTGATGAAAGTCTCAGATCTCACACACATAGATTTCATATGGAAAATGTAGCTGCATGTGTATAGACAAGACTCCATATGCACGGAAGCTTAGCAAACATGTATTTAAAAAAATTAAAAAAGATCAATTTAAATTTAAGTCGCTCTATAATTTCATATTAAAAATTCCTCTATTTTCTTTAGGGGTGTACATCGAGTCGAACAGAGTCGAGCTGGCCTCAGCTCCACTCAGCTCGAACACTAGTTGACCTCAGCTCAAACTCGGCTCAGCTCAGTACTCGAGCATGATTGGCCAACTCGGTTCAGTTTGGTTAGTAGCTCGGGCCGGTTCGAGCCAAGATCGATCCAAGTTCGCCATTATAACATTTTCTCAAACACTCAGACTGCACCTTCAAAATCTCACCATATTTGAGACAGCAACAATGGTTTTACAGGTATTTTATCAAATACCTTCTAAGCAATATAAAAATTAAGAAAAAAAGGATGTTGATTTCATATACATATCTTCATTGCCACCAGTCACACTTCTTTGAGTCATTTCATCAAACACTTGGTGAACAACATCAATATCAAAGTAACTGAGTCACTGAACTGGTTCGATCCGAGTTCGATTCAAGCAAGATTGGATCGGAGTTGAGTCGAGCTAGGGCTAGCTCGAACTCATTTTCAAGCTCATAAAATCAGCTCGACTCGGCTTGAACCCAGCTTCGAACCTAGTCGAATCGAGCTTTTTCAAGTCGAGTTGAGCCGAGCTAACCGAGCTAGCTTGGTTCGTGTACACCTCTAATTTTCATGTTATGAATTCCGTCCACATGGATCTGGCCAACCAAGCAATCAATTTTTGAGAAAGCTCTCGTCGTGCCAGTGGGACCATCTTAGAGTAGAATCCCACCATCAACGGCGGTATATATCTGGTGCCCGGTCAAGGAATCAAAGGACCAAATTTAAAAAATAAAAATTATAATATTTTAGATTTTTATTCTTCAACTAATCCATACTCATTGTGGGAATTTCTGTAGTTTGTCATTTTAAAATTATGATGCTGAAAAGGAGATCTGTCAAAATAGAGAAATGATCCACTGTTCTTGGTAGCTCTAATAGTTCCAGTGCTTCTAGTTGCATGAGGGCACTTGAAACACTCAATTGATTGATCTGATCTGTTCATGAGATTCAGCACACATTTCATGGTCTACGATGCAAAAACTACACAAACCCAATAATTCTAACATGTTATCCGTGGTTCATAAAATGAATGGTCAAGATTTTTTTATATAAAAAAAGGTTCAATTAACAATTTGATTCATCGATTTGTTGGAGTCCATCATGATCACTTGAAAATCTATAGAATCAATCTTATTAGACGATCCTGACCATCCCATCCTTGGCTTAAGAAATAAAAATATTAAAGTTTTCCTTTCTAAAGCAGATGGAGGGTGTCCAACAGCCTTATTATTTCACCTAATTATTTAAAATTTCTTATTTTTATTTTGAGGATTTTTATTGCTAAATTCCCTGTGAATCAATATTTTACTAAACAGTGCCTAAATGTTTAAAAATTATAGGAAAGTGCTTTTTGAATTTTGAGGAAGGAAATTACAAAAAATACACCCATCTAATTTATTTTTAAAAAAATTAGTGCTAGTCAAGGCTTAGGGTCCACATGTATGCGTATAACATCCAAGCCATCTAACATGTGAATCTCACTTAGGTGATAACATGAGCCAAAAATCAGGATGATCAAATCATCATATTGGCTACACTTGAATTTGGATGTTTTGAGTGGTGCATACTATTTTTTGTGGATGGTCCACCTTATGATTAATCTGTCATAATTTTTATTTGCCTTATAATCATATTAGTGTGCATTCGTTGGATGGAAATTCTGAAATTTTCACTTGGTAAAGAAAATCAAAATGTGGATAATAGTGTAATTTCTCCTTAATAAATGCTCTCTTCAGAAATATCAATTCCTAGAGGTACCATTTGGTAAAATCAGAATAATTGAAGGAGTTTTGCTGTAAAAATATCTTTATTTTAAAACTATTCACAATCCCTTTACATGAAGTAATAAAGTGGACAACTAATCATGTGAAAAATTATGCTATGGCGAAAGCAATTTTAATGCGATCCAGTCACAAACTGGAGACTCAATCATGATCACTTTTATGGCAACGGTCATAAATTCATCTTATTTAATGTAGGCCATGCTGATTTTTATTTTTATTTTATTTTATTTTTATTTTTTAATTTCTCACACACACACACACACATATATATATATGGTTCTATGCGGTCGAGCTCATGGGAATTTCCCATGAGGTCAAGCTGTGTGGGCCCCACCATAATGTGTGTCAAACATAAACTCTTTGTATTTGATGGGTCCCTTTTAATTATGGGATATCCTAAAAATCAGCGGCATATGGAACTCAGGTGGGCCATACCATCTAAAATCATGTGAATACATGCCTAAAACATATAAAAGCACTTGGTGGGGCCCACCTGAAATTTTATGCATCTGAAACATGGTCTTACCCCTCATCCAAGTGGGACACATATAATGGATGGGCTGGATTTGTGAACCACATCTCGGTGGCCTGACAAATGATTATGAATGTTTTAACGGGAGGGTAACCCCTCTCAACTTTTGTATGTGGTGTGGCCCACACAAGTCATGGATGGACTTGATTTTTAATCCCACGGCTCACCATGGAATGGTGCATCTCACTAATGAGGTAGATTTTTGACACGCATCACGATGTGGCTCACACAGATCGACCTCATGGGAAATTCCCATGGGCTCGACTGCACAGAACCATTTCCATATATATGGGGTCGAGCTCATGGGAACTTCCCATGAGGTCGAGCTGTGTGGGCCCCACCGTGATGTGTGTTGAACATCAACACCGTGAATTTGATGGGTAGGATATCCTAAAAATCAGTCATATACCGAACTCAGGTGGGCCATATCATCTAAAATCACGTGAAGACATGCCTAAAAACATATAAAAACACAGTAGGAGGAGAACTTTTAAACATGGTTAGAATATAGGAAATGCACGAACCCTCTTACAGATCTTAGAGATATGTACCATCAAATATAGATCTTAGTAAAATGAACGGTCCAGATCATTGAATGTTGATCCCACCAAGGGATGAGGCCAGTCTACCAATAAAGTGTTTTGTACGGACCATTTCTTTCTTTGTCATTTCAAAGAAAAAATTGCCACAGGACTCGCGTCTTTAAATAGTGCCGTACAGGAACTCACGACTCTCTACGTATAGGTGGCCCCACTGCTGTGACGTTCTTACTTCTTAGTCTTTTTATTATTTTTCTGCACAGAAGCTCATATAGTATATATGAGTTATTTAATACTCTGGCGGAGTGTGCTGATTGATACGTAGGTATTAAGAAATTGCACACGTGGCTTGTACCAATTCAAAGCCGTCCAGATTGACGTACGGTCCGTTGTAGATGGGCCGGCATACAAAAACCAGATTTATTGAACGATTGTACCCTCTGATTCGTGGACATTTTCTTGATGAATTGTGACCGTTGGTGTTTTTTTTTTCCTCTCTCTTCTAACTTTCAACCACGTAGTACTTATCCACCAATCAGCAATTTAGTTAATTAAATCAACCTAATATCTTATCTATCGTACATCGATCTACGTTAGGACCCACAATCTGGACGGTCTAATTGAGTTACTATTATTCTTGCCCCGCATATCAACCATCACACTCTGACAGAGTAACATGTTTCTTTGGCTTTTAAGGGGAATTATATGATACGGGCCAATGCATATTTGCGTAGTAAACAAGCGTTTTCAATTCTGACAACTAGGTCCCATTTTTTCGCAATCTAGGCCGTTGGTCCGTTATGTCCCACCTCTGGAGGACCAGGCCTCAAAAATATCATTGACAGTAGAGTCTTAACCTTTAGACGAGTGGTGCAGAGATAAACGGTCAAGAAGAGAAATACTACAACAGTCTACATTCATCCAAAATCTTCCATCTTGAAAGATTTTGCTGGAATTCTTCACCCTCAGAAGGCCTCAACAAACCGACGGTCTGGATTGCAAAACCGCAGGGCCAACTGATATATAATGAGGGAGTATAGAACTAAAGTGGACACTAAATAGTGGATCGGAGAATCCGACGGTTGGTAGGATTTCTTTTCCAAATTGGGTTTTAAACACTGGCTCGTTTTCATGATTGTCCAACTGACCGTGTGATTCTTAGCCAAGGGAATATGTAGACAAGAACAACTAGATGAACGGATTAGATCCATCTCTCGACCTTCCATGTGTTTAACCTCATAAAAATGGACAATTAAAAAGAATTCCAACCGTCCAGATTCAACATACATGTGGTTTAACCTATGAACTTTCTATCCAAATATTTGTTCCATAGCATTCTTACAGTCTGGACTACCTGATTAATGGCTTAGATATCTCACACATGTGCTATGTAAGCACATGATCCGCCAAAGCTGGTCCATGCTCAAGTGAGTGGATAAAACCTGTATGTTATGAAGAGTCATTTGATTCGCTTGCAAAGTGATGGTTGATATGTGGGCACTTAAATTTATTTATTATTTATTTTTATTTTTTTGTATTGGCTTTCAAAATGATGGTTAATATGTGGGCACTCAAATTTATTTTTTTATTTAATTTTTAATTTTTTTTATTAGCTTGCAAAGTAATGATTGATATGTGGGCATTCAAATTTTATTTATTTATTTATTTCTTGGATTGCAAAGTGAAGGTTGATATGTGTGGGCAGTCAGATAAAACCGTCAAACTTGTGGAACACACTAGCTAATCTGCTGGTTAGATGGTCAAATCTTTTAAGTTCTACATTGATGATCCATCACAGATCAAGTCCATTCGTCACATGGGTCCTTGCTCTTGCTCTGGTGGTAGGCTCTTATGAGTTTCAACACCCGGTGAAGGGTTCAAGTACCCATAGGTGGTGAAATCCCACTACAGCGCGAGTGTGTGCGTGATAAAAAAAAAGAAAGAAAGAAAAAAAAAGTCTATTCACCATATACACACACGTGGCTCACGTACGAGTGTATTACCCTAAATTTTTTGTACATGGCATAATTTTAGTGCGCACTACCTAATGAATTTGATCCAAACACGAAATGAGGTGATGTGGGGCGTATTTGTGGACAACTATATGATACTTGGTAAACTAATTTTAAACCTTGGTATTAAGTTATTTAAACATATTAATCCCAAATGAACCTTGAATCAGTTCATTAATTAAATTAGCCTTTCTTGGTACTTTTCAATTTTGTATATGCCAACTATGCTCTAAATTTCTCATATCAGGTCTTTTTGTTCAATGAATTGTATGGGATCATTTGGATGTAAGTATAGTTGTTTTTGTTACAGGTTGTTCGAGTCAAATAAATAATGATTTGTCTAACATATTTATGCATGAGAATTTAAAAAATGGACATTATTTAAAAGACTAGTAGATAGATCCCTCAAACCAACTGAAGGCCCTGTTTTTAGTTAAAAGCCAAAATAGGAAGACCTACTCATAAGTTTCAATATATATTAAGTGGTTGGACTAAGTTTCCTTATATGGCAGGAATATAGATTAAGTGGTTGACGTGAGTTGTACATTAGAGTGATTGTAGGAGTAAATGGTGGCTGTAATATTAGAGAGATTGTAATTCCTTAATTAGAGGGCCAAGTTTAGCATGTTTAAGTGTAATATATGCGTGTAGCCTAATATAGGCCATAGCCAACTACTATATGTAGCATTCCATCTCTCTGTACAATGAAATATGAAAAATACATAAAATATTCTCTACAAGTTGTCATGGTATCAAAACAAGTTTGATTCTCTGCTCCTTGCTATCTGTAGCCTCCTAAACTAAAGTCTTCCTACCCTACTTCTCTCATGGCCGACACTGATTCCAACCTTGGTGAGTCTCCATCATCTTCTACCCTGATGGAACTGACCATGAAGGTGACTGAAGCTTTGAATAAAGCCTCAATCTCGACACCGACAGCAGACGTGGGTGCTGCACCGATTGACATCAAATTGGATGGATCCAATTATGCTCTTTGGTCCCAAGTGGTTGAGATGTATATCGTAGCCAAAGATAAATTGGGATATATCAATGGTGACTTTCCTCAGCTGTCTCCAACGGATTCCACGTTCAAACGGTAGTGAACAGACAATGCAATAGTCAAAGGATGGTTAATCAACTCTACGGAAGCCTCTCTTATCAGCACCTTCATTCGATATCCAATCGCCAAACAAGTGTGGGATATTATTGCCACCACATTTTTTGACGGAAGTGATACCTCCCAAGTCTACGAACTCCGGCGGCGTGTAAGCAGACTGAAGCAAGTTGGTGGTTCGCTGGAAAAGATCTACAACGAACTGTAGGGACTTTGGCGAGAAATCGATTTTTGTCGCCCAAATTCCATGGAATGTTCAATTGATGTGCAACACTATAACTCCATCCTTCAAGAAGATAGGGTGTATGTTTTCTTCGATGGCCTTGATGATCGCCTGGACCATATCCGCAGTGGAGTATTACAGATGCAACATTTTTCTACGATAGAGCAAGTATATGCCCATGTCCGTCGAGAAGCTGTCTGACAGGCTGTGATGACAACAACTGGCGGCGCGGATGACACACCCAGAGCAGTCTTGGCTTCCAAAAGCGTCAAGACTAGCTCAAGTTCTGCCTCTAATGGTGGATCTTTGTCTCTAAACAGCAGCAGGTCAACTGTTAGTCCATATCAGAAGCAGAAGACCAATACCGAGGGGACCAAATGCTCTCATTGTGAGAACACTAAGTACACCCGTGACACATGCTTTAAATTGCATGGATATCCAGATTGGTGGCATGATCTTCAAGCCAAGAAGAGGCGTGATGGAGCCACTAATGATGCCATTATTGGTAAGGCTGCAGTGGAGACAGGAGAACCACACTTGTCCCTAATTCCGACCGAATCCTCCACCTCCAATGCAGGTATGACTCTACTTGGGTTTAAAAGCAGTGATGATTGCAACACATGGATTCTTGATTCTGGAGCAACTGACCATATGACATTTGATGCACGGGATTTTTGTCAACATACTCCTCCTCGACGGGCTAGTATTGCCAATGCCAATGGGGTTATCTTTGTGGTAAAAGGGGCTGACATCGTAATGTTATGACCAGCTTTATCATTACCTAATACCTTACTTGTGCCTTCCCTTTCCCAAAAGCTAATATTTGTGAGTCAAACTACGAAAGAGCTCAATTGCAGCGTACTGATTTACCCGACATTTTGTCTTATTTAGGATATTCTCTTAAATGAGATCATTGGGCGTGGTACTAAGAGGGGGGGGTGGGTTAGCATGGGCCTAGTACATCATGTTGGTTAGTCGTGTGATACCAAGGCGGAGCATATTTGGCTTTGGCACCGTCGGTTAGGCCATCCTTCTTTTGGTTATTTGCACCATTTATTTTCAGAATTGTCTGTTTCAGATTTTAAGTGTGAGACTTACATTTTAGCAAAGAGTCATCGAGTACCTTATCCTTTACGTATGAATAAAAGTGATGTTCCATTTTCTTTAGTACACTTTGATGTGTGGGGGCCTTCCCCGAAGCCTACTTTGTCTGTTTTCGGCTGGTTTGTGATTTTCGTTGATGACTGCACTTGAATGACTTGGCTATTATCACGCCCCAAACTCAGAAACCGGGCTCACGAAATTCTCGGTCGCCGAATCCGACGCCGACAGCCCGTAGTACCCCATTCTCGACTCCCGGCACCCAAACACCAGGTTCCGATCTTGAGATCCTACGAGGAGGATTTTTAACATCAATTTGATTCGTAATGAGCATAACTATAAGCATTACCCACGAACAATAACCACAAGAATACCATCGCAAAATCCATTATGATAAAAAACTTTTAAAGTACAATGCGTATAAAGGGAAAGACAAGATAATGATAACGAAAACTCCTGAAGCTCGACTGCACACTCCTACTGTGGCTAAGCTACAGTTGCGTCCTGGGGTCACCTGCACGCATCAATCGTGCATAAGCTTATAGAAAGCTTAGAGGGTGGTGTAAGTGTGTGCGCGATATGAGCGTACTCAGAATGCAATGTCAGAGTAATACGGAATCATACTGATGAGTATGTAAATGCAATCAGCCGTACCAAGGCTATGCGGTGTAGAACATGAATGCTATCTGCCATATCAAGGCCATGCGATGTGAAATGCAAGTCAAGCATGTCAATCCTCATCCACATATCTTCTAGCCTGGGTATCAGATCGGTGCATGAGTCACGGCGTTCAAACCGCGGCGACGGCGCGGTCGCTAGGGTACAAGTTTCGGGTCAAGCCAACTTTGGTATGAAAGACTCGGTTTAGGATCACGCGCAAATGTCGGATACAACTCGATGGTTGCCGGAATTCGACCGGAAGGACCGCCGAAACCTACGGAATGGTACAGACTATGATACGGGCCTTACGGCTCTCCCCTCCAAATAAAAACTTCGGCCTCAAAATTTACACAATCAACACAACCAGACATAAGTCATAAGGAAGAAGAAACATAGCATCATCATATAAAATCGGAGACAACATACATGATACAACATATCATCAATCATCAAAGAGATGGGGATAACGCTCTCGAATCTCGGCTTCGCGCTCCCAAGACGCCTCATCGATAGAATGGTGACCCCACTGAACCTTCACCAAGGGAATGACCTTGGTTCGGAGGACCTGCTCCTTTCGATCAAGGATGCGGATTGGCTGCTCAATGTAAGAAGCGTCTTCACGAACCTCCAACGGCTGCCAATCATTAACATGACCGATGTTTGACCCACACTTCCTCAGCATAGAGACATAGAAAATGTTGTGGACGTCAGACAACTGAGATGGCAAGGCAAGCCGATAGGCCACGGCACCAACGCGCCCAGTGATCTCAAAAGGTCCTACGAATCTCGGGGTAAGCTTGCCCTTCGCTCCAAATTGAACTACGCCCTTCATGGGCGAAACCTTAAGATACACATGGTCCCTTACATCAAACTCTAAGGGACGACGCTGGCGGTCGGCAAAACTCTTCTGCCGGATCTGAGCTGTGCGCATCCTCTGCCTGATGATATCGATAGCTTTTGACGTCTGCTGCACAAGCTCGGGACCTAGGAGACGCCACTCTTTAACCTCGGTCCAACAACTCAGAGATTTGCACGGTCTGCCATACAATGCCTCAAAAGAAGTCATGTCAATGGTCGTCTGATAGCTGTTGTTGTATGCGAACTCAGCCAATCGTAGATGCTCATCCCAGCTACCCGAGAAGTCGATCGCGTAAGCTCTTAGCATATTCTCAAGGATCTGGTTGACCCTTTCGGTCTACCCATCGGTCTGCAGATGATACGCGGTGCTGAGCTGCAAATCAGTACCCATCGCTCTCTAAAAGCTCCCCCAAAACTAAGACGTGAATTTTGGGTCTCCGTCTGAAACGATCGAGATAGGAACACCGTGCAGTCTCACGATCTCATCAACAAACAGCCTGACGAGCCAGTCCGAATGCCAAGTCTCACGAATCGTAAGAAAATGTGCCGACTTTGTCAGACGGTCCACGACAACCTAGATGGCGTCATGACTGCGCTGAGTCCTCGACAAACCCATGATAAAATTGGTAGATACGTGCTCCCACTTCCACATCGGGACACTCAATGGCTACAATGGACCAGGGGGTCTGATTGGCCTTGACACGCTGGCATGTGTCAATCGGTCACAAAACTGGCGATCTGGAGCTTCATCCCAGCCTAAAAATATTGTCTCCTCATATCACTATACATCTTCGTCGAGCCAGGGTGGATAAAAAATCGCGATCGATATGCCTCGGTCATAAGATCTTTGCGCAACTTAGGAATATCCGAGACACACAATTAGTCTCTGAAGCGAAGTCCACCATCAGAACCAATCTACCAATCTGTCTAACTCTCAGATGCTGCCTGTACTCGGTAATCCTGTAATGACTCGTCTGCCTGTTGAGCCTCGATCACCCTAGCGACAAGAGAGGGTTGAATCGACAGGCTCGATAGCTGAACGATAGAAGACTGCAGACCAAAATCGAAGTCATACTCTGCTATATCCTCGAGCATCCTCCACTCCTGAATCATCGTGTGTGCCACCAGGCCTTGTGGCTGATGGTTAAGGGCATCCGCCACCAATTCGCCTTGCCTGGGTGGTACTGAAGATCAAAATCATAGTCCTTCAGGAGCTCCATCCAACGTCTCTGTCTCATGTTCAGCTCGAACTGAGAGAATAGATACTTTAAGCACTTATAGTCGGAGAAGAGCTTGAACCTGACCCCATAGAGATAGTGTCTTCACACCTTCAGTGCGAAGACGACTGCTGCTAGCTCCAAATCATGCGTGGGGTAGTTCAGCTCATGGACCTTGAGCTAACAAGATGCATAAGCCACTGGTCTCTGTGCTGCATAAGGACATCACCCAAGCCAATACGTGAAGCATCAGTAAATACAACAAATTCATCACTCCCGGAGGGAAGAGTGAGGACAGGAGCAGACGTAAGGCGGTTCATCAGCTCCACAAATGCTCGCTCACAAGTGTCGCTCCAAACAAACTTTACACCCTTACGAGTCAACCTGGTCAACGGGACTACGATACAGTAGAAGCCCTCAATGAAATGCCGGCAATAGCCTACTAAACCAAGAAAACTACGGATCTCGGACACTGTCGTGGGCTGGTCCGATTGACGCACTGCCTCAACCTTCGAGGGGTCCACTGCGACACCCTCTCCCGGCACCATGTGACCGAGGAACTTCACCTCCTCCTGCCAAAACTCGCACTTCTCCAGCTTCGCATACAGCTGGTGGGCACGGAGGGTCTGTAATGCGATCTCCAGATGATGCATATGCTCCTCATGGGTCCTCGAATATATCAGGATGTCGTCGATGAATACCACAATAAACTGATCGAGATACGGACAGAAGACCTCGTTCATCAACTGCATGAAGACCGCGGGTGTATTGGTCAGTCCAAAGGACATGACGTGAAACTCAAAATGGCCATAACGTGTCCTGAAAGCCGTCTTCGGGATGTCCCCCTCTCAGACTTGAACTGATGATAACCGGAACGTAGGTCAATCTTTGAAAAGAACTGTGCACCCTGCAACTGATCAAACAAATCATCTATCCTCGGGAGCGGGTACTTGTTCTTGATCGTGACTCGATTGAGTTTGCGATAATCCACGCAGAGCCTCAATGAGCCATTCTTCTTCCTAACGAAGAGTACTGGCGCTCCCCAAGGCGAACTGCTCGGATGAATGAATCCCAACTCACGTAACTCGTCCAACTGACGCTGCAACTCCCTCAACTCCATCGGTGCCATGCGATATGGGGCCTTCGAAATAGGCACGGTACCGGGCACAAGATAATATGGAACTCAATACGCCGACGCGGTAGCAATCCCAGAATCTCTTGGAACACATTGAGAAAATCACAGACCACCAGCAACTAACAAATACACAAAGCAAAGGGCTCCTCGACCGCGCAAGACATGAGACAAGATAATGACTCTCCTCTGGGCTCGGCAATGAACTGAAACTGCGGCAAGCCAGGTATATAGAATGTGACGGTCCTCGCGGAACAATCCAATATGATGTGGTACTCGGTAAGTCAATTCATGCCCAGGATAACGTCGAAATCTGACATCAGCAACACAAATAAATCGGCGGGCAAGAAGATATCACCGACCAGAACAAAGTAAGATGAACAGAACTGACTTAACACTGTAGGCTTGTCCAAGGGCGTTGTTCACTCCCCAAGTATAGGGTTGTGATGTAGTAATAAACTCTGTGAGACCGAGGTCAAACCAACAGGGATTGAAACCTATACGTAATCTGAAATTAAATAGGTCTAGAACTAGAATAAGACGAAATTTAAACCGAGTGAATAAGAGGGAGAATAATAGTGAAATAATAATCTAAAACTTGTGAAATTTAAAGGTAGAAAACTAGGGATTCAGAGGATTCACTTGTGGAAATCAGGGAGATTTACACTTGATTCACTTACTCAACTGGGCTTCAAGTCCCATCTTATCCAGTTGGAAGATATATCACTAAAGCACAATCTGAACTTCCTTTGATCTAGTTTTTGAAAGATAAGACGAATGTAAATTAGAATGGATTCCATCACCAAACCATGCCCATGAGACAAAGCAAACAATATAATTAAACTAATCCACAGCCAATCTGAGAGATATATGAATGTTAGGAAGGAGTCCTGTCATCCAACTATGTCCAAGGGGCAATGGTGAACAGCAGGGCTTCCTAACTGCATAATCACATTAAGGGAATGGACTTACTTAAAGCCATCACAGATATATTGTAATTTAAGTCACAACACATCATTAAAAACTGAAAGCATTCCTTAAAATCAAACTAGAATCAACTTAAGTTCAGTTTAACATAAATCAGAGCCGTAGAATTATTCCCATCACATTACAAGCTTCATCTCTTAGCCCTAGCTAAGAGGTTTAGCCGACAATGAGGCTAATTCTCAACAATCATACGAAGGAAAACAAGAAAATAAAACATACACTTGCGATGTATTCGCGGCTTGACCCAATTCTCAATCCTGGGTGAACACAAACGGACTCACTGCTTTGACCGAGCAGAAGACCAGGATCTATCAGGATTTGGAAGGGATACAACGAGTTGTTTGCCCTGTTCAGGCGGACAATCTGCGTATCGGATTTAAGCCTACCACAACTGTCTTTCCGTATTAGCCCAATCCTAAAAGAAGTAGAATATACCATCATTAGGTAAACTTTACCAACAACTCTTAATACGATAATAATGATTTTGACATTTGTATTCAAACCTCAAAGGCGAAAACTTTTAAGGGGGGTAGACTAGAATGAGCCAAACTAGTATAAATAGTACACCCTTACCATGCATATTAACTTGAATTCAACAAAACCTAGACAAATGAAATAATGAAACCTTTACTTACTACCCTTAGGCAATTTCGGGGACGAAATTGTTTTTAAGGGGGGTAGATTGTAACATCCCGGATTTTCACTGTTTTGGATTTCCAAAAATCTTTGATTTTTTTTTTTAATTAACTTATACTATCACGTACTGACCATTAGCACTCAATGTTAGCTTATACACGAGTTAATTAATCCAAGATTATTCCAATTTAATAGACCAGACAGGCCGTGATAAGGCCTGGTGCGGGCCCCAAGCCAGATGGCTGTTTACACTTAAAGATGGCCCGTGTGGGCCACCCAGCAACCGAGGAGGGTTAGAAAAATCTAAAACTTTAGAAAATCATAGATCTCACTGGGCTTGTAGTCCATCGCGGACTGCGGACCCAGTGGACACCCAGAAGTACCATCTGGCGCTTGCCCAATGCGCCCCACCAATGCCAGATTAAAATCTGGCACTAACAAAAGAAACTGAGACTCCGGGCCTTCCAGCCGTCGGATTTCTTTCAAATTTACGGTGAAGGTTTAATGTATTTTCAACGCCTGCCCACCAAATCTGGGCCCCGATCGTGGCACGATGACCGTTGATCGTAAATCGGACCCGTGCGATCAAACCCCATATCTGATCGCTCCCAAATTTTACATGGCCCTTCATCGGGCCATGGATCACCTACCCTATAAATTTCATGGCCAGAGGGCCACCAGAAATGCCCCATCAATCAGAATGGCCCCCAAAGGGCCACTTAAAGGTCGGAAACGCTTGCTCAGATCATATATCCGTTCATCCGTTCGCCCTAATTTTTGCATGGACCCTAGTCAAGCCATAGGGCACCTACACACCAAATTTGGTGGTTAGAGGGGTGTTAGGGCCACCCCAACACCAATAGGGAGTCTTATAAGTCTATTTTAGGAAATTATGGAAGCTTGGGGCCTTTTTCACCAAATATGGAATTATAAAAAGGGCCTCATTTGGGCACCCCTCTCCCCATACGAATTTTGCCCTAGAAGAGAGAAAAGGGAGAAGAGAAAGAGGAGAAAGGAGAAGAAAGAGAGAGGGAATAAGGCATGGTGGACTCTCAATCAAGGTGGGGCCCAAGAGGATCAAACCCACAACCTTCTACACCTTCTCCAAGAAGAACCCTACACCACAACCACCGAAATCGTCCATGGGCCATCTAGGTAAGATCCCTCACTCATTTTCTCTTGAAATCCTTGTATTGAAGAAGAAAATGCATAGATTTCTCTCATGTTTGAATTGTTTTAGGGATTCCGATCGGCCAACCTCCAAAACCCTCATTCCTAGGTCATTTTTGAGGCTCCAACGAATTACAAGGTGCGGACTATTATCCTTAGGTGGCCTAGCACCAATTATAGTAGGAATGTAATGATTTTGTTTGTTGAGTTGTGGTATTGAAGAATTTAGAGAAAACCTAGGAATGGTGTGTTGTTGGAATTGCATGATTGGGCATGATTAGTTTACATTTGATGTTGATCTTGTCTCACACATGATTTAGCATAGGAATGATTACATGCTCATGTTTGTTTGGATTGATTTCGCTCATATGCATTGCTCCATAGTGTTTATGAATCTTGACTCTTGTGTGTTTTATTCCTTGAGGTGTTGGAAGAGCTTAACTTCCTCACAAACCCACACACTCACACGCACCTTAGTTCTTGATAATGTTTGCTCACTTGGTAGGAGTACTCATTTTTATAGTCGAGATGCATGTGAACATGGTATTGATATGTTAGTTGATAACTTGTATACTTAACATGTTATGAATCACCACCTAATCCTTGGGTTGGTCAGGAATGCGAGGAAAGCGAAGGCGGTCCCGTTGGTAGGATCGTCTTGAAGCTAAACCTATGGATTGGACGAGTGCGTGTGGGCGACAGTAGTTAGACTACATGGGTCGCTGGTACCCGATGTCGTTCCGCCACGTGCTTGCCTGATTCATGCGGTTTAGCCCACTGTCTGATCAACCCTGTTTGTTAACCCTGTATGCTCACATATATATGGAACCTGAACCACCCTACAACCGTTGTAACCCATCAATAACCCACCCGAAATTGGTCCACAGCCTCGTGAGCCGGGCATGGTGGAATGGGACACTGTGTCCGAGCTGTCGGCCTGCGCTGGGGTGCCGCGCCTCCCCGTAGTGACCGCGAGCGATCCTTTCTCTCGGCACTCCTCATGTGCTTGAAGTCGGGGATGAGGAACCCGACGGGATCACGGACCGTGGAGCCTTGGCCTCACGCATTGATGGGGTCTTGGCCTCGCAACTAGTTTAGGGCATTGATACGTGGGGTGTATCAGAATCCCCAACCTGCTGGATGAATGGACTTAACTAAGAACTTGGCTAACATGTCATTACATCGCATTAGCTAGGGTGGCGACTCGGCAGTCGAGGTCGCTCTGAGGGAGTGTTGTCATATGCGATCGTAAGATGGAGTCGCTTGAGGGAGAGTTGTGGCGAGGGCATGCATCATACCATTCACCATGCATACGCATTATCAAGATTAGCTTAGTATCTACGAATGTTGCCTTTCATTAAATTCATGCTATAACTGCTGCCTGTTAAAACTTAAGATTAATAGTTCACACTGAGTTGATCACTCACTCCCACTCTGGGACGGTGTTTTAAACACCAACCAGACTCTCTCATAGATGCAGGGGATGCAGAGCAGGTGGAGCATGGCGATGCTACCCTCGAGGAGGACGAGTTCTCCTACTTTCAGCTGATGGGCGGCTCTCCATCGGCTTGATCGGGCTGAATTTGTATTTGCTGAGCCGCGGGCTCCGCTTTAGTCTTTTGAGATATAGCCTTCTTTTATTATCCTGTTGGGCAACGCCTTGGGCGACCCTTTATTATTTTGGACTTGTATATTTGTGAGATTTCTTTCACTTCAGTAGACTGGTGCGATTGTGCTTCATGTTTCAGGTAATTCCAATTTGCGCCAGTTAAATTTGATTAATCATAAAAACCATAAATGCATGATAAGTGACACTCGGGAACTCGGGAGTCGAGTCTATGCACGACCCCCGATTTTTCGGGGCGTTACAGCTGATCTGTAAGTTTAGCCACTTCCACAGGGATTCGGGAGCTAAAATTCGACATGTACGGTTCAATTATGGTCAGGCCGCGTATGAAGTTTTGAGTTGAATGGATAGCAATAACCCTGTGATCTTGCATTCTGGCCGACTTTCAGGCCACTTGAGCTTCAATTTCTCGGTTTTCTTGGATCTCTGGCATGTAAATCCATCAATCTCGGTCGCCTAGAGTCCGTTCCTTGCCTTGGTGAATCTTGAGCGGTAAAACCACGCTTTTAATACCCATTTTCAGTTAAAGCTCCTAAATTCACCTTACAGTACAAACACGATTAAAATATGGCGTTAAGCGGTATCATGTTCGTAAATTCAGGCAATAACTGGAGTTTGATATGCAATATTTGACCCTCAACAGGCGTCGATACGGTCAACCCTTCACGAGCAGACTCTGTCGGCAATCCAGACGATTGGCAAAAATTCTCAGACATGAATGAGTGCAAAGCACTGAAATCAAATAATACTCGGGCGATGCATGCAAAGACTGGGAGTATACCCTCAATGACTCCTCTAAAAGACTGCGGATCCTGCTGAGCCACATAGAACCTAGCCTGAGCTGGCTGGGGAGGTGTCTGTCCCCTCTAAGGTCCCTGGTGTTGCTTCTACCTCTGCGGCGACCTGTACTGTTGTCTCTGCTGCTGCTGGGGCCTCGGCGGCTGAGGTGGCTGTGGTCGCTTCTGATGGGGTCACTTTTGCGCTGGAGGCTGCTGTGGTCGTTGTTGCGCTGAAGGCTGCTGTTGTCCTCTCGACTGCTGCAGATGAGGACAAAGATACTCATACATGTGGTGCCCTATCCCACCACATCTGTAACAAGTCCATGTAAATGACTGCTGGGGTGACACTAGAGGTGCCGCTGGTGCTGCTGGTGCTCTGGCAGATGGGTGAATCCTGTACTTCTTTGGCCGTTGATGTTACTGGGAGTTACTAAAGGGGGCCTGCCTCTTTCGACCTCTCCTCTGATCTCAATCGCTCTGCCTGCCGGCCCACTCAATCTCATAAATCTAAGCTCTCTGCACTACCGCCTGAAAAGTCGGGAGCTCATGCCCAATAATACGGCCTCTAAGACCGTAACGCAAGCCGTTCTAGAAACGGCGGACCTTCCGCCCCTCATCATCAACTAAATATGGTGCGAACCTTGATAGCGCTACGAAACGAGTCACGTACTGTGCCACAGACATGTCTCCCTACACCAAGGTCTCGAACTCTAACGCTCGCTGCCGACGAGTGTGGTAAGGGAAGTACTGCTGGTCGAATCGTTTCACAAAATCCTCCCATGTCCAGACGAAATCAGGCCCTACAACACGAGTAACGGAGGTCCACCAGTGCTCAGCCTCACCCTGGAGAAGAAATACTGCTAACCAGACCTGCTGCTGGGTTGTACACGCCATAGTATAAAAAATCTATTCCACATCAGAGCGTCGTTTATCGGCTGCAGTCGGATCTGGCTCACCCTGGAAACGCGGATGATTGAGCTGTCGTAACTCTCGAAGTAGGGTGCTTGCGCTGTTACTCTGCCTGTGTTAGCGAAACAACTAGGCGCCTGCTATGTCCTTGAAGCGCAACCGTCACAGCCTACAACATCTGTTATAACTGAGAGGCACTCACAGGTACGGTCGGATCCGTATCGGTCTCAGGTGGAGGAACGACATCCTCAGGCCGGGGAGTAGGGATCTCTGAGGTGGAATGGGAGTCGTAGGTGGTAGGGCGGGAGTCTCAAGTGGTGGAGCGGGAGTCGCTCGGGTTACTCTCTTGGGCGGCATGTCTTATAGGAATGAACAAGGATGTCAATCAATCTTGATAATTTTTTGAAGGCACGCACTTTAGGGAATTAGATCGGAAGGTTACGCACTCGGAACTTAATCGTCCTGAACTCATAGCAAATATGTGATGTTGTTCTCAGTTATTCTCAAGTTATGCTCTGATACCAACTTTTGTCACGCCCCAAACTTGAAAACCGGGCTCACAAAATTCTCGGTCGCCGAATCCGGCACCGACAGCCTCCATATTACCCTATTATCGACTCCCGGCACCCATACATCAAGTTTCGATCTTGAGATCCTACGAGGAGGATTTTTAACATCAATTTGATTCGTAATGAGCATAACCAATGAACAATAACCACAAGAACACCATCACAAAATCCACTATGATAAAAAACTTTTAAAGTACAATGCATATGAAGTCAAATACAAGATAATGATAACGGAAACTCCTAAAGCTCCACGGCACACTCCTACTGTGGCGAAGATACAGTTGCGTCCTGGCGTTACCTGCACGCATCAATCGTACATAAGCTTATAGAAAGCTTAGAGGTGGTGTAAGTGTGTGCGCAATATGAGCGTGTTCTGAATGCAATGTCAAAGTAATGCGGAATCATGCTGATGAGTACATAAATGCAATCAGCCGTACCAAGGCTATGCAGTACAGAACATGAATGCTTCGGCCATATCAAGGCCATGCGATGCGAAATACAAGTCAAGCATGTCAATTCTCATCCACATATCAATACAACTCCTCACTAGAGCATCAAATATTAGTACGATTCTCAGTCTGGATAATCACCGGGGTTTAGTACCCTCCAAATGGCACTGCCCCTTTCCCAAGCGCGCAGTCCAATTGAGCGTAAGAAACCTCACTATCCGTCTAACCAATAGTCTACCAATATCTATCCGGCACGTCGATAGCAGACCCATTCACACCTGGTCAAACTCAGCTTAGTAATGCCCCATATCCTTGAGCGAGTAATGCCACCCCCTTTCCAACCGACCACGACACAATAGGAGACGCAGCCTCCTGATATTCGGCCCTCGTGCACTTATGTATCCACTCGGTCTCGACGTTGGAGTCATCCTCTGGTACCATCGAGTTTAGGGATTTTCACCCAGAGATATTTATGGCGCCCCGATGCTTAGTAACAATATTTTCGGTGTCCGATCCTACCATCCACGATGTGCCTGTGGAGGTCATAGCCCTGATGTCGATAGGGTGTATCATATCACACAAATGCGAAGTGCATGAATCACACTACCAGTCATGCAACAATCCTGCATGTACCGCGCGCTCATGAAGGGCAACTCCGTCTATCAGGGACCCCATAAACAATCTGCCCGAAGGCATATGCTATGATCAGTCACTCCTCATATCAAGCATACATATGATGCGTATGAGCATGAATCATGGAACTATACTAAACATGTTATATGGTGATGGATCCTGTTCATAACGAAGAGGGGCCTAGACGGCCTACACACTGCAAGTATGGGCTTATCAATGGGCCCTAGGGAGATTTACAATGCAGACATTTAACTATCATTGCGCTTACAATGTGGACGTCAAACCATCATTGCTCCCAAGGATGGCTGCCAAAAATATCATTACATACATCATGGTGGAATCTCACATCGCAATGAGCTTCATATACATCACATTCAATCCACACAAAGGCCTCACATAGGTTTCATTGGGCCTCATATAAATCGAATGGGCCGAATCGAATGGGCCGAGTCGAATAAGCCGAGTCGAATGGCCGAGTCGAATGGGCCGAGTCGAATGGCCGAGTCGAATAGGCCGATTCAAATAGGCCGATTACAACATAATTCATCTATTTTTAGAGATCAGTATAGAGTATATATATAAAAAAATGAATTATATCAAGAGATCAACTGGACCATTCCACATCTAACAGTGGTGATAATGACTTTCACAGTAAAAATTTAGAAGGCCCACCATAACATTTATTTCCCATCCATACTATTTATAAGGTCACAAAGTCCTGAACGTAAAGGGAAAACAAATATCACATTGGTCCAGAACCAGGACCCTGTAACCTAAACGGGTTTTCAATGGTGGACGTTCATCCCACTATTTTATACAGTGTAGTCCACTTGATATTAGATCTGCCTTATTTTTAGTCTCAAGCAGTGAGACGAGGTGGCCCCAATAGATGGACGGTTGGGTTACAGCACATGCATCATGGTGGAGACGTAAGCACGTCAGTTGGATGGACGGCAGGGATAGAACACGTCCATTAGGGTGGGGTCCACCCGTCTAGTGAGCTGGACGACATGGAATAAAACTCATACATCATGGTGGGTGCTACTCCAAACAGACGGATGGCATGGATATCCAAATACATCAGGGGGTGGGGTCCACGTAGGTGGCCCACCAGAGAAGTGAATCCGCTCCATTGGTCCCAGGGAGCTGCTGCTACACATCCGCCGCTGGCCCACTGTCAAATCAGATTGACGGTAGGGATTCAAAATGGATGGCGGCTTGACATAGCACATACCTGGTGGGGCTCACGAAAATGGATGACGGTTTGGATGCCATACATATATCAGGAAGGGCCCACCGTAAAAATGGATGGACGGCGGTGTTTAACACATATATCAAAGGTGGGCCACATATGTCCAGAGGGACGGCGTGGATGTAACACATACACCACAGTGGATACTCAAAGCTCCTGCCCGTCCCAGCTTGAAATGGATGGACGACGTGATGTGAGTCAAAGGGGGCCCCGTCCCAGCCTACGGACGGTGTGGATAAAACCCATACATCACGTGTGGTACACACGTGTGGACCCACACCTCGTGAGACAGTGGGTCCCACCGGATAAGATGGACAGCGTGGGTGTATTCCCACGTGTGGAAGATGACAGAGGGTGGGTCCCACGTAGTAGTGGCCCACCCATTAAATATTCTTAATATTATATTATATATTATATAATATAATATATATATATATATATATATATATATATATATATATATATATATATATATATATATATGTATGTGTGTGTGTGTGTGTGTGTGTGTGTGTGTAGTGGTAGAAGGCTGCCCATGCCCCACCGTCCAGATACACTGGATGGCCTAGATGCATGAATCAAGGTGGATCCCACATGGACGTGGCCCACCTAATTTGGATCAATCTAATATTTGTGTTTTTCCTTCCGTCCAGGCCCAGTAACGGGCTAGACGGTGTAGATCCAACACATCCATCAGGTGGGTCCCACAAAGGTGGATGGCATGGATAAAATATATACTTCGTGGTGGGCCACACATACAAACACGCCATCACCATACAAGAGAGAGAGAGAGAGTGAGAGAGAGAGGGAGAGAGAAACGGTGATATAGAGGGACCCTGCCACTATGGGCCCCTTTCAACGTTGCATACATCAAAGGTGGGCCCTGAAATTGAAATCAACGGTGGATCACCCACCTATCGGCCTTCTCCTTAGCTCCTTGAACTCCCACGCCCCTTGGCTTGCCTTTTAATGGAGGTTGATGAAGAATGAAGGGTTGAGATGGGAGATGAGGGAGTGGGAAAGTGGGTCATACTTGTTTGCTCTTAAAAATGTTTGGACGTTGGAATTTGCTCTTAGGAGAGTGCTTTAAGAAATGAGGTAGAGAGAGAAGTGATGGGATGATAAGAGATGGAGTAATGGGTGATGGGTGGAGTGATGGATGAAGTGATGTAAGGGTTGACTTTGGGGTAGCTTGTGTAAGAGAGAGGTAAGGGTAGGGTATAGGTTGCCTGTACTTGACTTGAGGTGTGATGTGTACTTGATTGATGGGATTGATTGATTGGATAGCTCGTAATGATTCTCTCGTAATTCGCATGAGCTGCATTTTCTTCAAATGAACGCGGGCCCATATCTTCTAGCCTGGGTATCAGATCGGTGCGCGAGTCGCGGCGTTCAAACCACGGGGACAGCACGGTCGCTAGGGTACAAGTTTCAGGTCGAGCCGACTTTGGAATGCGAGACTCGGCTTAGGATCGGGCGCAAACGTCGGATACAGGTCGAGGGTTGCCGGAATTCGACGGGAAGGACCGCGGAAACCTACGGAAGGTACGGACTATGATATAGGCCTTACAGTTATACTTATTACAACATAAGGATGACGTCTTTACTATGTTTCGTCTTTACAGCTTCAGTTAGGTCCGATAATGGTGGCGAGTATCTAAATCATCAGTTCAATGAGTATTTCAATCACCATGGACTGATTCATGAGACAACGTGTCCTAAGACACCTCAGCAGAATGGTATTGCCGACCGGAAAAATCGCTACATTCTTGAAACGGCTCAAGCACTTCTACTTGGAGTGCACGTTCCACGTTCCTACTGGTCTGATGTAGTGGCTACTGCGGTGCACGTAATCAATCGAATGTCGTCCAAAGTACTCAAGTTTAAGACCCCACTACAAACTCTGTCAACCTATGTCACCTTACCCACGGCATTGATGCTTCCACCTTGCATCTTTGGGTGTGTTGCCTTTGTTCACCTCCATAAAAATTAACGCACGAAGCTTGACCCATGTGTTCGTCGCTACCTCTTCTTGGGATATGTCGTCCATCAGAAAGGTTATCGCTGTTACGACCCGACTACTTGGCGCACCTATGTGACTATGGATGTTTCTTTCCTTGAGACTGACACTTTCTTCTCCCCTGCATCTCATTCTTCTCTTCAGGGGGAGACACGAGATAAAGAGCTGAATTGGCTGAAGTTTGACTGGTTCGGTGGTACTAAAAATAGAGAAACAGTTGTACTAGTTAATAACCCGTCTCCTGATATATCTCCTGACGCTGCAAATATATCTCATATATCTCCTGACGCTACAAATATATCTCCTGAAGCTGCAATAGTACCCCCCCCCCCCCCCCATTCTTCTCTCTCTTCAGGGGGAACACGAGATAAAGAGCTGAATTGGCTGAAGTTTGACTGGTTCGGTGGTACTAAAAATAGAGAAACAGTTGTACTAGTTAATAACCCGTCTCCTGATATATCTCCTGACGCTGCAAATATATCTCATATATCTCCTGACGCTACAAATATATCTCCTGAAGCTGCAATAGTACCCCCCCCCCCCCCCCCCCCCCACTCCTTAGTGCCTAACAACCCGTCTCCTGAGAATATCACCGAGATAAGTTCTCCTACCACACCTCTTGTCTCAAATAACGAGGTTAATCGTGATTATGAGCTACCTTGCAGGCATAATTGTGGCAAACCATTGAATAACACAGTAATCAAAATATCTCATTGCCAATTATGTCTCTACAGAGAGACTTTCTGAACCACTCAAGAACTTTGCGAATGATCTATCTTCGCACCATATTCATACAAGTGTAGACGAGGCATTAAAGGATCCAAGATGGGTTCAAGCAATGAAGGAAGAAATGGAGGCACTAATAAAGAACGAGACATGGATCCTTATTCCTTTACCTAAAGGACAGAAGACAGTAGGGTGCAAATGGGTATTCTCTATAAAGTACAAAGTTGATGGAACAGTCGAGCTCTACAAAACATGACTAGTAGCAAAAGGCTATACTCAGATAGATTATGAGGAGACGTTCTCACCAGTGGCCAAGTTGAATATTATTAGAGTTCTGTTATCTCTTGCAGCAAACCTGGACTGGCCGTTGCATCAATTCGACGTGAAGAATGCCTTCCTCCATGGAGATCTTGAGGAGGAGATCTACATGGATGTTCCCTCAGAATATAAGGCGACCTCTGGTCGAGTTGTGTGTAAACTACAACGAACACTTTACGGTTTGAAACAATCTCCTCGAGCCTGGTTTGGACAACTTAGCTTGGCTATGAGGAAGTATGGTTTTCGACAGAGTAATTCAGACCATACTCTCTTCCTGAAACATTAAGGAAGCAAAATAACAACTTTAATAGTGTACGTAGACGACATCATTATTACGAAAGATGATCAGGAGGAAATCTCGAAACTTCAAAAACAATTAGCAGCCGAGTTTGAAATAAAAAATTTGGGAGGGCTCAAATATTTTCTGGGGATTGAGGTTACTAGATCTAAGCAAGGTATATTTCTTTCTCAGCGAAAATAAACCCTTGACTTGTTATCAGAAGTTGGATTACTAGAATGTAAACCTGTAGATATACCAATAGTCCAGAATCACAAACTGGGAGAATACCCCAACCAAGTGCTAACAGACAAAGGAAGGTACTAACAATTGGTTGGGAAGCTCATTTATCTCTCACACACACGACCCGATATTGCTTATGCAGTGAGTGTGGTGAGCCAATTTATATATTGCCCGAGTGAAGATCATATGAATTCAGTGATCCAAATCCTCAGGTACCTAAAGTCCTCCCCTGGTAGAGGACTTATGTTCTCAAAGACCAATCATCTAAGGACCGAAGGCTACACAGATGCTAACTGGGCAGGAAATATTTTCGATAGAAAGTCTACCTCGGGGTATTTTACATTTGTTGGAGGGAACTTGGTGACATGGAGAAGTAAGAAACAGAAGGTAGTAGTATTATTAAGTGCAGAAGCAGAATTTCGTGGGATGGCTAAGGGTGTTTGCGAACTCCTATACTTAAGAAGGTTGTTGATAGAAATTGGCTTCACTCCAAACTGTGAGATGGATCTCTTCTGTGACAACAAAGCTGCTATCGATATCTCTCATAATCCCATCCAACATGATCGAACCAAACACGTGGAGGTAGATCGGCATTTTATTAAAGAGAACCTTGAAACCGAGATAATCCGATTCTCGTTCGTCAAGTCCGAAGATCAATTGACAGATATTCTTACCAAAGCCGTGTGTAGTAAAAACTTCTAAAACTCACTTGACAAGTTGGGCATTAGAGATCTATACGCACCAACTTGAGGGGGAGTGTTGGCGTGAGTTGTACATTAGAGTGATCGTAGGAGTAAATGGTGGCTGTAATATTAAAGAGATTGTAATTCCCTAATTAGAGGGTCAAGTTTAGCATGTGTAGGTGTAATATATGCATGTAGCCTAATATAGGCCATAGTTGACTACTATATGTAGCATTCCATCTTTGTACAATAAAATATGAAAAATACATAAAATATTCTCTACAAGTTGTCACTAAGTTTCCTTATATGGCAAGAATAATCACCTTAATTAAGTTGGGTTTGGCATCATCTTTGAATTGTCTAATGTAAATTTACAAGCTTTTGTCAAAATGATTAACAAATTAAAAAACCATCAAAGAAAATTCCTTTGGAACAATAAAAAAAAATAATCCATATAATAATAATTAAGAAAAAAAAGCCTTGCGACTGATGCAGTCATATTGAAATTAGGGTGAAAAATTAAAAAAGAAACAAACAATATATGTTAAAACCATTAAAAAAAATACAGAAGAAGAACAACAACGAGATTAAGAATCAATGTTTTTGGACCATTGGCAATGGAGACAAAATAAGCATTTGCAAGGACCCTTAGGTCTAAGAAATGTTGATCCTATTGAAGGAAAAAAATATGTTACATGAATTCTTAATTCATTAACTACCATCGATTGACTTCTTAACATGGAAAAAATTCTCGAACATTGAGTTGATTATGTTGACAAAGTGCCTTTAATATGGTGCAATGTTGTTCGGTCAACCAAGGAATTTTGAGTCAATTGAAGCATGCTGTAATGTTCCCACTCGACTGAAATATGTTTCAGTTGACTGAGAGACTTTGTTGATGTCTCGATTGACTGAAGATGCAACTGAGCAGAATGCATAAGTGTGAGTTTTTATTTTCAATTTCACACAAAAGTATATAAACAGTCTTCTAATTACACAATTAGGGTAGAACGAAAGGAGTTTAACACGTTTTCAAGGATTTTAAGAAAGAAGCTAGAGTTTCTCATATGTAAGTTATTTCATGTCTTGTAACTTTCTTATTATAGTGGATTCTTCGTCGCTTGGTGCCGTAGTTTTTTCCAATAAAATTTATGTTCTTAATGGTTTCTTGAATTTTTCTTTCCCTATTGCATTGTGTCATTCTGTCTGAGGTTTCTTCCACGCTGGATAGGTTGTATCCCTAATAGGTGGTATTAGAGAGAAAGTTGGGTTTTCATATAAAATCTGAGACATGGCATCGAGTAGATCAAATGTGAAGTTCGAGATAGAGAAATTCATGGGAAAAAATAATTTTAAATTATAAAAGTTGAAGATGAAAGCCATTCTAATTTAGCAGGGTTAATGCAAGCATTTCTTGACAAAGCAAAACAACATGAATCGATGAAAGAAGTGGATTATTATGAACTTGATTAAAGGGCGATTAACGTAATTTAATTGTGTTTGGCCGACGAAGTTTTTTATAATGTCATTAATGAGAGGACTACAGTGGGCCTATGGGCAAAGTTAAAGAGCATTCACATGATGAAGTAGCTCTCCAATCATCCATATCTGAAGAGACAGCTATATAATATGAAGATGGTGGAAGGGTCGGATCTCATTGAGCACATCAATGCCTTCAATAAACTGATTTGCAAATTGAAAAGTGTGGAGGTGAATATCAATGAAGAAGATGAAGCCCTAATTTTGTTGACATATCTTCCGAATTCTTATGAATATCTGGTGGATACTCTGTGCCATGATATGGATACCTTAAACCTTGATACCATTATGTCATCCCTTCAGTCGAAGCAATTGAGAAGGAATGATGATGGAGAATGTACTTTTACGGGTGCACTGTTTGCTAGGAGAAGATCATCTCAGCGAGAGAATGGAAAGTCACGATCGAGGTTTAAGTCTAAGGGCAAAGAGAACTTAAAGTTTCGAAATTGTGGCAAGACAGGATAGAAAGAAGGATTGTATAAATCTCAAAACTCAAAAGAATGAGAAGTCAGATGATTCACTGAAGGATGCCAAAAGCGAAATCCAACGAGGGGACGAGTGGTCTTAACATATTTTCTATGTTCAAGGTTGAACACTTGTGTAATTAGTAGATTTTGGATAGGGGGCATTGTAACACATATGTCCTCACTGGATGTTTACTAAGTTTGGTAATTGATCGAGACAAACTCTAAGTACATGGCTGCAATGTAGTAATAAATTGGTGAGACCGAGGTCGTACCCATAGAAACTTATGATTGTGTAATTTCTAGAACACTTAAGAACTAGAACTAGAAATAAACTAACTAATGAAGTTTGAATTAAGAGATAATGATGTAATTAAAAAAAAATTAATAGGGATAAATTATTAAAGCACCAGGGGTCCACTTATAACTATTCCTTAATGTTTAATTCACTTGATTCAATCGGATTACTCAACTACAATCGAAGTCCTATCCTATTTAGCTGAATAATAGAGCGGTTAAATCATCATTCATAAATCAAAATAAATTTGATTTTCAATTGAATTGGTTCCCACATAAAGCACCAAAGTTTTAATCGCATGGAATTCAAAGCATCTATAGTGCCCTTAGTTTACAATAAACCAATGAATTTTACAGATGAATCCCTTGCAAAATATAGATAAGAAATTACTTTTAACTTTTCTAAGCATCCGATATGCCCATAGTCAACAACGGATCAAAGTAAACTACAAATAAATCTTTATTCAACCCAAATATTAATGAATTGTTCAACAATCAAACTAATTACTTGAATCAAATTAA
The DNA here is from genome assembly GCA_021015155.1 of Magnolia officinalis. Classification (NCBI taxonomy): domain Eukaryota; kingdom Viridiplantae; phylum Streptophyta; class Magnoliopsida; order Magnoliales; family Magnoliaceae; genus Magnolia; species Magnolia officinalis. Next base: position 43,247,671 of record JAJHSJ010000016.1, read on the forward strand.
ACTAAGATATTAAAAATAACTAAAAGCTTCACCCATTTAAATAGGAAAAATTCATACCGACTTGGAATCGACTTCAAATTTATGCATTTTTATTATGCTTCGGTTGCACCGACTATACGCTTTGGTCGCACCGAATATCATTTCAATCGCACTGAATTAGTCTCTCGATTGTAGTCGAATTTCTTCAATTTTAATCTGAAGTTTTTTTCTCACTTAAGTCGCACCGAACCTCCATTCAGTGGGCACTGAATATGACTTCAGTCGGACCCAAGTGTCGAGCTGAATTAACTCTGAAAATCATAATTTCTTACTTGATTGTTCTGTGCTCATTTGGTTAGCCCGAATTAACATTAAGTATGATCAAAAGTCTGTTATTTCTATTAATGTACTTTGTGATTTATCTTGTTTTTTTTATATTTCTTTTTTTCTTAATTTTCTTGGATCTTTGGCACTTGAAATTTTCATTAATCACGTTCAAATCTCTAAATCTTCACTTGGTCACTCTTTGAGTATTAAATCTTCTTTTTAATCATTCTTTTCATTTTAGCTCTTCAAATCACCTCACATAGGAAAACATACGTAAATAGATCAATTAAGTGCATATATGCTTATAAAACAAATGCACAATATGGAAGAAATATATAATATTTCATACTTAACGATAATATTATTAAATTTATATCTACTTCATAAGTAAAGGAAGCCATTATTTTATAACAATAGAACCAATGGCCAATTAATATTCCTCATAAAAATTATCCTTCTTAAATGGTTTACCACTAAGATAATTTTCTATAAAATAAGTTGGGGGTGACTCAATGTTATTAGAGAATCATCGCTATGATGTTGGGTGCATTATTAAGTACAATTTGGGAGCCATCGTTACTGCATGTAGAGCAAAACTTCAATCTTGCTCAAGTGTTATAGCTGAGGCTTTAAGATCTATCGCTAAAATTAAAACTAGCATGCAAACTAAATATCCATATGTTACAGATTGAAGGAGATTCATGAACAAGGGCGGTATAGAGAGAGAGAAAGAGAGTCCCCTCAATTACATAATGGAATTACGGAATGGAAATTTTGAATTGAATTCATTATAGGATTTATTGTGTCCTTTTTAGAGGATGTTACTACTCAGACTTAGACTGAGATGCTCGAGCATTTCTCCCTAAGGGCGTGTTCGGATTCATGTATAGTATTGTTTTGCACTGTATATAAGTACGAAGCTAGTATTCCACAAACTGTAGCACAGTGTACGTCTTGAAGGTCGTAAACTACTACACTATTTGTTTTTTACCAGAATTCGTATATGTATTAATTGCAGAATTTAGTGTCGACGTTTGGGAAGAGACTCTTCTTCGGGCCCAACATGTGTAATTACGGAGTACAAAATATATATATATATATATATATATATATAATATATATATATATATATATATATATATATATATATATATATATATATCAGACATCTTTGTCAATATTAGGTCCACACAATATGCGGGACCCACCATGATATGCGTGTGGGGATTCCAAACGTGAATGATCTCATGTGGCATGGTCCACCTACGATTTCTAACCCTTTCAGAAGTAACATACGGTGGATATCCAATCATCGTCACTTTTGTGGTGTGGTCCACCTCTCATTTATAACCCTCTCAGGAGGTTTTCAACTACGGATATCCAATCACCGTTGAACTCATGAACGTAGTCCATATGTGATACATAGCCCTATCCAAGGGTTTTCAACAGTGGATATCCTACCTTCCTCATTCAAGTCATGATCGTGGTCCAGCTATGAATTATGGCCCTCTCAATATCGCAGCACTGTGCATATAATGATCTGGACCAAGACCCGTAGTAACTGTACATTTGAAATAGGATGATCAGTGGTGGGGTCCACACACTGGAGAGTTCATTTCTTTTGGGAAATAAAAATAAAACTAAATTAAAATTTTAAAAACTGTTAAATGCAAATAAATAAAATAAAGTTTAAAACAAAGTAACAGTATTAGAGAAATGAAGTACGGATAGACATCTCCTTCAATTAGTTAAAATGCTTCCATCAGCAGGCCTATTACGTTTCAAACCTCCCCTATGAGATGAGGTTTGAAACAAACCATCCGACCACCACATATATTACCAACCCCCCTATCAGAACTTTCAATATAGGGGAACTATCAGCCGAAGAATCGTCATCTCATTTCACATCCGGAACGGCAGCGTCGGAGAAATGCGGCCCATCAAACTAATCTTCATTTATAGCCGAAGAATGAGTACGAGAAGATTCAGTCTCGCGTCTCCTAGAAGGTCTCTCATAATGACAATTATGCCTTATGGCCTATAATAAATTTTAACAAAAAATTATGGAAAAAAAAAGTAATCTTAGACCGATCAGATGAGTGATTTCAGTTACAAAAAATCAGGACAAACAAACCACCGATGGTTCGTCTATCCAGAATTATTAAGCATATAACATACCTGAAAGTTAAGCCAAGCTGTTGCGGCCTCCTCGAACAATTTGTATGATTGATGTCTACATCCTGAATATCGATCCACCTGTGCTTTTGCATCATCCCATTTGTTATAAAGGCTTGGAACTCTTCCCACAAAAACCACATTATATTTCTTCATAATTCCCTGTAAAAAATAAGGGCTATTAAAATCGTTAAATATTCATGTTGTGAATTGACTGTATCTTATATAAACAGATCAGTATCCTAAAAGATGTTTGAGAAAATTACTATTTGGGTGATATTTCATAGAAGCGGTCATGAAAATTTTTCCGATAGTTATACATTCGTAGTCTCACCTCAACAATTCACACTCATACAATAACTTGACATTCGAATTTCATGTCAATGTGGAATCTGATATTTTGCTGCTGTGGTAGGATTTATATTTACCCTTCTTACTGATATAAAATGTGTACAAATTCAATAATAAAGAGAGGGCATTGTTATCATTAAGATATTATAAGAGACAAACAACAGTTAACATCAGAAACCTGGACTTTTAAACAAACATAGCACCCTGGATTGAAGCAAGCAGAACATCTCAGAGCAATCAAATAACCACAAACAATGTAGACATCACAAATGCAGTTTATGCATTCATTCAAAGGCAAATTCCCCTGCTGTACCTGCACTTATGAGCAAAATACCAACCCTGTTTTAAGTTAGATAATAGAAAAAACTGATTATCGAGATAAGTATATCAATCATGATCCGACCATCATTAAGAAAAGTTTATAGCAAGTCCAACCAGTAGAGTGTTGGATGCTCATCGAGCACCTAAATATCCATGCACAATCCACTTAAAAATATAAAATAAAAACAGATTAAAAAAAAAGAGTTTAGTTGTTTAAGTTTTTAATTCCAGCCAAGCAGAACAGTTTTAGACAGGTGGATTGCAGTTCAAGAGCTTCTAGACCCACTCCTTGCGCCTCTCATGTCCCATTTTAATGAAAAAACCTGCACTGATAATATCTTCTTGCATCAACCTAGCGGCGCAGACCTGATCTTCGTGGCTCAGACCATCAAGCTCCTCTAGTATGTCCAACAACTTTTGTAGTCAGGTCATACTTTTACCTTGTGTCATTGTTATGGTAAGAGTCTTCACGGCCTCTGTCATTTCTCCTATTCTACCACCTATGTGATCACTTAACTTTCAGCTTCTTCCTCGAGATATGCCAGTAGCGATACTTTAGCTATTTCTAAACCCATGCGAGGTCTCCATAGGTCCTTTGTGGACTCTTTTTGACCGTTGTTGTGATCTTTCATTGAGATGAAATGGCGCACCACTTACATGGTCATCATCCTCATCCGAAAATAGGCGAACAGTTTCAATTCCATTGTCATCAGAATCGAGTTCATCTCTTCTGTGACGTTTGTCGAAAAAAGGAGATGAGTACGCTGTGCTAGCAAAAGCACCATGAGCATAATCATTACCAAATATATATGACAAATCATTGTAGCTGTCGATGTGTTTGCCATGCACTCTCTCGGCGTATGGATGAGACTGCAAAACAATCATATGTGTATATAAGCAACTCTAAAGATAATTCAACATATATACATAGTAAAAGCTGCATGATAAAGGTGTATTAAAGGGGCATTAGGTTGAGTGAAATGCTCATGTCACTTACCAAAATATAGCCATCCCAAACATCATCTGTTGCCCCAACCATTTTCAGGTCCGCATCCCACACGAAACCACTGACATTTAGCATATCCCGGACTGGCCAATAATTTTTTTTTTAAAGTTTGGAGACGGTTGGAAATATGCTTATTCTCTAACTCCACCCCATATCTGTTGAATATTTCAGTGATGGTTGCCTTATAGCTTCAGGCTTAAAACCAATATCACTTTTACTACCCAGATTGACTTGCTCAACTAATGCATCAACCAATGCATTATCCATTGGATCGCTCCACTGAATGCGCGTTGTTTTCTTACTTTCTCCGATTCTTCGAGTGTGGGCACTCGGAGTCACGGAGGACAGAGCTTTCTGAAGTGTCGTCGAGCGTGTCTTTGTCGGGGTACCGAATATATTGCTTGTTGATGCGACAATCTTCTTGGGTGAAGCTGTACATTTGGAGGGGGAGGCAGTCTCATTCTTATCTTTTCCCACCTTGTACGAGCTTCGAAGGAAATTCATCTTACCTACGCTGCAGTAATAGTCAATGGAAGTACAATCTCATTATCCAAATTAAAAGACGTAAATTACAGGTTTAGACAGATCAAAGAAGATTATAATAGCTCGTACTACAATAAAATTTAAACTAAGTGCTCACATATTCTATAATCCATATAAAGAGTCAGAAAATGTAATGAAACAAACACCCCGATAGCACACATCAAAGATAAATTTATCCAAGAATACCGTACTGCTGTTACAATAATAGCATAAAATAGTAACTTAAAAAAAAGAAATTAATGTCGCTGTCATGATCGAGGAAGGCTGTTATTCAACATCCTCTCCGCAATCTCATTCCTCTTTTTTGTCCATTCCTCTCTCACGTGATCTGTCACAGTACACCTTGCGCGCTCTTCCTCTGCAATAGATACGTCTATAGAGGATGGCGAAATTTCCTCCATACTATCTCCAGTATCCTTAACTGTTTCTGAAAATCCATCTTCACCACTAACACAGATGAAGTTGTTCATAACATAGCAAGCTATAACAATTTTTACTTGCGTTTTAAATTTGAATTGTGGTGCTATGCATAATATAGGAAATCGTCTTTTTAAAAGACCGAAATAGCATTCAATTACATTCTGTAATTAAGCATGATGATAATTGAAGAATTCTTTCTTATTAACAGGCTTCCTCCCAGTACGAAATTCATTCAAATGATATCGTACACATTGATAAAGTACCATAAATCCTGGAGAATGGGCATATCCTACATCAACAACATAGTATTTTTCTACAAAAGCAACATATACATATTAAACACTAGCCAAATTGCATGCAACATATTTATATCAAACTTGCAACAGTTATTCCCTACCATGAGGCACAAGGAAACAATCAGGGCGACGAGTTAATGCATTTTACAAAACACGAGCATTGGAGGCAGAACCATCCCAACCCGCTAGCACATAAGAATTTTATATTAAAAGTACAGGCTACCATTACATTCTGAGACAAGAAACCTTTTTGATTTTGAAAGGTTGCACTTGCTTCTTTCGACAAATAGGCCAGTATGTGGGTGTCATCAAGTGTCCCAATGTAGTCATACGAGAAACATTAAACTGACTTTTAGGTTTATATTACATAAACAACAATTTAAATGTATTATAATTGCATATTTTCGGATTGTATTACCTGAAATAAGGGCTCCACATTGGATTATCAGATATCTCTTTTGGTGTATATAAACCGTGAAACTTTACGTATTCTGGATAAAAGCCTATTACAGCATCAAGAACCCTATTGAAATGTCGACTCACGGTTTCGGCAGACCGTGCGAACCGATTACCAATGACACGGTTTCACACATTGTAGCCAATAGTATGAAGAAACATGACGACTTGTTCCTCTAAACGGTATCTCCTTGTATTAAACAACAAACTCCTATCTCTTAACAAAGAACATAGCTCAAAAAACTTATCACGCCCATTCTTAACTGTATAAGACAGTCTATGTCACTCTTCTTTATGATTCCATTGATAAATCTATTTCTACTTATATGATAATCTCGAGGCAGCGACTTCATACAATAACGACGATAATATTCAGTAGCTCTCATAACACATGCAGAGGCTGCAATTGCGGTTAACGCTGCTGCAATTTCTGTTTCATTCCAATCACTATTGGAGGAGTCCTCTCGGCTAGAGTCATCACTGTGAGACCCCATGAGTGATATGGGTTTTAACCTATTACTTTTTCAAGTTACCCTGCTTGTAATAATTTCGATAACAGAAAAATCTCAAATGTACCGCAATGCCAAAACACTGTTTATAGTAATATTCTTACAAGAATTCTACTAATAATGTATCTGTTACACAATATACATTTCCTTGAAGATAATAATAATCATTCATGGATCAAACATAACAGAAGTTAATTTGTATGGTAGTTTATTCAAAATATGAAACAGTAATCGGACAACGAACATAAGTAATGCAATAATTACAGAAGAAAATCAATATTCTCTTAACTACATCAAGTTTAGCATAAATTGACCAGTATACCACGCACCTGTTAATAGTTTCAAATGAAAAGTACTGATAACTTTGAGGGTCAACACTCTTGTAAGACTAGACTGCAGGAAAGGGCTATAATTAGTCCTGATTAAAATGTAGATTTCACGGTGCTATATAGAAATACACACAGTATTCCTGGAGTAACTATCATGCATGATGTGGGTATTCATTTGAAAATAAAATGAAAATATTACAAACTTCATGTTCACAGGCATAATTTCTTAGTATTAACAGTAATAGTACAATTATCCCAAACAATGTCTTCTTATATGCTGCATACAAAACGTATAAAATGAAGAACAATGATGATCTTTTACAAATCTCATTGACGTTGAGATTGGAATATTACCTCCACTCCTTCAGCACATGCGACTTAGGGGAAACCCCAACAATATTTCAGAAGAAACGGAAGCTGGTTCTTCATCCAGTAAAGAAAATTTTCTTATATAGTCATTCCCGATATGGTTCTGACTATGGAAGAAGATCATAACTCTCACTCACATTGACATGCACAAGTCATGTCACAAGTATTTGGAGATGAATCCATCTACGGGATTTTCTCCAGATTCGCAGAAATGTCACAGTGGTACGACAGACTGTAGAAGCTATTTCAGATGTACTGCGTGGGTTGCTCGCATCGTAGAGGGAGAGGAAATCTTGGTCCAACACCCATAAAGATGCGACTGCAACTCATAGGGTGTATCGTGGTATACACGGAGATAAGGAAGATCAACATGCAAGGGATAAGATCCATCACACGGCGTTTTTAGATCCTCTCTTCCCCGAAAATGCAATGACATTCCATTACATGCATAAGGTTTTAAAATTACCTTTACGCAATACCTGAATACCACTGAATTTGTAAGAAGATTGTTGTAAGAGTTGAAAGCGGGATGGAATCAGGGCAAGTTCACGGTGACTCATTGATCTACAGATCCTTAGACGAGCACATAACGTTCGTAGAGAACAAAAAGGACCACACGTAACCATCCATGTCTCGGATCTTCTGGATCTGCAATGATATTCTCAACCAGGATGATCAGTGAGGAAGAAGGGAATGGATGAGGGAGGGAGTATCTGCGCCTAATGGAGTATGTGCGTCTGATGGTCCGCAGGGCTGAAACCTTCAGTCTTTACTTTTTCACCGCAGGGCGGTGCAGTGCAATGACACCACTGCACTACACGATGCGTTGAACTCTGACAAGAGATAATGCGTGGTAGTCGAAATCTGGTTTGGCAACGTAGTCGGGTGTCTCGTTCACGACCGCTTTTAATTCGAATTCAAACATTGGATAATGTACTGCCCATGTCTAAACACAGTACACAGTGCAACAGCACCTGGGCCGTGAATCCAAACACGCCCTAAGGGTAGTGTGTCTACTGATTTCACCACGAGAGATTGATCAAAATAATAATAAACAACATGGTGTTCAACCATCGAACTTAAAAGATTCAATGCAATATATTTTAGAAAATGTTAGAATCGATAAATAAAGACTCATTTAGATGAATGCAATGGCAAGTATTTGTTAAGTCAATGGACTTATTTGTGTCTAAACTTTCTTTTGTGGTACCTAATTAACTTTATCTTAGTTAATAGATGTTATAGCTACATTATCAAAATAAATGCCTTATTAGTGACTCATTGAGTCAACTCCCTCGAGTCCAAATGATGTTGCGAAAGCTATCAATGGTCATGGGATGAGAGTTTATCTTAGCTTTTACAATTAATGTTAAAATTGTGACACCAAAATCACCATGGGTCTATTCACTTTTAAGAGCCCATATAACCCATGTTTTATATGCTAACAAGGCCAATGTGTTAATGGACTCTTGGAATGGTATTTTTGACATTTTTCTCTTGAAAGGGTGACTTTTAGGGTTAGTTATGTTAGAGTCAAGAGAAAGTTATGATTTTAGGTTGCTTTTGTGTTTTGAGAGCCTCCAAGGGAAGAGAGATGAAGTTTTTATTGTTAGTTCTCTCAATCTTTGTAATATTCCCTAAATAGTAGATTAATCGTTGCTTTGTGCCGTGATTTTTTCTCATAAGAGCTTTCCACGTAAAAGATTGTGTGTTCTCTATGTGGATTAGGTGCGGTCCCTTCCAAATCTTTGTTCGGTCATGAGATTAGATGCAACCCCTTCCATGGGTCACAACCTCATGGTCGTAATGATCCGACAACTCTCTATGGGGTACATTAGCATGCGGTCCTATGTGACATACTCCCTGACCAAAGTTCCTATTATGACCCCTAATGGGTTCTACTAGGACTAGATCTTGCTTAACTAGGTCCTCATATATAAAGTATATGTGCATCATATAGTGTCACAATGGACATCATCAAATCTGATTTTCGCATCGCATTAATCATATAGCGTACACATATAGCTAGGTTGTCTCTCATTATGGTCGTTTAGTGTATGTAAAAGCGAACAGGTTGTGGTTTTGGTTTATTCTCCATCATGAACCCGAATCAGATTGTTGAGGCTCTCGAAAAGTTTAACCACCGTTTGACGGCTATTGAGACATACAATAAGATCACCGTCACGTAATTGATTGCCAGTAACCAGCGTATCACGTGGATAGTAGCTACCTCTCATGATACCCCCATCACTAGAGAAGACCACCAGTCCTAGTCAGGAGAGTTAGCAGGGCCAACCTTGATGTATGCATTCTATATCCTTGTCGTCCATCCATTTTTCTAGATCAATTTAGGGAACGAGCCCAAAATGAAATAGATCAAAATCTAAAGTGGACCATACCATATGAAACAATGGTGATTTAATGCCACATGATTAAAAACTTCTTATGGGCAACAAGTTTTGGATAAGATGGTATGTATTTTACTATTATTATTATATTTTTTTTTAATTCCTTCATTCAGGTTTATGTGACCTTATCAATAGGTTGGATGACAAATAAAGAATGCGAAAATAAGAAGACTTTTAGTGGAAAGTTTTATTAGACTTTGAGACTATAAATTATTATTTTTTAATAATTATTGATTTTATCTTAGAAAAGTGTATATGTATTGTAGAATAATGTTGTGTTGGTTTGTGGAATTATAGTTTGTGAGCGTATAATTTATAAGTCATGCCCTCAAGTGCAGGATATAAGTTGAGTTTACCTAGGTGTCATATTTGGGCGTGAAATTTCCATAAGTCTCAAATAATATGAATTTCAAAATATAAGTCATAGATTTGATCGACAACCAAATTGTGGATATGGTTCTTGCATATGTAGTTATCTTCTTCCATTTTTTACGAGCAAAGGATAAGTGGAGTTCAAGTTCATGAATGGGGCACAAAAGTTAGTTTTAATGATATCAACAAAAACGACACCCTTTGTTGTAATCGTTGAAAATTAGTTCCATTGAACTTGTTTTTTGAAGATGTGCTCAAAGGTGATGCTGCTCATAAAAATGGTAATTCAAAAGGGCCAATAACAAGAAAGAGCTTACTTTTGAATCAGACTAAGATGGCGATTGTTATGTGCAATTGATGCACCATCAAGCTTTTAGATTTGTTGCAGTAATAAAAGCACTTTGTTGAATAAGTTATAGCGTTGCTAGAAGGGACTGATCATGACTAAGTCGCTATCTTCCGGTGATGGATTGGATCATTCATTGATATTACTTATATGGAGATGTTATGAAAAATGTTTTGAATAAAAATATTTCAATAAAAATATATATATATAAATATATAAGAGGTTTGTAAACACTCGGTTTTTGTGTTTTGGGAATAGTCTCATATCGAAAAGGAGTGAAGAAAATTTTGTCTTAATAAGTAGGGTGTTGAGTACCTTACTATTTGCTTGGTGAATCTGAGGAGTACCGAGACTTGCGTGTTCTAGTGTGAAGTACTGGAACACATGCGCACACGCATGGGCACGGTCACGGCTTGGGCTCAGTGCAAGGGCTTGGGCATGGGCGTGGGCATGTGTATATGAGACAGTGTGGCCGTAGAGGCGCTCGTGTCACACTTCACGCGTGCGCATCATGTTGCAGATGGGTTGCTCTCCCATGAACTGTAGCGAGAGGAGTGTGAATCGCGGTGAGACAGTAGCTAAGAGATGTGGGTTAGGCGGCTAGAGTGTTGTGAGTAAGAGGTCTGAGAGAAACATGTCTGCCTTATATAAGGGCTAAAACTATCCATTTAAGAGGCCTGGTGTAATTGTTCATACAGGAATATACCAGACCATGCAAAAACTTCTGCATGTGGGTAGCCCAATAGTCATAAACACTAGCCAGTGAGTCAAGTGGCTAGCATGCAGTTGGTTTTCCCACATGCAAAATGGTCAGAAACTATCAAATAACAACTGATTTCTCACCAACAGTCAGAAACGGTCAATTAAGAGTTATAACCCTAACTAAAACGTCCAGCTACCCTATCCTATATAAACCAAGCTTGGATGGTTCAATACGAACCTAAGCCCTGAAGTCCTCAAGAAACAGGCCAGTGTAATGATTTAAGTCAGCACTCTCTCTAATTTGGGATTTTTTTCTTTAAAATTTTCATCTGCCAGCGAATTGTATTCACAGAATCCTAAATAGTAGTTTCTTCGTGTTTACTAAATGCAGAACCACACTCAGGCTCATTGTATCCTAAAAGCTATTTTCTTGCAACTTGTCAGCGGTCTCAATTAATTTGAGAATGGGCAGATAACACTTTAAGGACAACATGATCACATGTGCTTCAACTTGTTTTACAGAAATTATAAAATTGTAATTTGTGAATATCAACTTCTTAGTAGGAGACAACAAAGGCTTTTTTCTTCCTGTAACAATTATAAATTAAAAAGAAAACCATAACAACAAATAAAATAAAACCATTATATATTTTTAAAAAATGTTACATTACTAATTAAAATAAAACTAATATGTTAATTTGACTTTTTAACTTCCCCCGTTAAAAAATATTTAAGAAATATAAACATGGTAAGGGACATAACCACACACCACACATACATCATACACGGCATGGTAATGGACATGACCACCTACCACACATACTCTCTCTCTCTCTTTAACCACCCACCACACACGGCATGGTTATGTCCATTACCATCCTACACGGCATGGTAATGGACATAACCACCCACCCCATTTCAATCTCTTCCATGTCCATTCCTTCTCACCACTAGTCTCATCATTATAAGCGAGAAAAAGATGCCATACGTTTAAAGTAGTAATGATTTCTGAATAAAGAAAATGTGATGGGCCCACTCGATGAATAGCCCCGAGAAATGAACCTGTGACAGCTAATAGCAATTGAGATCTCCGTACTCAGGAAATATTTTTTTATTAAACTGATTGGACAATTAATTACTGTCCATCAAGAAAATGTGTGTACAATCCAACCCGTTCAATAGTTTGGTCGAACTATGAGAATCAGCTATTGCAAAAGTTGATCCATTCTGCTCATCAGATGGGATAAATGGTACAAAACAATGGATAGTCACTGATAATATATAGAAACAAAGGTGTGGCCCACCTGATGGGTGGATTAGGATGATCTTCACATAAGGTGGTCCTCATGGTGGGTAAACCATTGGGGTGGATTGGTTTTTACACAGACATGATAGAATAAAAAGTATCCACTTGTTGGATGGTAATTTAGTGGTCCAACCGGTTGGATATAATCATCTCTCATTTTTCTGAGAATATCCCAGAAAAGCCTCGATTTTTTTAAATCATGAGGACATTTTTTTAATGAAATGAGATTTGTCACCAACAATAATAGCTAAAGATTAAAATAATGAAAATCCCAACATTGAGAATATGTTTTTAAGTAAATGATTTTCAAAAGAGAAATGCAATCTTTCTAGCTTGGGATTCCTTCATAATTTCTTTTCTATTTAATTAAAATATTGTAAGTTGACTGACCCACAACTTCCTGTAGATGATCATTCCTCTTTCCAAAAAAAAATCTAATGGGTTTAGACATTCAAGAGCTAGTTTGGACATGATGCATTTGAAAATCAAGCTTTTCAAAAGTTGAATTTTTTTTTTGGACAATGTAACCCAATTAGCAAATCTAGATGATGTAATTTAATTTTATCAAATAATAATTCTAATGATATTTCATCGCTTATAACTATGATGGAAAATGGTCTATGATGGCCCAAACTAGCATTAGGACAACCCGCTTCACACCTAGTTTGGACTAGGCACCGGGGCTTTTGTTGGACCAGGTTTGATTAAACTACCAGGTTTCAACCGTTCCTAAATAGCGATTTTGGTGTAGCGATCGTATGAAATTAAACTACATGATCGACCGCTTTTAGGCTTGATTATTAATTGAGCTGGACCTAGGCTTGATATGCGTAAAGGCCCGGCCATCCTTGATAATTTAACACTATTAGGATAAGTATATGGACAATGAGTCCAACCCACCCCATGCCTAATCGCTTTAGTTGGTCGTGGGTCAATTTTTTCTTGACCACTGACCATGGAGTAGTCCTTGATCATGACCCTCAGATGCCTAGATTTTCAATCTAGCAGGGTTGGATCATTGATTTTTTTGTTATAGATGAATGTGATTGTGGTAGCATAATGAATGGTCTATCATTGTGGGTCCCACATGAAGAGTCCTCTAGTCGAGTAGTTGAGTGACTACCAACTCAACCTAGTACTTTCAAACGATTTTCTCCTAATTTCAGCTATCTAGATAGAGTATAAGCATCCCTTAGTACTTTGGTATGTATCTAGATATCCCAAAATAGATAGCCCATTTTGGGATATCTAATGATATTTGAATAACAAAAAATTGGGCCCACTTAAGAGTCTATTAAGCTGGCAATGAGCTCAAGATCTTACAATATTGACACTGTTTGGGTGAGTCATGGTAAAACAACTGTAAGCATGTATGGTCTTAATGAGATTAAGGATATTTGGGTTATTTTTGTATTCTATTGAAATAGATGGTTAGGATCATAGAAAATAAATGGTTAAGATTACTTGGGTATCTTTTGATTAGTTAAAACTATAAATACATGTAATCTTAAAAGAAATGTTTTCCCCCTAAATCTCTAACAAGGGTGTGTTTTAATTGCCTGTTTTGCTAAAGGTTTTTACTTGATCCTGCTAAGCTCAACTGGCAGAATGAGTGGAGATACCTCGTTTCAACGCTTGAGGTCTTGGTATCGATCCCGGGAAACATGGGTCTCTTGGAATCAAAGTTTCCGTCGGTCACCGGATTGAAGACTTTCTATCCTTATGTCCATTTGGGTCGACATTTTTCAACCGTACATTTCAATGAGCAGGATTGCATCACTTTTATATTCTAAATATTATCATCGATTGCCAGCATGGAACATCTATTCTAAATCCAATCCATTCATCAAAGAGATACAGCCATCAAGATACCCTCTCCTATGAATCAGGTATATCCACTCACATAATCCACATACATAGACAGTTTGATTATTTAAGTCTTGCGTTGGGAAAATGCGTAAGCATTTAGTACCGTTTCAATTCAACCAGGAGTCCTGGATACGGCAAATAGGCATCTCAAGATGTGTATAAGTGAGTAGCAAATATAGATTCGATTGACGATTTGTTTCTCTTCTCTGGAGTATCAAACGCGAGCATAATATAATTTTTTAAATTACTGACAAGTTTTTATTATGTGTTATTCTAGCTGAGTAATTTTCATGAAGTAATGTCTAAGTTTCTATAATGCTTGTCAGATGGTTTGTTAAAACAAGCTTACACAGCAGAATAGACTAGTTTTAGTTTTGGACAAGAACATCTAATGGACAATAAGGATGTAAGAAAACTCGCCATGAGTAATTATTTGGCTTGAGGCTGTCCTTTTTAAGTTGGGTTGGGTTTTTCAGTTTTAAACCATCTTGGAAAACCTAACCCAACTCACTCTATTTAAAAGTCAAAGTACAGACAAAGTACATTTTCACAAGATAGTGACATTTCACCAAGTCTAGATTCCTTCCTTTTATTTAGTCATTGGAAAGATAGAAAAATAGCTATCAAAGGCTTGAATTTTGGGACATTCCCCTTCAATGCACGACTACAAATTCCACACCTACCATCTCTCTCATTTCAAGATCTGCCCATTTCTCCAAATCCCATTTCAAGAGATGTTGGTGAAGAAAATGAAGTCTGTGAAGAAGCTAGCCAAGAAGGTGGTGTTTGGAAGGCGTCAACAACTGCAATACAAGTGCCTCCGGCGCGGCGATGAGGTGGATGATTTAGCGTCTTCGCCTGAGACACCGACTGGGTTCTTCGCGGTCTACATTGGCGAAGAACGGCAGAGATTCGTCGTGCCCATGGCATTCCTATCACACCCACTCTTCAAGATGTTACTAGAGAAGGCCTACAAGGAGTATGGTTTTGAACAAAGGAATGGGCTAGTGGTCCCATGCACCGTCCCAACTTTTCTAGAGGTGGTCAATGCTATGGAGTGTTGTCATGGGCAGTTTGATCTTGAGCCCTTGGTCGGTGAGTTGGTTGCGTAAGCGCCGTTTGGGCACCATGCTAGATCATGAATTGGGTGGTTTGTAAATCATTTCGATCGTGAATTGCAGGTGTGTTTGGTCAAAATCATATATGGTTTGTAAATCATTTCGATCGCGGGAGTCTAGGTGTGCATTTGGCTTGGGCTGGTGAGAAAACATAATTTACTATTTTTGGGATTTCTATTCTTAATAAAATCTCCAAATGACATGAAAAAGATGTTGGAGCCGTTATGAAATAGCTTGTTCTCGGCCATGAAAGAAACCCTTTTTGCAATTCTTGAAAATTCTATTAAGATTATAGTTTTCACAACCTCGAATTATTTTTCTCCGCCTTTGAAATGTCATGATCCAAATACAGCCAGAGTTAGAAGAGAAGAGATAGGGTTGGGTGAGATTCTTGGATTGTATGATGCTCCAGATGTGTTTGTAATACAACGATTTTGTATATAATTACAAAGGCATACTTGTATACATGTTCACAAATGTTCCCATTTTGGATTTTCTTCTTGTTCTTCACCTCTGTTTTTTCCCTTCTTGTCTTTTTAATTCTATGTACAAACAGAGCATGTGGGGCCCATTGGGGGTGTGTAGGATTACCCCACCATGAAAATTTGATACCCATAAATCCCTCAGATCTAGTCATCGGATTGGACAGTGGGCCACACCATAGAAAATATGGACAAAGACCCAAAATTTCAAAATTCATGTGGGCCCAACCTTAATAATTTAACACCTGTAGGCTAAGCATATGGAGAATGAGTCCAACCCAACCTGGGCTGATTGTTCTTCACCACTGACCATCAAGTGGTCCTTGATCATGACCCTCAGATGCCTAGAGTTTCCAAGCTATCAAGGGTGTGGATCATATTTTTTTTTTACCATAGAGAACTGTGATTGTGATCTCACAATTTAGTGGGCCACCATTGTGGGTCCCACGTGAAGTCCTCTACTTTTTTTTAATTAAAAAAATATATATATTATTACACACACGATCGTGCCCCACACACTCATGCTAGTGGAATTTTACCACCTATAGGTACTCGAACCCTCACGAGGAGTTGAAACTCCTGAGAGTCTTCCACCCGAGCAAGAGTAAGGACCAGAAGAGTCCTCTAGTTGAGTTACTTCTAACTCAAACTAGTAATTTCAAAACATTTTCTCCTAGTTTTAAATATCTAAATAGAGTTTAAGCATCCCTTATTATTTCTGTCATTCATCTCATGGCCCATTAATTTGGACGTGGATTAGATACTTACAATGTCAGTAGCCAATTCGCTACTGAAGTGACGTCACCAAGTTCTATGGGCTATAACATGAGGCATGCATTATATCCGCACCGTACATCTATTTGAAGAGATCTTTTTAGAGAATGAGGCAGATTCAAAGCTCAAGTGGATTCCACCACAGAAAACAGTGGGGACAGTGACTCCCACCGTTCAAAACTTCATAGGGGCCACGAAAGTTTTAGATCAAACCGATTTTCATTTCATCTATCTCTATATGTTAACTTATGAACAGGTTGGATCTCAAAAATACATAATGGTGAGCCCTATAAATGTTTCAACGGTGGATGTCACTGCCTCATTTTTTTGTGGTGGGGTTCACTTGAGCATTAGATCTGCCTCATTCTTTGGCTCATGCTATAAAATGATCTCTCCAAATGGATGGACGGTATGGATACAACACATATATCACGGTGGGGCCCACAAAACTTAGTGACGTCACTTCAGTAGCAATTAAGCTTGCAATGAGCCCAAGATCGTGCAATATTGATACCGTGTATGTGGGTCATGGTAAATTTACCATCATCATGTATAGCTGTAACAGGATAAGTGATATTTGTAAATTTACCTCTGGTATGGTCCACCTGAGATTTATATCCATCTCATTTTTGGGATCAAGCCCTAAAATGATATGAAATACATACGTCATGGTGGGCCTACAAAGCACCGACCACCAGCCACCTCTGGCTGGTGGCAGGGGAAGTAGCCAATCCGTCTCCGTTTGTAACGGGATAATCAGGAGGCGGATTAGACTGACAGGTTGAGTAGCGAGTTGGCTACTGAAGTGACGTCACCAAGTTCTGTGGGCCCCACTATGATGTATATGTTGTATCCACACCGTCCATCCATTTTGAGATATCATTTTAGGGCATGAGCCAAAAAATGAGGCAGATAAAAATCTGTAGTGGACCCCACCATAGAAAATAATGGGGAGAGTGATTCCCACCGTTGAAACTATCCTAAGGCCCACCATAATGTTCATTTGAAATCCAACCTGTTCAAAAGTTAAAAAAGACGTGAAGTAAGGGAAAACACAAATATCAGCTTAATCTAAAACTTTTGTGGCCTTTAGAAGTTTTAAATGGTGGGCATCACTGTCCCCACTATTTTCTGTGCTGGGTCCACTGGAGTTTTGTATTTAACTCATTCTTTAGGTATTGCTTCTAAAATGATCTCTCCAAATGGATGAAAGGTGTGGATACAAAACATATATCATGGTGGGCCAATAGAACTTGGTGACGTCACTTCACTAGTGAGTCTTGCTACTCAACCTGTCAGTAGGGCTGTACACGAACCGGGCTACCCGATTAACTCGTTCGACTCGGCCTAACTCGAAAATGAGTTGGGGTTGGTACGGGTCATTTTCTTCGGCCCAAAACTGAGTTCGATCCGAGTTCGAATAGGTTCCAGTTCGACCCGACTCGGCATATATATATATATATATATATATATATATATATATATATATATATGTCATTATACCTAAATTCTTATCCAGTTACCCTAACCATTTACAGCAATCCAGGCCGTCCAAATCGTGAGTCGCTTTGTAGATGGAGCAAAGTCCCAAAAATCTATAATAAAAGCCCTTCCCAAAAATTAAGGCCGTTCAAATTATCTGTCAAAACTCTTCCCATGGAGTAGATGGAGCAGAGTCAAAAAATCAAGGCCGTCAAAATCGTGGGTCCGAAACTGGCCTGAACTCGCCCGGTTGCTGACCGGGTCGAGTTCAAGCTGGAAAAGTTGGCCCAGTGACCGGGCCAGGCCAGGTTGAGCCTAGTTCGACTCAGCTCGGCCCAATGTACACCCCTACCTGTCAATAGCTAACCCGCGCCCGGATAAACACGGTAAATTTACCGGAAGCAGATTGGCTGTTGTACCACACACCACCAACGTGGCTAATGTGTTGATGTCACCGAATTCTGTGGGTCCCATCATGAGGTATGAGTTATATTCAAATCATCCGTACACTTGGTGAGCTCATCGTAAGGCTTGAGTCCAAAAATAAAACAGATGAAAAAATCAAGTGAACGACCGTGTAAAAGGCAGTAGAGGATTGAACGCCTGCCATTGAAATCCTTTTGGGGGTCACAGGTATTTTAGATCAATATGATATTTGTTTTTACTTTTCATCCATGTCTTTTTTACCTTATGAATAGATTGGATTGAAAGTAAACGTTACGGTGGGCCCTACAAATTTTTTAATGGTGAGAATCATTCTCCCTACTACTATTTGTGGTGTGGTCCACATGAGCCTTGAAAATTACTCATTTTTTGGATATAGATTTAAAATTATCTCTTCAAATGTATTAACGGTGTAGATATGATAAATACATCACTGTGGGGCTCATGTAACTTTGACTTCCTTTGAACCGTTCGTACAACTCAAAGCTCGAGGAGCGTCACTGCTCGTCTTCGCATCACACATACCCAGATCCGCTTCCAAATTTACCGTATTCATGTATGGCTGTAACAGGAGAAGGTATATTTGGATTTTTATTTTTTTATATTTTTTTAAATAGATTATTAGAATCACAGAGAAAAAATTGAATAGGGTTACGTATGGTATCTTTTACTTAGATAAACGCATAAATACAAGTAATCAAAGTCCACTTCAATCCATGATTTTGGTCATCATTTCCACTCTTCATTGTAGCCATCCATTTCAATGAGCAGTGGAAATGTCAACTAAAATACCACGAGTTACGGCCATCTAGATGTCCTCTCCTTGGAATCAGGTACATCCACTCACATAGTCCACATACAAATAGTACATGTGGTTTTGGTATTGTCTTGTGCACGAGGAACATTTTCATTATTTGAGTTGAATTAGGAGAATGTGTTAGCATCAAGCACTGTTTCAATTCAATTGGAAGACATGGATAGAGCAAAACACAAACTGTCGTTGGGTCACGAGCCTTTATAAACAGGCATCTCAAGATATGTAGAGGTGGGTAATTTTTGGTACTTGTACAAGCGTTTATTACATGTTATTCTAGTTGAATAATTTCCATGAAATAACATTTAAGTTTCTATTGTGCCTATGAGATGGTTTTTAAAAAAGTGGTTCGTTAAGACAAGCTTACGCGGCTGAATAGACTAGACTTGTGTATCATTTGATAAATTGAAAAAAAAAAAAAAAAGTTCTAAAAATGTAAATATTGAGTTATAATTTTAAAATTATTTTATAGATATTATAATCAAAAGTGAAAAGAAATTTTAATGCACCACCACTTTCAACATTCGCCTTCAGCTTTTAACATTAAGTGAAGGGAGGAGAGCTGGAAAAAAAAAAAAAAAATCTTCAAATTTTTGGTGAAAATTAATTTAAGTACTTAATAATCTGAAATTTTCCAAATAATTCAAGTCATAAGTGCTGAAAATATGTTTTATCTAATGGCACCTTAGTTTTAGACAAGAACATCTAGCATGTCAAACTTACCTAATGGACGATGACGTATAAGATACCTCAGGATTGGTCCCTAGAGAGCACATTTGGGGGTATCTAATGATACTTGAATAATATAAAATTGGTCCCACTTAAAAGTTTATTAAACTTGCAATGAGCTCAGGATTATGTAATCTCAACACCGTATGAGTGAATCATAGTAAAATTACCGTAAGCATGTATGGTTGTAACGAGATTAGGGATATTTGAATTGTTTTTGTATTTTATTGAAATAGATGTTTAAGATTACTTATGGTACCTTTTGCTAAGATAAAAGTATAAATATATGTAATCTTAAAAGATATGTTTTCCTCCTAAATTTCTAGCAAGGTGTGTTATGTCTGATTTGCTAGAGGTGTATACTTGATCCTACCGAACTTTCATGTGTCTCTTGTAATCAAAGTTCCGGTCAATTTGCCGCTCGTGGGATTGAAGACTATATATCCCTATGTCGATATTGGTTGACATCTCCACCATGTTGGGAATGCGACAAGTTTTAACATGATTTGTTAGATGTGAAAGCAACCTTAAACAGAATCATACAACATGATAAGGAAAGAAAAATTCAAACAATCACAGAGAACATGGAAAAATCTTGCTAGAAAAAACTATGGCACTACGCAATAAACAATCTACTATAATTAGAAAATTACAAGAGGTGAAACAACTTAGAGATAAGAAACCATGTCTTCTCCCTCAAAACTCTTGAAAATGTGCTAAGCTCCTTTCGTTCTAACTACATCAATAGAATCCTATTTATTTACTTTTGTACAAAATTAGAAATAAAAACTCATACTTTTGCATCCCACACGATACTTTCAATTAATTGAGATATCAACAGAGTCTCTCAATCAATCGAAACATATCTCGAACTACCAGAAACTTCACATCATACTTTGGTCGACCCAAGAATTCCTCAATTGATCGAATAACGCTGTACCAGATTAAAGCTCTGTATCAATGTACCGCTCATTGCAACCGTCCATTTCCATGATCAAGTTTGCATCACTTATATATTTTAAATACTATCATCAAAGAAAGAGCTTTGCTAAGCCCACACATGTGCAAGGCAAGTCATGTACTCACTGAACGATCACCAACATGGAACATCGGTTCGAAATCCAATCCATTCATCAAAGACATACCATCTAGATGCCCTCCCCTGAATAGAGTAAATAGGCACCTCAAGATGTGTATAGAGCTGAGTAACAAATATAGATTCCATCGACAATTTGTTTCTCTTCTTTGGTGTACCAAACACAAGGATAACATATATTTCAATTACAAATACAAGTTTTTATTATATTTTATTCTAGCAGAGTAATTTTCATGAAGTAATATCTTAGTTTTTAATGAATAGACCAGTTTCAGTTTAGGACAAGAACATCTAATATGCCAAACCTACCTAATTCTGGATGGCTACGATATAAGAAAACTCGCCTTTAGTTATTTAACCACAGGCGGTCCTTCTTAAGTTGTTTTGGGCTTGGTTTTAAACCCTCTTGGAAAACCCAACCTAACTCACTGTATTTAAAAGTCAAGGTACAACAAGGACATTTTCACACGACAGTGACATTTCACTTAGTCTAGATCCATTCCCTTTTATTTAGTCATTGGAAGGATAGAAAATTAGCTATCTAAGGCGTGAATTTTGGGTTATTCCCCTTCAATGCACTATTTAAAATTCCAACCCTATCATCTCTCTCATTTCAAGAGCTGCCCATTTCTCCATATCTCATTTCAAGAAAGATGTTGGTGAAGAAAATGGAGTCTTTTAGGAAGCTAGCCAAGAAGGTGATTAGAAGCCGGCAAAAACCACAATACAAGTGCCTCCTGCACTACAATGAGGTGGATGATTCGGCGTCTTCGCCTGAGACACCGACTGGGTTCTTCGCGGTCTATGTCGGGGAAGAACGGCAGAGATTCGTCGTGCCCATGGCATTCCTATCACACCCACTCTTCAAGATATTACTAGAGAAGTCCTACAAGGAGTATGGTTTTGAACAAAGGAATGGGCTAGTGGTCCCATGCACCGTCCCAACTTTTCTAGAGGTGGTCAATGCTATGGAGTGTTGTCATGGGCAGTTTGATCTTGACACCTTGGTCGGCGAGTTGGTTGCGTAAGCGCCGTTTGGACACCATGCTAGATCATGAATTGGGTGGTTTGCAAATTGTTTCGATCGCGAATTGGACAGGCTAACCTCCAATTTGCAGTTAGGATTGCTACGATTTACAAATTACGCGGAGGCTGTGTGCATTTGGCTTGGGCTGGTGAGAAAACATAATTTGTTAATTTTGAGATTTCTGATCTTTATAAAATTTTCAAATGACATAAAAAGATGTTCCTACTGCTACTAAGCTGCTTGTTCTCTATAGATAGGCCATGAAAGAGCCTCATTTTGCAAGTTATGGAAATTTTATTAAGAGTGTAGTTTTCTAAGATTTTTAATTAATGTTCTTCGCTTTTGAAATGCCCATGATCTAGATACAGCTTGAGTTAGAAGAGAAGAGTTAGGTTTGGGTGAGATTCTTGGATTGTATGATGCTCCGGATATGTTTGTAATACGACGATTTTGTAGATAATTACAAGGGCATACATGTGTACATGTTCACAGATGCTCCCAATTTGGATTGTCATTTTGTTCTTCTTCTTCTTCTTGTTTTGTCTTTTTATTCTTTGTACAAGCAATGCATGTGGGCCCACTGAGTGTGTGTATGTTATCCAACTCATATAGTATGGTTGCCCCACCTTGAAAATGTGACACCCAAAAATCATACAAATCTAGTCATTGGAGTGTACCGTTGGTCGCCGCATAGAAAAATGGAAAGGACCCAAATTTTCGACATTCACATGGTGGGCCACCATGTGATATGGACACAAGAACAGCGCCAATTAGGAGTGGGTTAATTCATACGAAGGCTATACTAATGCAAAGGGAAGATATACTTTATCTTGATGATATATAATAATTGAAGATATAATCCATGGCGGAGTGAAACAGAGGATTAGGATTGTGTAGCCAACCAAGTAGTTAGGATAAAGCTTCCATTACGAGGTTTACAATGACAATGATATGGTGGCCGACATGATGGTTGATCGTCCTATCTTTTTAGGGCTTGGTTGGAATTAGGATTAGATTGTATGGAATTGCATTCCGTCCTGTGTAAATTTCATTCAATGTTTGGAATCGATGGAAATGATTGAATTAATTTAGGTACGATATCATCCAATTCCAGCAGGAAATATGGTGGGTTTTCTAATGGAATCTTAAATCCACTATATATGCCTTACATGTGACACTCAAATACTCAAATTGAATATGTGCATGGGAGATCGACATTAGTGGTGAAATTTGGTAAGTTGATTATAATTCCATGGTCTACCAAATATTAATTTTATTTAATGTAGTATTTTTCTCAAAAGAAGAATTTAATCTCAAGCATGAGATTAAAAACATATAATCATTATGTAATAATGGTTTTAATTTCATTAATGAAATTCAATACCACCTAATCCGGCATACCAAAGAGTGAGCTTTCTATTTTCACATTTGGGATGCTATACAAACACCATGGTGGACCCCACACACATTTTATAGACCCACTCCTCTTCGATAAAAAATAAGTACAAAATGTGCTACTCTAGATCCAAAGTATATTAAAAAAGGATTTTGATTTGAACCGTTCATTTATTGGTACAAATAGGAGTAAGCCATGGTACAAAAATCACACCAATCATATGATCATAAACACCCGATCAATAGTATGGAAAATAAACAATGAAGATTGATGAATGCGTCAGCGTAGTTTTTTCATCCAATGATCTTCAAGGTGGGCCAGACCTTTTCAACGGATCAGATTTCGTATGCATGTGACAAGTAGGTCATGTGCAACTCAACGGACGATATCTTCCTTGTCCAAGTTTCTATTAGTTTGAGTGTTTGGCAAGAGAACTTGTTTTGTTTTCTTTTAGAAGCCGGCTGAATTATTGAGGTTTTATACTCCGAATATTCTCAAAATGCCGTATCCAAACGGCCAATATGGCTGTCTTTTTTGGATAAATGGACGGCTGCTCGAATCTACTACCAGCCAACGTGACAACCATTATGGGCCCACCAGCTGTCATGATGAGTGGGCCTCCATAATGTTGAGTGGGCCTCCGTATTTTTGGCCACTGATCAGATAGATGAGATCATCAAATGGAAGTTTCTATAGAGGAATGAGGAATTACAAATGGGGCCCACAACATCCAAGTTCAAACCATTTCAATTATAGATGGTTTAGATCAAAGTGATCGGTGGCTAGCAGTTTTAGATCAAAGTGATTTTTTAGAGGTGTGGAGAGTCAAAGGTGGGGGCACCTTGTGGACGGTCCACATTCATGATCGGAGCTTTTTGTCTTAATTCATCTAGACTGTACTAAATCAAAGCTATTCTTGAGAGGTAAAAGGAAGGGAAGGTGGAACCCATGTGATGGATGGTCTAGATCGATCGATGATTGAAACTTTTTATATAAAAAAAATGTAATGGACTATTCATTTTGTTGACCATTAATCAATGGTTGAGATCAATTTGAAGAAACTTCTAACTGTACGACCCATTTATGGCCCATTTACCTTTTAAAGCCTATTTCTTTTTACCTTCCCGGAATAATCCCCATGCGTACGGACGAGTTGCCAAAGGTCGAAAATGCCCCTGCTTTTCCTTCCGCACGCACGAGGAGAAGACGAGCGCTGACGCTCCTCGAACTCCGAGTTGTGCGAACGGCTCAAAAGAGATCAAAGTTACATGGACCCCACAGTTATGGATTTATTATATCCACAACGTTCATCCATATTTTGAGATCATTTCGGAGCATTATCAAAAGAAAAAGAATCATATCCAAAGATCAACTGGACCACACCACAAAGAGTAGCGGGAAAATTGATTTTCACCGTTAAAAATTTTGTAGGGCCCACCATAACATTTATTTTCCATCCAATCTATTCATAAGGTCACAAAGACATCGATGAAGAGGAAAAACGAATTTCATAATGATCCAAAACTTCTGTGACCCCTAAAAGGGTTTCAATGGTAGACCTTCAATCCTCCACTGCCTTTTACAGTGTGGTCCACTGGATAGCTAGATCTATCTTATTTTTCGTCTCAAGCCTCAATACAAGTTCGTCAAATAGATGGACGGTTTGGATATAACACATACCTCATAATAGGACCCACAAAAAGCCGTGGGGATTACAACCAAAAAAAAAAAAAGCAAGGATCCGATGGCTACGGATTATGCCGTAGCTATAATCGTGGTGCAGCTACAGCCTATTCGCTTCTCTCTCTTTTTATTTATTTGTTTATTTACATGGAGAACTTTATTCTACATACGATTTTCTCCAGTACATATTTATATAAATATGTATACAGAAGCATATAAAAAAAAATTCTCTTTTTTTCATTTCTTTCTTAATCATTTAACAAGGATATCTTCTAAACCAAAATTAGTTACTCGATGTACCATATATGATTTTGGGGTAGGATAAGCTACTTTAACCAACCTACCTGGTTATTTTCCAAGATTCCATCAGGTTGATGGTCGAAAATCCATTTCATTCACTTCGTGATCAATTTCAATCAGTTCACGGTCAATTTCATTCACTTTGCGGTCAGTTTCATTCACTTCGCGGTCAGTTTCAATCAGTTTGCGATGAATTTCATTCACTTGACGGTCAATTTCAATCATTTCATGGTCAATTCCCTTCACTTCACGGTCAATTTCATGCATTTCACGGTCAATCCTGACGATTCCCCTTCACTTCACGGTCAATTCCATGCATTTCACAGTCAATACCGGCGATTCCCCTTCACTTCAGGGTCAATTTCGTGCATTTCACGGTCAATTCCCTTCACTTCACGGTCAATCCCGACGATTCCCCTTCACTTCACGGTCAATTCCCTCCACTTCACGCTCAATTATGTGCATTTCACGGTCAATTCCCTTCATTTCATGGTCAATTCCATGCATTTTACGGTCAATTCCGGCGATTCCCCTTCACTTCACGATCATTTCTATTTATTTCATGGTCAATCCCCTTCACTTCACAGTCATTTCCATGCATTTCACAGTCAATTCCCTTTACTTCACGGTCATTTCCATGCATTTCACGGTCAATTCATGCCTTTCACGGTCAAATCCCTTCACTTCACATTCAATTTCATGCATTTCACGGAATTCGATATGATCTTATTAGTGAAAAAACTATCCAGAATTTAGTCGATTACATGGAAATGAATTCGATATCATCGAATGTCAGTCGATTACATGGACCTTGAATTTCTTCAAAACAAAACTTACAATTTTAAAGGGCTCTTCGATGTCGTCAAAAACTACTCGATGTTATCGTGAGTGAGTCTCTTCATTAAATAACGAATGTTATCGTAACTAAATCAGTTTCGTCCAGCAATTTATATACGGAAAATTCACTGAATTTTTTGATATATCGAATCCGTTTCGATATGCTATTCTTTGATATATCAAATTCGAAAAAGACCCAAAACTGTCCAAAGAGTTTTTGTTCATTTAAAACGAATTTTCGATGATATCAAGTGACCTTCGATATATCGAAGGACAGTTCGATATCACTCGAAGTTTACTCAATTATAAAGATCTTGAATTTATTGATGATATCAAAGGTAAAATTATCAAGTGCTCTTCGATGTTATCGAAGACTACTCGATGATATTGAGCTTAAGTTATCAATAACATCAAAGTCTATTCGATGTTATCGTAATAAACCATTCACTGCATTTTACGATATATCGAAACCTCTTCGATATGATATTCTTCGATATATCGAAAAAGAGCCAAAACTGTCCAGAGACCTTGTATTCATTTAAAACGAATTTTTAATGATATCGAGTGACCTTCGATATATCGAAGTACAGTTCGATATCACTCGAAGTTTACTCGATTGTAAATACCTCGAAAAACTATCAAACTTTTTGTCCTGACCGTTAGACTCCCTTCGATATATCGAGTGACATTCGATATATCGAAGAAACGCGTGTATTTAAAGCACGGCGCGTCCACTTCACTTCATTCACTCCATTTCCTTCTTTCTCTACGACGCATCCACTCCCAAACAACTTTTCACATGTCAAAAATGTTAGTGCTTTATCAATTTTACTCCATTCACTCCCTTACACTCAAATACACGTCCGAACACATAATTGTCATTCCTATTCCTTCTCCTCACCCATTTTCTTCATTAAATCTCCATAGGGATGGCAGAGATGAGTTCGGATGTGTATTTGAGTGTAAGGGAGTGAATGGAGTGAAATGCATGGAATTGACCGTGAAGTGAAGGGATTTGACCGTGAAATGCACGGAATTGACCGTGAAGTGAGGGGAATCAGCGGAATTGACCGTGAAATGCATGGAATTGACCGTGAAATGAAGGGAATTGACCGTTAAATGCACGGCAATGACCGTGAAGTGAAGGGAATTGACCATGAAATGCATTGAATTGATCGTGAAGTGAAGGAAATTGTCGTGAAATGCATGGAATTGACTGTGAAGTGAAGAGAATTGACCGTGAAATGAATTGAGTTGACCGTGAAGTGAGGGGGAATTGCCGGAATTGACCGTGAAATGCATGGAGTTGACCGTGAAGTGAGGGGGAATCGCTGGAATTGACCATGAAATGAAGGGAATTGACTGTAAGGTGAAGGGAATTGACCATGAAATGCACAGAATTGACCGTGGAGTGAAGGAAATTGACCGTGAAATAAATTGAATTAACCGTGAAGTGAAGGGGAATCGCCGGAATTGACCGTGAAATGCATGGAATTGATCGTGAAGTGAAGGGAATTGACCGTGAAGTGAAGGAAAATCGCCGAAATTAACCATGAAATGCATGGAATTGACCGTGAAGTGAAGGGAATTGACCATCAAATGAATTGAATTGACCATGAAGGGGAATCGCCGGAATTGACTGTGAAACGCATGGAATTGACCATGAAGTGAAGGGAATTGACCATGAAATGAATTGAATTGACCGTGAAGTGAAGGGAAATCGCCGGAATTGACTGTGAAATGCATGGAATTGACCGTGAAGTGAAGGGAAATCGTCGGATTGACCGTGAAATACATAGAATTGACCATGAAATGAAGGGAATTGGTCGTGAAGTGAAGGGAATTGACCGTGAAATGCATGGAATTGACCGTGAAATGAATTGAATTGACGGCGAAGTGAATGGAAATCACCGGAATTGACAATGAAATGCATGGAATTGACCGTGAAATGAAGGGAATTGACCATGAAGTGAAGCGAATTGAGCGTGAAATGAATTGAATTGACTGTGAAGTGAAGGGAAATCACTGAAATTGACCGTGAAATGTATGGAATTGACCGTGAAGTGAAGGGAATTGACCGTGAAATGAATTGAATTAACCGTGAAGTGAAGGGGAATCACCGGAATTGACCGTGAAATGCATGGAATTGACCGTGAAATTAAGGGAATTGACCGTGAAGTGATTGAAATTGACCGCAAATTGAATTAAATTGACCACGAAGTTAATGAAATTCAGAGCTGGGCATCGGACCGGATTGGGTCCAACTCGACTCGGTTCGTATTGGACATATCTGGATCCGAACCCGATCCGATCTGATGTACTGCTACTCTGACCCGAACCGAGTCCGACTCGGTCAGAAAAACCGTATCGGATTGGGTTGAATAACGTCTGGATCGAAAGATAGAAGTGGGCGATACAGTTAACTGAAAGCATATTGGCTGGTGGGGGTGTATTGAGGTGGTGGTGCATTGACGTCAGTAAGTTTTTTTAGTCAAATTATGAGGTATGTGTTATATCCAAACCGTCCATCCATTTGGAGAGCTTGTTTTAAGGCTTGAGCCAAAAAATAAGATAGATTTAAAGATCGGTTGGACCACACTGCAAAAAATAGTGGGGGATTGATCGTTTACCATTGAAATCCTTTTTTAGATCACAGAAGTTTCAGATCAATATGAAATTTATTTTTCCACTTCATATTTTTAATATTATTAAAAGATAAGATGGAAAATAAATGTTATGGTTAGGGGTGTACACGGGTCGGGCCGAGTCGAACTGGCCTCAGCTCATCCAGGCCCGTTCAACAGCCACACCAGGTCCGAACCCGACCGGGCCTGGTCACCGGGCCAACATCTCCAGCCCAAACCGGGTCCGGGCGAATTCGGGCCGAGTTCGAGCCAGTTTCGAACCTTCGAGTTCGGGCCAGTTTCGAACCTTACAGCAAGTTCATGGGAAGGGCTTTGGCAGGTAATCCGTGTCCCATTAATTTACAAGGCCCTCGATCAACGGTTTAGATAGTTGAACTATAGACTCCACAAAAAATCTTCTGGCATGGAACGTTCAATTCCTCCCAGTGACCATACTGCCCAAAACAAATTGGTGACTAGAGAATTTGTTTTAGCCGTTTATTTGTTTTATACCTATGGCCAACCTAAGGTGTTTACCGGCCTGATTTTCGAATCAGAAGATCTAATTAGTACATCCAACCGGATGGAACTAAGATTTCATTTTTCTAATCCATAATTTTTCTAATCCATATTAAGACAAGAAATGTGGCACATGTGTTTCACATCTAGGTCAATCTTTATTGGGTCCCACTTTGAACATCCAATGGCCCAAAAAATAGGATGATAGACTCACCATCAGTCATTATTGCTTTTCCAACCATTGATTCTTCTGGTAGAAATGTGGCCCAACTGATAAGTGGGAACTAGGGCTAGCCCACCTGATGACTGACCCAGATCTTGTACACATGACATTTTGCCATGTTGCAAATCATCTTCACAATCTTCATGAAGAAATGATTTGATACTCTTGCAGAGTGATGGATGAGACATGAGCAGTTAGAAATTACTTAGAAATTACATATATGGCTTTAAACCTTTCAAATTACAAGAACTAGTTTATATATATATATATATATATATATATATATATATATATATATATATATATATATATATATATATATATATTCGGTTGGGCCGGGGCGAGTCGGGTTTCGGACCGAGTCGGGCCGAACTGGGAGGTATCCGAACTCGGCTTGAACTCAGTTTCGGGCCTAGAAAATTGGCCCGTCCTGACCCGAACTCAGTTCCGGGTCAGGCCGAGTCGAGCTTTTTCTGGCCGGGTCGAGCGAGCTTACCGGGCTAGCCCGGTTTGTGTACACCCCTAGTTATGGTGGGGCCATGTACCTTTGATCTCATTTGAGTCGTTCGTACAACTCAGAGCTCGAGGCGCCTACACGGTCGTCTTCGCACGACACGTATTTACAACAGGCAACAGCCTGTCACCTGTGCAGCTGGTGTGAGGGACGCGGATTAGATACTGACAGGTTGGAAGCGGATTGGGATGCGGGAAGTTCCTGCGCTGGTAACCCAGTGGGGCCCACCGTGATGTTTGTATGGAATCCACCCTGTTCATCCGTTTTATGAGCTCATTTTATGTTATGAGACCAAAATTGAGCAGGATCCACGACGAAAGTGGGCCGTATTAAAGGAAATGGTGGTTAGGGAAATTCCTACCATTGAAACCTCCCTGGGTTCTATAGTGATGTTTACATACCATCCATACCGTTAATATCGTCATTCCTACTGAGATGAACTGAAAAAACAAATATTATAATGATTCAAAACTTCTGTGACCCACGAATATTTCAACTGTCGAAATTCAATTCTCACATTTTCAGCCCACTTGAGAATTGGGTACGGTTCATTTTTGGTCTCATGTCCTAAAATGAACTCAAAAAACGTATGGACGGAGAGGATTTCTCAAAATCATCACAGTGGGCCCCACCTGAGTTCCCAGCGTAGGAACTTCTTGCGAAGGGCTTCGCAGGAAATCCTCGTCCAGCGGATTGCGTACTGAGTAACTCAGTACCCTTATCATACTTAGTAAACTCTGTGGGGTCCACTGTTATTTATGTATTTTATCCACTCCGTTCATCTATATTAACAGATAATTTTAGGACTTGAGCCCAAAACAGAAGCATATAAAAATCTCAAGTGGACCACACCACGGGAAACAATGTGATTGAACCTCTACCATTGAAAATTTCTTGAAGGCCACAGAAGTTTTGGATCAAGCTGATGTTTGTGGTTTCTCTTCATCCATGTTTTTGTATTCTTACCAACATGTTGGATGACAAATAAACATTATTGTGGGCCTTGGGAAGGTTTCAACGGTGGAAATCATTATTCCACACTGTTTCTTGTGGTATGGTCCACTTGAGCTTTGGATTTACTTCAAATTTGGGATCAACCCTTAAAATTAGCGGGGAAAATTAATGGACGGTGTGGATAAACCACATACATTCACAGTGGGCCCAACTGAGTTTACTCAGTACGATAAAAGCGTACAGGTGTAACTCAGTACGCAATCCGATTTTTGACAGGTTGACTGAGATTTATATATATCAGGTTTTAAGTCCAACAGGTTGGACTGTAAGTTACGGTATAACTAGTAGATAACTTACAACCTTTCATGTTTGTACAGCATCCAAACCATCCAATAGGTTGGCACCAACATGATGATCACCTTATATGTAAATATTCCATATCAACTCATCAGGTGGACCACATTTACATTTTTCTATTTATTAATGGCTACACATTGTTCTCATGTGTGGCCCACCTGAGGAGCAGATAGGGTTGATTTCTGCACCAGATGAACCTCATGATGGTTCTAATTTCCAACCTAGTGGATTTGATTATCTGTAACGCCCCATATATGTATGTTACATGATCTAACTGCTTAAATAAACACTATAATACAATGTAAATACATACACTACGAAATGCTACTTGTACATTTCATAAATATTTAAAATTTCATCACACATTAATGTGTAATTACAACCTATATTATAATTATACACTTGTGACATTATTTACATGAATTTCAATCTTAAAAATATATATTACATAAATTAATAAAATTTATAATAAATAACATATTTCAAGCAATTTGAGATTTGTACATAAAATTCAAAACTTAAAACATATATAACCACACAAAAAAAATACTAATCTTGGCTTACTGATGCACATACGATTTATATTTATTAACAATCCATAGTGTAAATTATAAAATATATAAATAATAATAATAATCTATAATAAAGGGATAACAAACTTTATAATAAAACTATTAATTAGTTACTATCGTATTTTGAAGGCCTTAGGCATATACAATGGCCCATTAGTACCTTTAAACCGTCGATAATCAGTTTGGGATTAATCCAACCGATGGATTGCCGTCATAGACATATGAAAACCATAGTTCAGTTGGTATGGCCCACCAAGCCTTTGGATCTGGCTAATCTTCAGTCAAAGGCCCTTAATAGGACCTCTAAAAGAAAATGGACGGAGTGGATTTCCCACAATCATCGCGATGGACCCCACACTGAGGTGCATGTGCACCTCAGCCAATGTGCAGGACGTGCACCAAACTACCAGGAGCGATCAGAGCTCCTTTGACCGAGAATTTCCTTAAAAAGAGAGATTCTCTCTCTCTCTCTCTCTCTCTCTCTCTCTCTCTCTCTCTCTCTCTCTCTCGTTACGCCAGCCGACAAACAACGTCCGTTTGGGATGCGTTGGGGCCCACCATATCAGATCAGATGGGAGATCTGATCCGTCCATCGTGTCCGGGGCTTGGGCCTCGCCAAAACCCTAGCTATTTCACATGGAGATGTGTATGTGTGTGGCCACAAATCCAGTCGCATATGGACTGTAGAAAACCATGTTTCCAAAAATGGAAACTGCCCCTGCTGCCGCCACCTTGGCGATCCATGTGAGGGGTCATCAGCTGATTTGGGTCGTTCATTGAGGTAAAATCCCAGCCGTCTGATGGCTCTCCGTGTGGGAGAGAGTTTCTGCTCCACAGGAAGCTAAAACCGCTGTCGGTTTTGGTTTTGCTAGACGTTGGAGGCTACTGCCATCCGATTTTCAATCCAAGCCATTCAGCCCTGATCCGACGTCTCTAAGGGAATGTAGGGCTTGATATAAGGCGGTTGGATAGAATATCAACGAGCCTTTCTCCTCTCCTTGCGGCCGCCCAAGAGAAACTATTTATTTTCTTCTCCATTTGAAACCCACCGTCCAAGCTATCCTAAAGCTTCGAAACAGCTTATCCTTAAGCTTCCTAGGGTCCATTAGGACCGTCTGGAAGGAACAATCGGAGGCAGAAGCCCTCGTTGAGAAGATGTCATTAACAACACCTTCTCCTCCACCGCTGTTGCGACCCACATCAACACTTTACGTTAAATGCCTGAGTTTGGATTGATTCCGGAGCTCTGCAAAACTCCATGAAGCAGGACAAACGAAGAAATGAAGGGAGAGGGAGCAAGGAGGAGAAACGAGAGAGGAAAGAGAGAAGGATGCAGTTGTGCTGCTGCACCGGGCCAGGCCTAGTTACCGTCAAGTCTGGACTGAGTCCAGACTGAGTGGCGTACATCTGGTCCCATCCAGATGCCATCTGGACCAGATCTTATGCTGGGGTTCCAACCGAAAAAGAAAGAGAGAAAAGAGAAGAAAGGATGAGGAAGGAGTTAAGACCGAGAGAAAGAGAGAGGTGGTGCATGTTGCACCGACTCGACCAGGCCGAGTTCGGCTAGGGTTGAGTCCAGACTAGGCTAGGGACCTTGCTGGTATGCTGGTCCAAGTCGTTTCAAGTGAAGGAAGAAGAGAAGAGGGAGTGGATGAGAGCATGGGCCACACTACAGTTGCTACCAAGTCTTCAGGTAGCTCACACGAGCTGGCTGAGTTGGGCTTGGGTCCGGACCAGCTAGAGTTTCAGCAAATGAGAAGGGATGTGGAGAGAGAGAGAGAGAGAGAGAGAGAGAGAGAGAGAGAGCTAGAGTGAAAGAAGGGGTGAAAGAACATAGGTGGTGGTTGCGGCTAGAACCGAGTCAACTCAGTTGAGACCCAATTCGATTGGGCCGAGTCAGGGTTAAGCTGGGCTTGAGTCTAGCCCAGGTGTGGCTGGACATTTCAGCAAAAGGAAGAGAAAAAGAAAGGAGAGAAGAGAATAAGAAAGAGAGAGGAGAGTAGAGAAAAGGGGAAGGATGTTGCCTCCTCCACTTAGTTTCTGTCGAGTCAGCCCGCTGACTCGTTGGAGGACTCAATGTGACCAAGGGTGTTGCTGGTTCGGCCCAGGGAAAGGAGAGGAAATAGAGGAGAAAGACATGGGAGAAAGAGAAAAGAAAAGGGAGATGGGAGAGAGGGAGAAGGCCGAGTCAACTCGACTCGAACTGAGTCGACAAGGTGAGCCCATGTTTTTCTGTCCAAATTCAATTTATTTTAATTATCGTTGCTATTGTTATTACCATCTTTGGGATTATGATATGATTGACCATTAGAAAGTTATTCATATGAGTACTAGTGGATTCATATAAAAATTTTCATTATTAAAATATTAATGTATTTCCTTGCCATTCTTGAAATATTATTACTAATGCTAGAACACGCTATTTATTTTCATCAAAATGACTATTAGTGTCACATGGGCTAAATGTTAAGAATATTGTTAATATTACTAATTGTTTTGGAATTATTAGCAATATGATCCATCGTGGGTTGTTGTTAGATAATTTAATATGATAGTAGCCATTATTAATATTCCTAAAAATTATAACTAATTTATTTAATTGTTTCTATTCATTCATTATTCCCTTTAATAATATCATTAATGGCCACACAAAGTAGAATTCAAATTCCATAATCAAAACTTTAAATCAAAACCTAGAATGAAACCCTAAGAATAAGTAATCTAAACCCTAGGTCAATACCTTTGCGCATTGGGTTTGGATCTAGGTGTAGAACCTAATATCGGTATATTTGATGTGAACTTATGAACTATCATTTCTAACATATTAGCTAATATAAGTTATAACACTAACGCTAATAGTATTCTTGT
Organism: Magnolia officinalis; assembly: GCA_021015155.1. Taxonomy (NCBI): domain Eukaryota; kingdom Viridiplantae; phylum Streptophyta; class Magnoliopsida; order Magnoliales; family Magnoliaceae; genus Magnolia; species Magnolia officinalis. Next base: position 43,282,568 of record JAJHSJ010000016.1, read on the forward strand.
AATTATTAAGGTTTAATTTTAACTAATATACCAACTAGGGTTCAAACCCTAATTATCTAGCCTATAACTAAACTCTAGAATAAAATCCTAAAATCCAAGTACGGGGCTAGACTCTAGGATAAAACCCTAAAAGATGACCCTAAGCTATGACCTTAAACCTAGGTAGTGTGCAGAACTTGGATCTAATCGTACAAGTTCGTAATTTGTGGTAGGATACAATTCTAAAGGCGCAAGCACTTTGCGACACTAGTAGGCGATCCAACTATAAGGTGATGATTCTCCCCTTGAGCTTTCTATCTTCTCATTAGCTTAAGTTATAGTTTTTATTTAAATTCATAATTGATATCTCCCTTCATAATCACATGTGTTGGCTGGTGAAAATTGAATTGTTATATTATATGCTTTATGATTATCCTGTATAATTGTTCATGCTTGTGTTCTTTTTGTGGATTGCTTATGGAACTTAAACTGGTACATTAGTGAGAAATTCTCACATATGAATGTACACCCATACTTGGGATGTAACTTGACTAGTTGTGATCGTAATGGACATTCGACTTGGTGGTTATTGGGTGATGGTCTAGATGGATCATTGATGTGGGCCTACCATCCAGGGTTGTTGTGCCCAATGATTTTTAAGGATGGTTTTTATCGTATGGTTTTGATATTTGCCCTATGTGGCATATTTTGATACTCGCCCTACATAGTTCCGTTTTGATATTTTTTCTATATGGGTTCGATGTTTTCTACCATACAATCATGCGATGGTAAGCCCCATATACTGTAATATGATTGGTCACTAGTCGACAGGTTTCCATTAAACATCCCAAGATGGTAGTCTCATGGGCCGGGGATGGTAGTCATGGGATACTATGCCCGAGTTGTCAGCCTACGCTGGGTCATGTGCTCCTCGTAGTGACCGTGAGCTTACTTAAATCGTTGGTTGCAATTGGACTAATAATGGACTGACAAATCATGCATACATGGCATATTACGATGACTTGGATCACTTTGCCCTGCGATTACGCTGAATGTTGCGCTTATAACCGGTCATTCGATTTATAATGATGACTTGGATCTTCATGCCCATGTGATTACGCCGAGTGTTGCGCTGATGACTAGTCACATCCTTGGGTGACGACCCTAAAGCCCGTCCGGATGTTTTACCCGGGGCACCGACCGTCCGGATGTTTTACCCAGTTCGATGATTGCATTCATGCATCCATGCATATAATAAGACTGCATTTACTCTGTTTTGGTTGTCTGGATGTTTTATATTATTTCTTGCCTAATGCGGCGGTGTGTAATCTTGAGAGGAATTCACACTAAGTTGGTCACTCATCCATCAAATATACAACTGTATAGGTAGTACAGGTGGCTTTAGTGATATGCATGTTTAGATTTGATTAGGAGTAGGGTACGATCGCCAAGAATGCATGGCCATTTTTTCCTAAAGGAGCTGCGTGACCTGGTGGCTTATATTTATATGCTTTCTGCTATTCTTCATATATTAAATTCTTGTAAATCTTGTACTTGTAAAATTCAGAGACATTGGTTTGTATAAGTCATTATGGGCAGCTTCTTGTATATTTGAATGATAATGAAATTTTCCGTTATGTCGATTTGTCCACACTACACTCATTTGCTTACTCTGACGAAAGAAAAAAAATGTACACTCGAATTTGACCATCCTTTAAGGTTAACACTGGGGTTTTTGGGTCACGGGTCATATACTCGGGTCCTAAAGATTCGGGGCATTACATTATCTGACTTAGGTTAGGGTTTGAAATCGTTCGGTTATGGACTTAGGGAAAAGAAATTAAAAACAAAAAAGCATACCTATCTTCTTCGAATCAGGGACGGTCGGACTTGTTGTTGTGGGGTTAGAAGAAGAGAGTATCTAGGGACGGCCGGACTTGTTGCTATGGGGTTAGAAGAAGAGAGGATCGTTCAACGGGTAGGGTAAGAAAGAAAGAGGGGTAAAATTATTAGGGTAAAAAATTTAAAAGTTATATATACAGGAAGCACCCGTTCCGGATCGGGTAGGATCGGTTCGGGTTGGATCCATCCGGTTCGGGTTTTGGGTCGGATCGGTCCGGATGGACCACGATCTGATATCGATCCGAAAGACGATCGGATCTGATTGATCCTACTCGATCCGCACCGATCCAGGCCGTCAGTTCAGTTTTGATCGGGTTGGATCCACTGGATCCAGTCAAGAATGCCCAGCTCTAATGAAATTCACCGCGAAGTGAATGAAATCGATCGTGAAGTGAATGAAATTGATCGCGAACTGATTGAAATTAACCACGAAGTGAATGAAATGGATTTTCGACCATCGACCTGATGGAATCTATGAAAATGACCAGGTTGGTTGGCTAAAGTAGCTTCTCCTACCCCAAAATCATCTATGGTACGTCAAGTAACTAATTTTGGTTTAGAAGATATTCTTGTTAAATGAATGAAGAAAGAAATGAAAAAAAAAGAGAGAAAAAAAAAATTATATGCTTATATATGCATATTTATATAAATATGTATTAGAGAAAATTTTAGGTAGAATAAATTTCTCCATGTAAAAAATAATAATAATAATAATAATAATAATAATAATAATAATAATAATAATAAAAAATAAAATTGCACAGACACTCACGGACGACAGTTATGGCTACGGTTATAATCCGTAGCCATAGGAAAATACCTTCAATACATATCGAATACTCTTCAATATGTATCAAAAATTGCAGGAATTTTGAGGCAAACTCACTGGACAGTCATATCAACAAACCTTCAATACATATCGAAGTACATATATCGAAGGACATATCAAAAAAGTAGGAGATATGGTGTTAACTACGGTTATAATCCGTAGCCACAGCAAACGCCAGCTTTCAGAAATCACATTTCTAAAAAGGCAGAGGCATTTTCGACCTATGAAAAGCTGTCTGTACAGCTAGGGCTTATTCTTGGCAGCTAAAAATAACTGGGCTGAAAAGGTCCGTGGGCCATAATTGGGTCATACATTAGGAAATTTCTCAAATATTTATATCCAAACAATAGGTCCAAGTAGAGCTGTACACGAACCGAGTTAGCTCAATTAACTCGCCCAACTCAACTTGAAAAAGGTTAATTCAACTCGGTTTGAAACTGAGTTTGAGCCTAGTTGAGCTGATTTCTGGAGGTTGAAAAAATTTCGATCCGAGTTCGAGTTTGGCCGAGCTCGGATCAAACTAGTTCAATGACTCAGTTATTTTGATATTAATGTTGCTCACCAAGTGTTTGATGAAATGACTCAACGAAGTATTGTTTAAGGTGGATACATTATTGGTGGGATCGACTTGTGGCAAGGAAGATATGGACATAAAACAAATTACTAACAAAAATATAAACAGTACATGATAAAATTATCCTTAGATCTTGATTTTGATGTTGCCTATGAGTGTTTGATGAAATACAGGTAAACTGATTATATTGTTTTGCAAATTGTGAAAAATTGAAAGTGCACTTCATGTGTTTGAGAAAATACTACACGTGCTCGAACCAAGCTGCTAACCGAACCGGACCAAGCTAGCAGTCATGCTTGAGGACCAAGCCGAGCCAAGTTCGAGCCATGGTCAGATAGTGGCCAAGTCGAGTCGAACTGTGCCAACCTCGGTTCGACTCGTGTACAGCTCTAGGTCCAAGATCCAGTACAACCATCAGAGTAACACCACTGTATTGATGCTCTGGCCCAAGAATCAGGTTGATCCACTGGTCAGGGGCCCACATTTTGCAAAACAAATGTAGGGCTCTTACAAACTTGGGTGAAGCCACGTGCTGATTTTGGACAAGATTTTATTTTGGGGAAAACATGTACCAGCACGTACCAACCTGATGGATGAATTAGATCTCCACACGTATGTGCATGCTGGCACACGTGTGTGGTGTGCACGAGCTTTATTGCACACACGTGTGAGCTTGGAAAAGCTCTAGTTTTTGAACCATCAGGCAAACTCATCACCCCATCTTAAAAATTGCTGCGACTCATTACATAAACATAGCACGGTTGTATTGCAATACAGACCGTCCAAATCTCTGACCTTATATATATATATATATATATATATATATATATATATATATATATATGCTCCGTACATATGTTGCTGGCCGTTGCATTGGATAAGTGGACCATCGAGGCCGGAGATTAGGTCTATTGGATTAATCCAAGCTGTCCAATAGATGAAACTTCTTCCATTCAATAATAACTGTTGCCTATATTTGATCCTCACATCTGGAGGCTCTTGATCAAACAGTCTGGACCTTTGGATCTGAGCAGATTTTGAGCCATGGAAATCCAGGGTTGGATCCTATCAATCCAACGGTCCAAGCGCATCAAGGTGGAAGCCACCTTGAAAATACGTTGCGGTTGGTGACTTGACCCTCACGGTTCATTGTAGTGTATCCGTATGCAAATGGCTAAAATACGCAATAACATGATCATACACAGGAATTGGGCCCCACCACACACACACAGCCGAATTATTCCCATCAATACCACAGAAAACCAACCCCATGGCCCACCCAATTCACGGTTCCATCACCGTCCACCTCCCATGAGGATTGCCTTCATGTCATTGATCAGACCGTCCATCTGTTTCCTTGAATGCAGCGGCGATGGATACACGAAAGCACAATCCAACCGTTCATCACGGACAGTGTCGAACACGGCGATCGATGGACCGATCCCATGAACCGAGGCGCACCCCATGTAGTCCTCCAGCCCGACCTCCAGCTGCGACCCACGTGAGTCGTCGATCACGAGGTCCTCAAAAACGGCCATGAACGACGTCCTGAGGGACGATGAAGGCGTCAGGCCTGGATTTTCGATGGCCTTACACATGAGAAAGTTGAGATCGCCCATGTCTGTGAAATGCTTGTTGGAGTTCTTGGCGTTTGAGAATACCGTGTAGCATCTCTTTGCTACGTCCCATACATCCTCACCGTTGGTTATGGTATGTGTATTTAGAATGCCAGAATGGTAAAAACCTGCATTAACAGAGATTATGGCCACTGAAGAAGTTCTAATGAAAGGCTAGGATTGATCACATCCGTTCATCATTAGATCCATTGTTACATGTGAGTGTCCATTAAAATCTTTCCTGATGTATAACTCAGGTGGGCCACACCAAAGAGATCAATGGGGAATACTAGGGGTGGCTCCACGTCCACTGTAGAAACTTACAGATGGTATGTGGGGTCCATCGTGTTGTTTATATTTCATCAAACACATTCATCTAGGCGTGACTATACGTTGCTCCCTGTGGTGTCTCCCACATGAGTTTTGGATCTAGATGGTTCTTGGGGTGGACGGTGGAAATGAAGAGGTGCAATAGATGTGTGGTTTGGATTCAGCATACATATCACTAGTGGTGAGCCCCACATAGCTTGAATGTATGGTAATTACCATGCGTTCCAATGCATGTGATCATTTGCAGGGCAAGTAGCCGGACCATGAGTTACCGTGGTTCCACAACCGCATAAGTGTCCACGTGTCAAGTGTGTGCAACATCCAACCCGTCCAAAAGGGCTGGCCCACCATAAAGTTGCAGAGAACAGCCCTATCCACTCATCATATAATCTACAATGTAGGTACTGATTGCGCAGCCAACCTTGTGGACGGATGGGATGTGTCACCCAGCCGTTCAATTCATGGTTTTCAGACTCGTCCGAGTTGACTCAGATTCAGGTAAGAAGCCCAGTCCATTTACAAGTCATATGAGCCGGTCAGGTTGAGTATGGTTCAACCCAAGCCCAACCCATTTACTTAAATGGTCCACATTTTCTAAAACAAGACCGACTACTGCCCATTTAGCTTGGAACCGGGTCAAGCCACCCACATTCCAGTCCTAGTCTCCACTCCTAGCCTAGACCAGTTCGGGTCATGGTTTTCAGACTTGAATGAGTCTGGTCCGACTCATCAAATTGGACTCAACTCAGTTGATCCAATTCGATACCTGAAACACCCCAATTCGGGTGGGTCAGCCCAAAGCCGAATGAAAGCGGGCCACCCTATGATCAAGGGGCTGGAAGAGCATTACCTAGATTGTGATCATGGAGTGGTGGGTCCAGAAGCTTCCGGCAGTCGATCAAGCTGACCACAGCATAATTCTCTGACTCGTTATCAGCGAGATGCTTAGAGGAATTTGCAGCAATCAATCCAGCGGCTGCTAATGCTCCACAGAGTTTGATCCCTCTGTCTTTGCATTCCTGTAATTGGAAAATTAAGAAAAATAATAAGATTGGTTGTGGGCGAGAATTACAGTCCTTAATAATACCTGTTTTAACTGCCATTGTAACAGAAACATAGTTTAAAACTCACTGAGTTTACTCGAAACATGGCTGAGTCAGCGTGACCCGGTGAGATTCTGAGCTGAATTGCTAGGAAACTCGGTACCGGGTCTTTATATGATACTGACACGGGACAACTCGTAGAGGGTCGACTCAAATACAACGCAGGGTTACTCGAACCAAGGCACTGTGTGAACCGAGCCAGTTCACTCGAGCCAGGGTTGGGCTGGAACGGCCGCAAGGACTAAAATTTAAGCCCACTTATTAATTGATCCCAGAGCTAGGGTTGCAATGGGCCCAGCTGCCCGGCCTTGTTTCACTGACCGGACCCGGAAGGGCAAGGGCTTGGGCCACAGAACTTAGCCGAGGGCTAGGCTGCCACTACAGAATAAGCCGTCATGAATTCCAATGGTGGGTCCATTAGCTTAGCGGTCCCACAAACACTGATTAAGGGTGCTAATATGAATTACCTCAATTTTTCTAGTGGATGATACTATGATTAAGGTTGTTGGACCGGGCCATCTTATTTAGCCCTAAGCTGACCAATCAAGACCCCGGTTCACGTCCTATCTGACTGCATCACAGCAAGAAATAAAATGGGCCTGATTTCTAGCCTCAGATCAGAAATAGTGGTCCAGACACAGCCCAACGCCACTTATGATATCACTGCATAGACGCCCATACCTCAACGTTTTGTACAAGATCATCCTTCCCTTGGGCCCTACCATGGACCGTCATAGATCTTTATTTATACAAACTTCAGCCAGGTTGGGTTGAGCAGTTGGGCCCTGGGAAGTTAAGACCAAATGGCCTGATTAGTACTAGGGCTGAAAAAATTCACGCACGGCCTGACCCATGGGCCTCACAAGTGAACACAAACAGTGACTTAACAGGCTCGGCTAGCCCATCCAGAGTATCTACATCGTGGGACCTAGCAGAGATACTCAGCAGTAGAGAAACACGCTGCAAGCAGTTGTAGCCGAGGGCTGAGAGTTGGTCAGGTTCAACCCGACCGACCCGACATTGGGTTGGGCTCGAGTAGGATGTATCGGGTTTGGTCTTGGGCTTAGGCCATACAAACACCAACCCGATAAAACTTGGGTCGGGCTCAAGTTGCCCGACCCAACCCGAACCCAGTCAATATATAAGTAACTTATAAATTATAATTGAGTGAGGATCGTTCGTGTTGAAGGCGCATAAATTCCAGTGCCGTCGGGTCTCATCGATCAACGTCATTTTCGGTGACTCAAGCTAACAATATATGTCGGATTTCTCTCTCCCAAATAGATCGCGTGCTGCACAACATGACTTTTAAAGTAGTTGTCCTGTATTTTAGCTTGTTTGTTTTGAAAAAATGGTCGGCTTAACTATAAATAACTACATATATAATTAATAAAATCACTAGTGCAAAAATAAAACGTGTATTGAAATATAATAGACTAATGTAATAACGAAAATATTAGCATGTATCCACCCGACCAACCTGACCGGGCCCGCTTGGGTTGGGCTTGAGTTGAGAATTCCCAACCCAAGGTGAGGTGAGGTTAGGTTGGGTTGGGTTGGGTTGGGTTGGGTTGGGTTTGGGTTGGGGTATAGGAACCTTGGGTTGGGATAGGGTTGAGCATCAACCCGACCCAACCTGCCTAACTTTCAACCCTAGCACTGGCTATGGTCTTTATCATGTGGGCCCACCGACAGTGGGACCAATAGTAGAACCCAACAGATGGAAAGTCCAATCCATCAACTGCACACTTGCACAGCCACGCACGATTAAAGGTGGGCATTGAGCCGAGTCGAGTCGAGTCGAGGTGGGCCAAGCTCGGCTCGGCTTGTCCAAGATTTTGCTTTGATTCGAGCTCGAGCTTGTTGGGTGAGAGAGTAATGGATTCTGTTCTTGATCCTCCTCTATTGATGAATATTTTAAAAATCTTAGGAGAATCAAAGCAAAACCCAATGAAAAAACCAAACAACGCTTCGAATCGGATGAGGAAACCTGTAAGAACCGATCCGTTCTTGATCTTCTTCCACCAGCAGAAATCCAAGTACTAAAAAAGAAATAGAGCAGAACACAGATCAGAAATCAAAGTAAAGAGCTCTAACCAATCAGATCATTGGATTTCCTTGAAGCTCTAACAAATCTGAGAACAACCCATCTCGGATTTCTTGGGTTTCTCGCCCAAAAAGTAAATCTCAAGAGATTGAAATCATACTATTGTGGAGCTGAAATGAAAACTGGTGGTGGCAGTTCGGGCGGGCGTGCAGCTGGCAGCGGGTAGAGAGAAGAAAGGGAAAGGGAAATGATGTGGATTTTCTCCTCATTGCTGGGTTCGATGAAATCGAACCAGTTTCCATATCATCGATAATTGCTGGATTTTTCCCCGTTGGTCACTGGACAATTTTTTGGTCATATCGATATCATCGATGGACTTTAGATGATATCGAAGGCTGTCATTGAGAGACCTTCGATGACATCGATAATTGTTGGATTTTTCACCCCTGGTCGCTAGACAGTTTTTGGTCTTTTTTCAATATTATCAAAGGACCTTCGATGATATCGAAGGCTGTCATTGAGAGACCTTCGATATCATCGAAGAGTTACGTAGATGCAATCGCGGATACGCAGATTCTACGAATTTTGTTTCCTATTTGGATTCTACCTCTTTCTATTCTTATATAAAGGGGTGTATGCGGGATTGGGGTGCATTCCAGGGTAATCTAAGGTTTCCTAAAGGTTTTCTAGGAGGGCTTAGAGCTATCAAAGGTGTGTGAGAGAAAGAGAGAGAGGAAGCTTGTGGAAGGGAGGCTATGCTCGTAAAGGTGATCTACCATATCTCAGCGCTTCCACGTCCTCGTAATCGGTGAGATCTCTCCGTCTTCTTTGTTTATCTTATTATTTATCCACTCCTGCGTGAGTGAAGAAGGTTGTAATGTTCTACTTCATAATGGATTGTTGATCTGGACGAGGTCCCGTGGTTTTTACCTCTTTCTATTCTTATATAAAGGGGTGTATGCGGGATTGGGGTGCATTCCAGGGTAATCTAAGGTTTCCTAAAGGTTTTCTAGGAGGGCTTAGGGCTATCAAAGGTGTGTGAGAGAAAGAGAGAGAGGAAGCTTGTGGAAGGGAGGCTATGCTCGTAGAGGTGATCTACCATATCTCAGCGCTTCCACGTCCTCGTAATCAGTGAGATCTCTTCGTCTTCTTTGTTTATCTTATTGTTTATCCACTCCTGTGTGAGTGAAGAAGGTTGTAATGTTCTACTTCATAATGGATTGTTGATCTGGACGAGGTCCCGTGGTTTTTACCTCTTTGAGGGTTTTCCACGTAAAATTCTCTGGTGTCATGCGGTTTATGCTTTGATTTATTTCATTGCTTTATTATTCCATAATTCTGGTTTGTTTCGGGAGACTAGATCCCAAGGTTTTGTGCAAAGCCCCCAACAAAGTGGTATCAGAGCTAATTCATCGAACGGGTAGGATCGATTTTGAATTATGGAAGGTGGCTCATCAAGGATGATCAGCCTCAATGGTTCTAACTGGACCATATGGAAGGCTAAGATGGAGGACTTGCTTTATTGCAAGAACCTATATTCTCCAATTTTAGGCATATCAGCAAAATTCAAGGATATGTCTGATGATGATTGGAAGAAGATGGACCGAAAGGATGTGGGGTTTATTAGACAATCGTTGGACGATTTCGTATTCCACCATGTGTCTACGGAAACCTCAGCCGCTAGCCTATGGTTGAAATTGGAGGGGCTGTATGAGAGGAAGACAGCCGGTAATAAAAATTTTCTGATAAGACGACTTGTGAATCTCAAGTTCAAAGATGGTGGTTATGTGGCCGAGTACATGAATGAGGTCAGCAATATAGTAAACCAGCTCTCCACTATGAAGATGGTCCTAGATGATGAATTGCAGGCTTTATTATTGTTTAGTTCATTGCCTGACAGTTGGGAAACATTGGTGGTGTCCCTAAATAACTCCGCGTCAGACGGAAAGATATCTATGAAACAAGTAACCAATTGTCTCTTCAATGAGGAGACAAGGAGGAAGTCTCAGGGGTCTACTCAGCAAGAGGCCCTTGTGACACAGGAACGGTGGTGAGGAAAGAACAGGAAGGGCGGGAAAGCCCGAGATAAATCAAGAGGTAAGTTGAGTACTAGAAAAGATGTTAATTACTGGAATTGTGGCAAGAATGGCCACTACAAGCATGAATGTCGTGGTAAGAAGAACGACAAGAAAGGAACAGGAAAGGGTAAGGAAGATGAATCAGATTCCACTACGGTCGCTCCAGATGGCGACGTTGTAGTTATTCTTTCAGCGGATCACGATATATATCTCACGGCTACGAGTCAGGACACCGACTGGGTGATAGACTCGGGAGGTTTGTTTCATGCGACTCCACGCAGGGACTTCTTCACAAGCTATAAGTCAGGTAACTATGGGACCGTGAAGATGAGAAATTCTGGCGTATCAAAGATCGTAGGAGTCGGTGATATTTGTGTGAAGACCGATGTGAGCTGTACATTGGTTCTCAGGGATGTGAGGCATATTCCAGACCTTCGCCTCAACTTGATGTCGACGGGAAGGTTAGATGATGATGGCTATGAAAGTCGGTTTGCTGGTGGGCTTTGGAAGCTCATCAAGGGTTCGTTGATACAGCCAGAGGAAAGAAGTTTTGCACCCTTTACAAGGCAAGTATCAGTGTGCGCAAGGGTGGGTTGAACACAACAGAATATTCAGCTATTGTCATGTGGCACAGGCGTCTAGGCCACATGAGTGAAAAATGGCTTCAGCTACTAGCAAGGAAGCAGCTCCTTCCAGACGTGACAGGTACACCTCTCAAAACCTGTCTAGATTGTTTATCAAGGAAACAACATAGAGTTTCATTCGTTAAAATTGTTTCTCATGTTAATAAAGTGCATGCATTAGATTTGGTTTATTCTGATGTTTGTGATCCTATGAGGACAAAAACCTTGGATGGGGCATTTTATTTTGTCACTTTCATAGACGATGTATCTAGGAGGGTTTAGGTTTATGATTTGAAATCCAAGGACGAGGTCTTTGGTGTGTTTAAATTGTTTCATGCTATGGTCGAGAGAGAGACAGGTAGATCATTGAAGTGCATCTGCATTGACAATGGTGGTGAATACATTGGTGACTTTCATGAGTACTGCAAGTCCCTGGGTATATGGCATGAACGGACGGTTCCCAAGACCCCCCAGCATAATGGTGTAGCTGAGCGAATGAATCGCACCATTGTAGATAGAATCAGATGAATGTTATCCCATGCGAAGTTGCCCAAGATGTTCTGGGGAGAAGCAATGCACACGGCGGTGTATTTGATAAACAGATCTCCATCAGCCCCGTTGAATGGAGAAGTATTTGAGAATGTGTGGACTGGACAGGATCCATCGTACAGTCATCTCAGGGTGTTTGGATGCAGGGCATCTGTTCATGTACCAAATGACGAGAGGTCCAAGCTCGATATGAAGATCAGACAGTGTGTGTTCTTGGGGTACGGTGATGAAAAGTTCCGTTACAGATTGTGGGATCCGACCGAGAATAAGCTTATCAAGAGCAGAGATGTGGTTTTCTTTGGGATCAGTGTATAGAAGACATTGGTAAGCCAGAGAAGAACAGGCTAGTTCAGGTAAGCTAGAGGACATGGATCTGATTATTCCTCCCATGGTGCCTAATGACGGGGGAGTACAACAAGGTGCAGAGGACGAGGGAGTTCCTACAGAAGATGGACCGGGGGAGCAGTCCCTGCTTGATCCACCTGTTGAGTCACAGGTGAGGAGGTCATCTAGGGACAGACAACCGTCCAAGAGGTACTCGCCACATGAGTACATTATGCTCACTGATGTTGGAGAGCCAGAAGATTATTCTGAGGCCCTAGCCGACGAGTATAAGGGAGAGTGGTTGAAAGCTATGCAAGAGGAGATGAAATCCTTGCATAAGAACTACACCTATGACATGGTGAAATTGCCTAAGGGCAAGAAAGCTTTAAGCAACAAGTGGATGTTCAAAAAGAAGATTGAGCAGAAGAATTCACAGACAAGGTTCAAGGCCAGACTTGTGGTGAAAGGGTTTGGTTAGAGGAAATGCATAGACTTCGAGGAGATATTCTCACCAGTGGTGAAGTTGACATTCATACAGGTGTTGCTTGGGTTAGCATCTAACATGGATATGGAGATAGAGCAGTTAGATGTTAAAATTGTCTTCCTCCATGGTGACTTGGAAGAAGAGATCTACATGCACCAACCAGAAGGGTTCGAAGTCAATGGCAATGAGCATATGGTGTGTAGGCTGAGGAAGAGCTTGTATGAGCTGAAACAAGCTCCACGGCAATGGTACAAGAAGTTTGACTCGTTTATGTTGAAGCATGAATATGACAGAACGGAATCGAACCACTGTGTGTTCACGCGCAAGTTCTCAGATGGTAATTTCTCAGTTCTGCTGTTATACGTTGATGACATGCTCATCATGGGAAAAGACATTAAGAAGATTGACAGGCTGAAACAGGAGTTGGGCAAGTCGTTTGCGATGAAAGACTTGGGCCCAACTAAACAGATCTTAGGAATGGAGATAACCCGTGACAGAAGTAGCTGGAAGCTTCGGCTGTTACAAGAGCGGTATATTGAAAAAGTCCTAAAGCGGTTCAATATGAATGCAGCGAAGCCAGTCAGTACTCCACTGGATGGTCACTTCAGATTGAGCGACAGGCAGTATCCCAAGACGAAAACAGAGGTGGAAGAGATGCATGCAGAAGATACCCTACGCATCAGCAGTAGGAAGTTTGACGTATGTTATGGTGTGTACACGCCCAAATATAGCATATGCGGTCGGTGTTGTCAGCCGGTATCTTACCAATCCTGACAAAGAGCATTGGGAAGCGATGAAGTGGATACTGCGGTATCTAAGAGGATCATCCAGGTTGAGCCTATGCTATAGTGACAGAAAACCTGTGTTAGAGGGTTATACAGATGCAGATATGGCAGGTGACATAGACTTCAGGAAGTCTACGTCGGGGTTCATGTTCACGTTTGCAGTGGGAACGGTCTCCTGGCAAAGCAAGCTACAGAAGGTCGTAGCATTGTCGACGACAGAGGCCGAGTACATTGCAGTCACAGAGGCATGTAAAGAGATGCTTTAGATGAAGAGGTTCCTATAGGAACTTAGCCTGAAGCAGGAACAACACGTGGTCTATTGCGATAGCCAAAGTGTTATACACTTGAGCAAAAATCCAAGTCAACATTCCAAGTCGAAGCACATAGAGATTCAGTATCATTGGATCATAGATACTTTGGAACATAAGGTGTTACAGCTTGAGAAGGTCCACATGGATGATAATGGGTTAAACATGATGACCAAGACTTTGCTCAAAGGTAAGTTTGAGGTTTGTAGAAATCGGGCTGGTTTGAAGAAGGTGGATTCCTCCTGAGTCGAAAAGGGAGAGATTTGATGGGGATTTTCTCCTCATTGCTGGGTTTGATGAAATTGAACCAGTTTCGATATCATCGATAATTGCTAGATTTTTCACTGCTGGTCGCTGGACAGTTTTTTGGTCCTGTCGATATCATCGATGGACTTTAGATGATAGCGAAGGCTGCCATCGAGAGACCTTCGATGACATCGATAATTGTTGAATTTTTCACCCCTGGTCACTGGATAGTTTTTTTTCCTGTTTCGATATCATCGAAGAGTTACATAGATGCGATTGCGAAAACGCAGATTCTGCGAATTTTGTTTTCTATTTGGATTTTGCCTCTTTCTATTCTTATATAAAGGGGTGTATGCAGGATTTGGATGCATTCCAGGGTATTCTAAGGTTTCCTAAAGGTTTTCTAGGAGGGCTTAGGGCTATCAAAGGTGAGAGAGAGAGAGAGAGAGAAAGAGAGAGAGGAAGCTTGTGGAAGGGAGGCTATGCTCATAAAGGTGATCTACTATATCCCAGCGCTTCTACGTCCTCGTAATCGGTAAGATCTCTCCGTCTTCTTTATTTCTCTTATTGTTTATCCACTCCTGCGTGAGTGAAGAAGATTATAACGTTCTACTTCATAGTGGATTGTTGATCTGGACGAGGTCCCGTGGTTTTTAACTCTTTGAGGGTTTTCCACGTAAAATTCTCTGGTGTCGTGTGGTTTATGGTTTGATTTATTTCATTGCTTTATTATTCCATAATTCTGGTTTGTTTCGGGAGGCTAGATCCTAAGGTTTTGTGCAAGGCCCCCAATAGGAAAGGGGTGCGTGTGGTCGAGTAGAGACTCTAGGGTTTGTTTTCTTCTTCTTCTTTTTTTAAAAAAAAAAAAAAAAATTTAAAACTTATATTAATATAATATACATATATATATATATACATATATATATATATATATATATATATATATATATATATATATATATAAAATATTTATTAATCGAGCCAAGTCGAGCTCGAGTTCGAGCTTCGAGTCGAGTCGAGTTGAAATGCCCCCTGGTCAAACTCAGCTCGAACTCAACTCAAGCTTCAAATAATTAGCTAACTCGACCCAATCGGCCATTCAAGCCAAGTCGAGCAAGTTTTTCGAGCTAGCTCGACTCATGAACAGCCCTATGCGCGATGGTTCACCACAATTTAAATATAGTAGTGCTTCCATGAAAATCCAAGCCGTACAGATAGCCGAACTGATAGTGGCTGGAGCATGAACAAAAATGCACACGGAGCAGATGAAAGCAGTCACCTGATTTCGCCTATTGAACTAGACCACTAAATATTTCACTTTTAACCATTTATTTAATAACACCTGGTTGGACGGTTAGGATTGTTCAATCAGTGTGATCTTTTGACATGTGCTAACCTACAGTGTGCCCCATATTTTGAATGGTCTGGATATGGGTACAGGTGTTGTTGAAAATGCGGTGAGTGGCCCAATTAAATCCCACCAAATTTGAAAATAACAGCACGATGTAGCTACATGGTATAAGGACTATATGGGACCCACCATGATGTATGATGTATGTGTTTTATCCACTCCTTGGATCTGTTTTGCCAACTCTCCTCGACCTCCGAGTTGGAACGAACGGATCAAAGGATATCAAAATTAGATGGGCCACACAATGCTGTATTTATTATATACACACCGTTCATCCATTTGGTGAGATCATTTTAGAGCATGAACCCAAAAACGAGTCCTATCCAAAACTCAAGTAGACCACACCACAATAGCAGTGAGACAATGATTCTCACTGTTAAAACATTCATAGTGCCCACCTAACGTTTATTTTCCATCCAATCTAGATGAAGAGTAAAAATATATATAATATTAATCCAAAACTTCTGTAACCCCAAAAGGGTTTCAATGATAGACATTCAATCCCCCACTGTTTTTTGCATTGTGGTCTATGGATCTGCCATATTTTTCAGCTCAAGCCTTCAATAAACTAGCCAAATGTTCGGGCAGTTTCGATAGAACACATACATTTATGGTGGGACCATATAACTTAGCTATGGTGCGAAGCATATCCAAAGCTACAGCCGGAACACACCATAAGAAACAATGGGATAATGATATTGATGTTTATCGGCCATCCAACCTGTTTCTAAGGTTTCAACAGGTTAGGTGGCAGATTTCCATTGGTCTAGGCCGTGTGTTGCATAGCTCATCCGCATAAGTTTTGGATCAAGCAGCTATTTGTATAAACGTCATGTTGGGCCCTAAGAAACTTTCAAGAGTCATTATCACCATTTCTTACTATGGTGTGGTCCACTTTTTTTTTTTTCTTTCTTCTTTTTATAAAAGGGAGGGAGATATGGTGTTGATAAGCCCATAAATCAAGGTGGGTAAGTATCTAATCCGCGTCCGTCAGTGTCAACGATCGTGCTTTGTGGGGCCATCCTGACGGCTTCGATGGAAACGGACTGGATACTCCCCCGCCGCCAGCCAATGGCTGGTGGTCGGTTCTCTGTGGGGCCACCATCATCCATCTATTTTTCTAGATCATAAATTATGGTATGAGATTTTTTTTTAAAATAAAAATTGAGGCATATAACAATCTCAAGTGGACCACATTACAGAAACAGTGTTGAATAAACGTTGATTAAAAACTTTTTGGAGGCATAAAAGTTTTGGATTAAGCTGATCTTTGTTTTTTTCCCTTCATCAATGTCTGTATGACCTGATCAATAGATTGGATGTCAAATAAACAGTATAATGGGCCTTAGGAGGATTTTAATGGTGGATATCCAATCACTATTGTTTTCATATGGTGTGTTCCAAATAAGATTTATATCCCTCTCATTTTTGGGATCAAGCCTTAAAATGATCCGTAAAAATGGATGAACATCATGGATGAAACACATACATCATGGTGGGGCCCACAGAGCACCGACCGCCAGCCAATCCGTTTCCGGCTTCGATGGATCACATTTTTACGGCTTCGATGGTGGGGCCCACAGAGCACCGACTGCCAGCCAATCCGTTTCCGGCTTCGATGGTGGGGCCCACAGAGCACCGACCGCCAGCCAATCCGTTTCCGGCTTCGATGGATCATGGTGGGGCCCACAGAGCACCTTGTTGTATGTGCCTTACATCCACGCCATTCATCCGTTTCCGGCTTCGATGGATCACAGACTGTGTGGCCCACCTTGATGTATGTGCCTTACATCCACGCCATTCATCCGTTTTTACAGCTCACTTTTAGAATCAAGAATCATCCCAAAAATGAAGCGGATCTAAATAGTAGGTGCACCATACCACAGTAAACATTGGTGATTGAATACTCACTGTTAAAAACTTCTCGCAAGCCACCGGAATGTTTATTTGCCATCCAACCTCTAATCCAAGACTTTTGTGGCCCATAAGAATTTGTTTTTATTGTCAATCACCATTGTTTCCTGTGGTATGGTCCACTTGAGATTTTCATCTGTTTCATCTTTGAGATCATGACCTAAGATGAGCTTTCAAAATGGATGGACGGCGTGGATGTAAGGCACATACATTAAGGTAAGCCCACAGTCCTCGGTGGATCCGGGGATCCACCCAAGCGGCGCCCCCGGAATCAGGTGCGGATTACGTGCGGCTCCGGCCTCACCTAAGTCAGTTCGGCCCTTACCGTGGGGCCTACCTTCTATATCCACGCTGTCCTCATGAGATTTGGATCTGCTTCATTATTTTCTTGCTCACGTCCTAATATGATTAGGCAAAACGGATGGACGGCGTGGATATACAATACATGAATCAAGGTAGGCCCCACACCGTCTTGAGTGAGGCTGGGGCCGCACCCAATCCAATCACCACCTCCCAAGAGTATCCGGTTCCATAATCCATCCGGACTGGATTCTTATCCAATCATTGCACCAATAATAATCTAATGGAGTTATCTGATACTCTAGTGTGTATGACACTTCATGCACAGGCGCTTAGAAATGATATATGTAGAACATGATGCTCAAATTAAACCGATTAAACTGTGGAACCCACCGTCTCTAAGTCAAAAATAAAAAAAGTCACACCGATTGCGAAATTGGACTTTCATTTTTAACCGTCCAATAAATATTTACCAATGTGATAGTTGCATAAAATAACCGTAACTTTTGGTTAACAATACAACTAACCAAGCAACTATAATTTGGACGGGTTAATTTGAATGACTAGTATGCAATTTCATAGTACATTTTAAGTGCCTGCTTATCATCCATAGCACTCTCGAGTATCAAAGGTTTTTCTACTCCGTCAGAGTGTGATGGATGATGCGCAGGCACATAAGAATTGCCTTGAAATTGGATACGTGTCATACAAATAATTCAAATTAAACCGTCCAAATTATGGTCCCTGTCTAGATGTATCATGAACAAAATAATTAAAATTATTTGATGATTTGACCATTTGATTGGTGGACATTGTTTGGACGGTTAAAAGCGAAAAGCATCTTTTGGTCCTATTTCAACAAGGAAAAAAAAAAAAAAAATTCCCTCCATCCAAGGATGTGACTTACCGGTTCCACAATTTGGTCGGTTTAGTTTGAGTTAATGGATGCTACGTATACAATTTCTGTGTGCTTGCGTATCAAGTGTCACTAGCTGCCAGAGTATTAAAAGCTCAATTGCGGAAAATAAAAAAAGATGTGGCCCACCGATCAGACGTACAGCAAGAAGCCGACTAGTCTCATTCTCGTCCATCTGCAGCCTGACCACTTCCGAACGCCGCGACGAATCAACGTCCTCAAAGCCCAGGTGGGCCAGCCTCAGGGAATTCAACGAATATCCGACCAGATCAAGCCCACGTGTCCAGAATGGCTTATCGGCCTTTCCCTTCGGTATCAGCTCCTCAACCGGCAAGCCCACCTCATCTTCCCCACTTTTCTCAAATTCCTTTTCTGCCCCTCCCTCTCCCTCCTTCATCAGCACCAACAACTCCTTCATCAGAGCCACCGCAGTCGTCCGATCGCAGATCGACGTGTGGAGACGAAAAGCGAAGACGAGGTTGGAATCAGGGAGGGCGTAGAGGGTTGCGAAGACGAGATCGGATTCGATCGGGCTGTTGACCCAGGGATTGATGTTAAGCTCGTGCTCGAGGAGGCGGTGGAGGGGTGAAATGGGAAATGGATCGGACGATTGGGGGGTTTGGAGGAGGGATGAAGTGGTGGGGATATCGACGGTCTGGATTTGGAGGAAAGGGGAGGGAAGGATCGAATAGGACGGAGGGGTGGAGATGAGCTTGGAGCGGAGGATAGGATGGTGATTTTGGAGTTTGTGGAGGGCATTTTGGAGATGTGGGAGGTTGGGGGGCTTAGAGAGGAGAATGGCTACAACGGTTATGCCGGTTCCACCCGGCACGGCTTGGGCCCAGCTCCACTCGGTGCCGCCGAGTCGGCGGGTCGTGGAATCGGTCATCTGGAGAGAGAGAGAGAGAGAGAGAGAGAGAGAGAAGGAGAGAGGGAGGGTATATATAATATGAGAAAAATCCAAATACTCTGGCTGAGGGTGGTAGATGATACGCAGGCACTAAGAAATTACTTGGAAATTGCAAACGTGGCATAAAATTAGTAAAATCAAACCGTCAAAATTATGGTATCCAGTGTAGATGGGATGGAATTCACACTCTTTATTTGTTTCGGGGCCACAATAGTTGCAAAACAGACTGAATTTGGTCCCGACCTTTCATCGGATGAACGGCATGGATTGCATATACACATGCTGTGGGCCCAAAACTAAAATCAACGGTGGGCTTACCCTGTCAACTTGCTCCCTATGATGTGGCCGCGTGGGTCCCACATCTACCCGGTACCACCATAGGTTACGGTGGTACCGATACCACTGGAGCGCACCACAGATGAGAAATTCTTTGGTACTCTGGCAATGCGTGGTGGATGACAGCGCAGGAGCTATGAAATACTCAGAAATTGCTTTAAGCACGATAAAAATTGATATCGCTATAAGACTGATAATTCAGTAACACCTACTGCTACCTGCAATTTAATGAAAAATAGGATGATATTGGGACAACACATGTAAGAAATTCCTTGGTACACTGGCAATGCATGGTGGATGATACGCAGGAGTTAGTGATTACTCATAAATTGCTTTAAGTGGTATAAAAATTGATATCGCTTAAGACTGATAATCCGGTAACACCTCCTAAGAGCTATTAGGTACTTGCACTTCAATAAAAAAGCGGTGACACTAGGAGCATCGGTTGTGGCCAAGGACCCTTCGATGTCTAAGTATGATAGATGAACTCAAAGTAGATGTGGTTAGAGTTGGGATCGTTGTGCATATATTACTTTTAAGAAGGCTGATGTATTTATAGGTTTGTTAAGCAGCTTGTGTATCCGAGTGGATACGCTAGAGGGACCTATATTGGAGTTGGAATCTATTATTGATTATTTCTTTTATTATGTCTCGATTGGCGTGATTTTCAGCTAGAATTTTGTTGGGTAATTATACTCATATACTGTAACGCTCCGTCCAAAAAGAGAACAGTGCCCTGAGGCACACATGCGAACCGACGCAGGATCGGATAATTCAGTCGCACGTGTGGGTCTACTATGGACTAATTAATGTCAAACTTAACCACTAATGAGATTAAATTAAATCGTGCTCAAGCCGAACATGGGCCGTAGAGCAAGGCGGCCGAGCCATACTTGGTGGTTGTCCGTACGGGCCGTGTATGGCCCGAGAAATGTCCAAAAATTTTGAAACTATGTCAGGACTTAGGTCTCACTGGGCTTGTAGTCCCACGCAGACGTCAGGCCCCGAAGACACCCAGAAACGGTTAATCGATGATGCTCTGCCAACACTTACAAACCACAAGATCGCCTGGCCTAAAGAAATAAAATCCTAAAATTAAATCAAATAGCCCTGCTACTTGAGTCTACAAATCCGGGCGTTCCAGCCATCAGATCTCTTCTAAATTCACACTGAATATTGGAAATAATTCTCGGCCCTTGCGTACAAAATCTGGCCGTTGATCGTGGGACGGTGACCGTTAATCGCAAATCGAGCCGCTACGGCAAAACCCCGCATCCGTTTGTGATCAAACTTTGCCCAACCCTTCATCGGACCCTAGGGCACCTATCCCATGAATCAGATGGGCCAGGGGCCTATCAGAGTAGCTCCAATAACTTGATATGGGCCCCACTTAGCTATTTGGAGAATTACCCAAAACCTCAGGGTTAGCTGAAATAATTCTAGGCATATAAAAGAGTTGCCCTCTCTCTCAAATTCCATTTCTCAGCTGAGAGAGAAAGAGAAGAAGAAGAGAGAGAAAGGGGCCATTGTGCTTGCATGTGGTCCCGGTGCTCTAATTTGGAAAATCTCAATGTCCTCTCCTCCTCCAGCAACTCCTCGTTGTTCTCCGTCGTTGGAGAAAAGGAATTTCAACCCATCTAAGGTAAACTAGGATTATACAGCAATGCAGGGACTCGACACCTCGAGCTTGCGGACACGACGTCGTTAGAACCATTTCAGCAACCTCCGACTAAGAATAGGTGAGGACTATTATCTTTAGGTGGCCAATTATCGCGCCTAGTATAGGTTTAATGACCTTGTTTAGTAAATGTTAGTGCATGTGGCTGAATTTTCCCTTTAATGGTATAATTAGGGTAATGAATTAGAAATTGCTAAAATTATGGAAGGGCATTAGGCCCCAAACCCCCCAAATAATTTATTAGTAAATTTGCATGCCATGTTGGATACGAAATTGTGGATTTCCCTAAATTGTTGCTAGTTAATTGTGTTTTTCCTAGTTTGGTGTTAACTATGTCTAACATGATGACATGAAGTGTTGTAAATTGCTATTTGGTATTTGAGTCCTTGATTTTCTGAACTAGTGATTAATTATGCTTGAATGAAGGCATGAAATGTCATGGATTGGTTGATTGGTCAAGTCACTTATTTGGATTTTCAATGCATGGCTGAATTATACGATGTATGTTGACATGTGGAAGATTTATTTTGGTGCATCGCTATATGGCTGTCCACATAATTGTATTGGCTGGAATATGTTATGTAGAACCTGTAAATTTGAGTAGAACTTTGTGTGTGGCTGTCTACGGAAATTGTGCCTGATATATATGAATAACATCCAAGGAATCCGTGTTTTATTGTGAATTGTTACATATTCCCCTATGGATCGGCCGATTACCTAGAATTTCTTGGGTGGTCCTTGTTGGACCTGTCCATGAGTGAATCTCGCCCGAATAGTTGAACCGTACGTTGTTGGCCGTGGTTAGACTATACGAGGCAGTGTTCTTAGGCCGATTAGTTACGGTTCAGACCGTCGGGGCAAATTGACTACTAGTCAACCATCTTTGTACGTTAATCATGTTTGATCACGCATGTATGAACCCAAAGTACCCTAAGACCATTGCACCCATTATTAATTGTGATTACGGCCCACAAAGTCTCATGAGCCGGAGATGGTGGTATGGGACACTATGCCCGTGCTGTCTGTTTATGCTGGGGTGACGAGCCTCCCCGTAGTGTCCGTTGAGCGATTAGACTCATGAGCCGGGAATGGTGATATGGGACATTGTACCTGTGCTATCGGCCTATGATGGAATGACGACCACCCTACAGTGACCGCGAGTAGGACATTTAAGTCCCAATCTATTTTGTCTATGTTTACACTACTTTTCTGGATTGACGACCTCAATATATGGTTAAGGATCGTGAAAGTCACATGATCACGACCCTTGAGCCGCGCAATCGAGTTAAGGCAATAACTCCATTAAGGTATTTTGATTTTCCTAACCTGCTGAATGAATGAATGAACTTAACTAATCAACCTGGCTAACATGTTCCACGGTATTGCATTTATTATTTTGGCGATTATGCAGTCAAGGTTGCTTTGAGGAAGTGTTGGTTTGAGAGGAGCATGCATTATATCATAACCATGCATTTGCATTAACAACAGTGTTTAAGATTCTATGTTATTTGTTGTTCATTAAATGTATTATATGCATGATAATTCGTATGCTTATTGCTAATGGTACCACCGAGTTGATCACTCACTCCCACTTTGGGACAGTGTTCTAAAACACCAACCAGAACCCGATATAGATGCAGGTACTGTGGAGCAGCATACATTGAACGATTCGGTGTCGACCACGACGAGGAGGAGGCGTACTACCAGGAGTTTGCCGGGACACATTAGCGAGGTGGATGTCGGGGGGACTAGGCCAGAGCTCATATCATTTTGGAGTGTGATGAGTGTATGAGATTGGATCTCTGGATGGCTGCTACTTGAATTTATTAAGTTGTCATTTGGATATGAATCTACGATGGAACTTTATTTGGTTAGTAGCACTTAGAACTTAGTTATCTGATTAGGATTAAACATACTTAGCTTAATTCATCATTGCTTGCTAATACCCGATTAACTGTATGCTTTTGTGACTTATTATTGCACACGTGGCACTCGGGAATTTGGGGGCTAAGTAGCTACTCAGTCCTTGAATTTCAGGGCGTTACATATACGGCACAAGATTCTCTCTGAATATTTTCATCTCGATGTCGATATCCGAGGTCAGGGTCGGTATCCGATGTCAAAGTTGGTGTCCATGGTCAAAGTCTGTCGATAAATCTTATTACTGAGCTTGGTTGACTGATTCAACTCGTCTATATCAAGTTTTCTTACTCTGCTCAGGTTTCTTGGTAGTAGGTGTTTTGGTAGTTTAGGGAGTCTACTCTGATATTTCTCCGTCATGTATCTCATACGTCAAATCAACTCAATTTTTCTCATAACAGTTGCCCCCTACTTCAAAGTTTTATGTTCATGAGCTCGAGAAGTAAGAAAAATTAAATTGATGTATGAGCGGGAGATTTTAAATTTCTAACTATGGGTGGTCAGCTCGACCCATAAGTGTTCCTTGATTTTATCGTCTAGTGATGAAGGTGGGAATTGAAAGAGACGACACATGTTATGATAATCGAGGATGATATTATAACAGTATCTCCGTACAAAGAGTCATACACAGAGTGACAACACCGCTTCGCCTTTCGGGAGACTCATAAGTGGACACATGTCCCTACTCTATTAATGTGGGCTCTGAAAGAACCTCATATCGCCACGTGGAGGAGATCGTGTGTCAATGCGTCCTTTCATCCTCTCGTGAGTAATACTAGCATTAAAGGCTCTGCCTTCGGGATTCTTATAAATAGGGGTTTCCCCCTCATTCTTTCGTCATTGGTTTTGTGAAGTCCAAGCTGTGCCGACCTTCTTTC
This sequence comes from Magnolia officinalis, assembly GCA_021015155.1. Classification (NCBI taxonomy): domain Eukaryota; kingdom Viridiplantae; phylum Streptophyta; class Magnoliopsida; order Magnoliales; family Magnoliaceae; genus Magnolia; species Magnolia officinalis. Next base: position 43,306,608 of record JAJHSJ010000016.1, read on the forward strand.
TCCTTTCTTTATCTTAGTTCTTCTTCATTCACTATGTGGATCGTCCAGTCACTTAGCTTTTTTCTAGTACGTGTTCTTTTACGCTTCTCATTCTTCTTTTCTTGCTTCTGTTTTCCCTCCGTTGCTATGTCTTTTAAAGGTTCTAAAGGTGTTTCTGTATCAATGGCTTTCCATGGTGAATCTGTGCATGATAGTACGGATTTCAGGTTAAAAGCATCTTCGAGTGAGCCATCACTGGCAATAGCAGCTCGAGATGAGGAGGCCCTTCCGCCCTAAGCAGAGGCAGCTTCTTCATCTTCCCATGGGTTGACCGAATCGTCCAGTTTCTTTGATTCCTGGCTGTAATCGGAGGATCTTTATGCCTTCGGTTGGAGTTTAGGATCCCCGATTCAGTGGGGTTGTGCCTGCCCCAAGTTGGGGAACTTTCACGAGGTCCTCCCGCAGGGGAGGTAGCCCTCTATCGTGTGTTCCTTTCTTGCGACCTGCAGCAGCCTCTTCATATAATGGTAAGAGAGGTGTTACAGTGCCCAAGGCTTGCCTCATGACGACTTAACCCTAACATGTGACGACCTGTCTTTGGATGCTATATTTTGTAACACCAGCTCGGCCACTCTGAGCTTACTGCAAACGAGCTCATGTACTTGTACCAAGCCAAGAGCAAGTCATGCTCTCGCAGCTGGTACTATTTTTCTTCATGGTCGGGCAAGGGTTGGGCCATAATCACCAGTAATCCCTGCTCCAATAAAGGTTGGAAGAATGTGCGGTTCTTCACTACAGGAGAGTGGGAGGTGCCTGCAACAGAGTTGGGCAGGTTGCAGGCTCGAGTTCCCACCGAATTTGCTACCCCAGGTCGGGTCTTTAGTTTGTAACTTCTAGTTGTTGCAGTTTATGTTTTACTTATCCCTTTGTAATTTGACTGACCTATTTACTTTTTTGGCAGCTCTCTCTCGGCGTCAGCCCCAACTCTCTGCAGTTCACCTTCGTAAGTCAGGATCGCTCGGAAGTGTCCTACAGCCCAATGGGACTAGAGGAAGCTGATCACTCCGACCCTCTTGGAGCAGGTCGACTTGTCAGTGGCCGGGTCGGCAGGTATGTTTGATTTCAATAGGGTTTTGAAGGTTGTCAGCTTCTTTCTGTACATTATGTGTTTTGTATTTTTTTTATTTTTTTTTAAGATGGCAGATCACCCCCGACCGAAGAAGTTGAGGCTCCCCTCCATAGTGGAGTTGAAGCAACTGAAGATTGCCGTAAAGAAGGCCGCTACTACACTTACTCGGTGTGCACCTGAGGTCAAGGCTGCGAAGATCATCGCAGAGAGGTCGACGACGAGGCCCGACCTCGAGGTTCCTCCCTCGGCTGAGTAGGCGGAGGCAACCGTTGTTACAAGGGTAGGCATAGAGGTTGCAACTGTGGTACTCCAGGATGTTGTCCTAGATGGTGCTGCACAGGGCTCCCCTTCCTCATACGTGCTCCTAAGGGAGGTGGTTGACTTGGAGTCGTCTCCTGCCCGTGCCGAGGAGAGACGAGTAGAGGCCCTGGAGCTAGGAGTGTCTCTAAGCACCAAGCCCTTAAGGGGGTTGGGTTTACAGCCGTCAGGACGTTAGGGACATCATTCCATGTGTTTCTCCCGCAACACATGGTCGTGCTGGCTCATTGGAACTGCGGTCATGTGCTTGAGGAGGAGATCAATGCAATGCTCTCCTTGCACCCTGAACCTCTGCTAGGCGGGGTGATGCTGATGTTGATCAAGGTAATAACGCCAATACTCTTTGATGTACTTTTATTCTTTATTGTTTACATTTGTTGACCTTCATTCATTTACTGTTTGTAGAGTGTCATCGGGGTTCTCGCCATCCGTCATTGTTTGACCAATATGAGGGGCCAAATGAAAAAAGCAGCCTAGAGACTACGGGATCATACAAGTCCCGAGATCCGAGATCCGAGACCGTTAACGCAGATTCTCTAGCTAGGTTAGCCTCGGCCATCGATATTGACCTTGCCAAAATAGTTCCGATTGAGTTCTTGGCAGAACCGAGTATTAGTCTGCCCAAGCTAAAAGAGGCCCTCCCAATTAATAATACTCCGAGCTGGATGGACCTGATTGTACGTTAACTACAGCATGGCGAGCTACCTGAAGATAAGTTGGAAGCACGAAAATTAGGTACCAATATGCTCAGTATACCATACTGGAAGACATCCTGTACAAGAAGGGGTTCTCATTACCCTACCTGGGGTACTTATGACCCGAAGAAGCTGAGTATGTCTGAGAGAAATCCATGAAGGTGTCCATGAAAACCACTCAGGAGGGAGAGCCTTGGCACATAAAGCGGTCTAATAAGGGTATTATTGGACTACTATGCACGAATATGGCAAGAAATTCTCAAGGAGATGCAACAAGTGCCAACGGTTTATAGCGATACCGCGACAGTCACCCCAGCAGCTTTCAGCAATGAACAGTCCTTGGCCCTTCGCTCAATTGTGGGTCGATATCATTGGGCCCCTACCCACAAGTAAGGGACAAATCAAGTTCTCCATCATTGTTGTTGATTGCTTCACGAAGTGAGCTGAAGTTGAGCCCTTAGCTCAGATCAATGAGCAAAAGACGATCGACCTCATTTGGAAGACTATCATCTACAGATTCAGCATACCCCACACCATTATCACCAACAATGGTAGGCAGTTTGACAATGCCACATTCAAAGGACTATGCGACAAGCTCAGCATTCTGTGCGACAAGCTCAGCATTCTCAATGCCTTTACCTTACCTCGACACCCTCAAGCCAATGGTTAAGTGGAAGCGATCAACAAAATTATCAAAGGTCACCCCAAGACCAAGCTAAAGTGGTTCAAGAGGGCATGGGTAGAAGAGTTATCACACGTCTTGCGAGCATATCGAACCACAACTTGAACAACTACCGGGGAAATACCCTTCTCTTTGGCTTCGGCATCGAGGCGGTGGTCCTAATAAAAATTAAAATGCCCTCAGGCTGAATTAAGCTATTCTAGCTAGACGAAAACGAAGCCTAGATGCTGCTGAGTCTCAACTTGCTTGAAGAGCTCAAAGACAGCGCACGGGTGAAGGTCGCCGCCTATCAGTGGAGAGCTGCTCATTACTACAACTTAAGGGTAAAGTAGGGGAGCTTCAAAGTGGGAGACTTAGTGCTTCAAGAAATCTCCCTAAGCACAAACGAACCCATCTCAGGAGCCTTGGGACTGAGCTGGGAGGGACCCTATAAAGTTATCGGTATAGTCTGACCAAGCACATACCGACAAGAGGACATGGGAGGACAAGCTCTACCCCATATTTAGAATGCAAAGAACCTGAAGATCTACTATCAGTGAAGTCTAGTTAGTTTGAGCCCTACAAACACTTCAGGTGTTTTATTTTTGACAAAACACCTCAGATGTTAAATACGTTGTAACAATTTTACAAAAATCAAGCGTATCTTTTTCTATGTCGACGACCGTTATACTGTCTCTAAGTGACAAGCATAGTGGCTAGAGAGCTGAGGGAAGGGTTGGACTTGAGAAGGCACCCTTCCAATTGTGAAGAACTCGATGGCTAACGGGAAGGCCGAGAGAGGGAAAGGCCAGAGAAGGCACCCTCCAACTAAGCACATTGCCCTGATCGGGTAATGATCAGAAGAAGAATGCCAGGGAAGACACCTTCTATACCGACCTACATACTCAAGTATGGTCAAAGAAACATCCAAAGGAGGCTCTGTAGAGTTTGACATCCACCACCCCTTGCCGAGCAACGAGCCTTGTTCATTACAATAAGGCGACAAGAAGGGAGTCAAGATCACACCCAAAGATCTCGCTTCCGAGGTCAAGTGGGTCAAGCTCGGAAGTTGGGGGCAAAAAGTATACAAGTATACACACAAATAAAGTACAGAGAAGAGACAAATTTAAAGAATTTTTTACATTATATTAAAAAGCCAATTACAAGATAAAAAAGAAAGCTATAAAGGCTATAAAATTTAGGGCTAACATAGTTAGCCTACGAGGGCGAGGGTCTCTCCTGCTCAGGGATGACTTCAATGACGACTTCCCTGTCAGCAATTTGCTCAAGGGCAACCTCGACAACCTTTCCTCCCCAGCAGAATCAACAATGTCCCCAACCACCAAACAGGCCTCGTTGTCCAGCTACGACAGGTTGAGCTCGAAAAATTACCCCTAGAATTTCTCCTGGAAGTTCATAAAGCTGATGTTGAAGATCTCCTCCAACTTAGCCTTTTGGTCCTTAGAGATCTTGTAGGCTTCTACCATCACCACCTCTTTCACAGGGACGGTGGCCTCCGCTTCAGCTGCCCTGGCCTCCGCCTCAACTACCTTGACTTTTACCTCGGCCACCTTGGCCCTTGCCTCAGCTGCCCCAGCCTCTAGCTCGGCCATCCTGGCCTTCAAATCGGCATTCTCATGTTGTTCCATCACCAGATGAGAAGAAACTTCCACTAGCTGGGAGACGTCGGCTTCATGCTACTCCTTGGACACCCTTAATGCATCATAAAGGGACTAGGCCTCGGCACGGAACGCCTCCTGAGCTTCCATGGTCGCCATCATCTCCTAGGCCATTGCCTCAAGGTCATTCCTGGCATTGCCAAGTTGGTGGTCTGCCTCTTTGATCCGGGCCTTTAGATCAAGCGAGAACTACCTGACTAAAATTACCCCAAGGGCCTCCTGCAATAAAAAAAAGATTAAGTTAGTAGAAGATCGCTGGAAAACAAAGTGCCTATGTGATCCTTTAACTACTGATGTACCTTGACTACCGAGCTTGCCATCGTTGCAAGAAGTTTCTCCGAATGTAATGACAATAAGGAGTTCACCTCCTCTTTGGGCACATAACCCCAACCCCAACTCGGGAGCACGACTAAGTGCCTTGGAATGAAGGAGGACGAGGGCCCCCCAAATAGCAGCATCCTTATGAGCCGAGCTTTGGTACTCAAAAGCACCCTTAATGCCCTTAACCTCCTTGGATAGGACCCGCTTAACCGCCTTGGATAGGACCCGCTTAACCCTCAAGGAGGGCATATCAAGATCGACCACCTCGCGAGGTTGAGCGTGAGCGGCGAAAACAGCAGCACCTCCTCCAGTCGCTACTAGATCCTCTGTTGGGGTAGAAATAGCCTCTGCCACTACAAAGTCAACTGAGGGGATAAGACTAGTGGCGACCTCGGTCATTAGTTAATCAGTTGTGGAGGTCGCAATCATGCCCGAAGGAACATTGGGGAGAGGAGGGAGAGCTATAAAGACTGGTGTTGTCTTCTTTGCGATAGCCCTTAGTCTATCCATCTTGACCCCAACTGAAATCTTCCTATCCTTGGTTGCAAACGACCAGGCATCTCTGTAAAAATAAAAAGGAGAAGTCAAGATGAAAAAAAAAAATCAGCTACGAAGATTACTGACCAATAACAGACCAAGTCAAATTTATGCGAAAGCTTAGTATTAACCAACCTTCTACAATCTCGTTGGTGGTCAGGTCTTAGGTGATTCTAATTTGATGCTGGTGGTAAACGGAAAGGTTGGGCTATGATATGGGGAAAGGAGCATAAAAGAACAACCCAACATTAGTGCCAAAAGAAAGAATAAATGAAGTATAAATGCAACAGTTCAATGTGTGTTTCAGCTTGGCAGGGCATAAGAGGTTGGGACCTGAGACTGGAAACGCTCCAGCTCTACCAATGGAGCCTTTCATTCTCCATATGCGAAGAACCACTTGTCCTTTCAGCCCTTGTTGGAGGATGAGTTATTGCTAATAATGGTCTAGTCCTTGCTTGACCAAGCAGATAAATAATACCAACCATGAGAGCTAGGGCTACTCTTAGTTTGGTATAAGTAAAGGAGCTCATTCACTGTGAACTCAAAATTTTCGACTAGCTACCAGAGAATGCAGCAGCTGAAGATAGCCCGCCAAGCATTTGGGTTCAGCTACCCTGGGGCGACTCTCAGGCGAAAGAATGCCTCTCTAACCATAGGGTGGAGAGGCAGACAAAGACAACATGATAAAAATGCAGAGTACAGAGCGACCTCCCCCTTGGGAGGTCGGCTAGGGACTTATGGGATCAAAAACTCTGACCTAAGAGAGCGCAGATCGACTGCCATCAACCTTGACACAAAGGTATCAGTCGTAAGGGTAGGTCACTGGAGGACGAGGAGGCCGCCTCAGCTTTCCGTGAGGAAGCTGCCTCATCTTGCGGTTCCACATTGGATGGGGGAAGAGGCCCCCGAGGACCAGACTCAGCGGACTCAATTGAGGGTGGAGACTGGAGTAAGAGACACTATCCACTGACTCCTCCTAAAAGCGATGAGAGCTGGTGGCGACCCCAAAATCCTTCCCGAAAGACATCTAGGAGAATAATAAAACAGAGAAAGAGATGAAGAAGAAGAAAAGAAAGGAAAAAGAAGGACAAACAAAAGGGGTGTACCGGAAGGATGCTCTAGCATGGGAACCAAGGAATAGACAACATCAAAGACTAGGGAGGCAGGGTTGGAGCACTAACAGGTTGGCAGAGCTCAAACTTCCCAAAACAACAAATGAGAAAAAGATGGGACTCGTGGTATTTATAGAATTCCCCAGTATCGTTGTTATTCTCGTATAGCACCACGTGTCGGCATGAGAGTCTGAGGTGATACTTCGACTGAAGTGCATCTCCACGTGACAACATGAGGTTCACCTAGGAAAAGGCACGACTGCCCGATTGACAACTATCACCCTCTGAGTCATTTAGAATACGAGGCGACGATCCGCCATAAATGCACGTCTCTTTGTATTCTGCCGTAGTAATAATGGCTTTTTGACTTTCGTGCTTGTTGTCGACCTTTCCACTCCTACTTATGCTAGTTGGTGAAATGCCTGGGTTGAGTTTAAATTTTGAAAAAGACTAGGCAATTCAAATATTTGAATTTGAGATTCCTGCGTATCCGGACCAGTCTAACCAATCTATAGGTCTCACTACCGTGCTTATACATGCCAAGCTCAGAAGTATGGGACAACTGTTGTGGGGAAAACAAAACTCGTCCCTCACACTGAAAGAGCCACTGTTATCTACAAGTGATCACCCTCTGAGCTGAAAAGCCCGAGTTAGGGCAATCAAAATCCAAGCAAAAAAAAAAAAAAACCATCGACACGGGATGAGTAGTTCATCTGACATGAGCTGAGCTATCAAGGACAAGGAGAGAGAAATCATCTCCTCTAGAATGTCTACAACACATGCAAATAACCTATCGCTGGAGGAGCTCAAGCCCTAAGCTCTCCCATCACCTCGAGTTGACCAAGCCAATCATCACCCGAGGCGATACGAATAATCCAAAGGGATTCCGCTCCAGACACGGGAGATGAGGACTCAGGCATTTTCTCCACCAATGATTATGTCAACGGAGGCAGGCTCAACCACATCTTCAGAGGCAGTTTCTTGTTAAAACAGGAACTCTCCAGTATATCCCATTAATACACTATAGTTTCATAACTGTCCACGTATCTTATATATACAACTGCCCTAGGTGCGAAAAAATAAAATTTTAAAAAATAATAATAAATAAATAAATAAATAAGGTTAAACCTTTACCATCAATTTGAACTTAATGTCCTGAATTAGGTAATGGGGACAGCCGCTACTGGCATCACTCGGCTGCTTATCCTCTTCCCACGGCAGGACTCCGGTCCGTACCAACCTCATCTGTTCGCCAGAATCAGGTGACACAAACAACAAACGTATTCGTGTAACCCATCTTACGACTGGACTCCTTTTGATTTTTGCTCCAGTTGATTTTCATGGTGTGGACCTTTTTCACGGATCGGATGTTCACTGAATGACACGTAAGCAGAAAATGGAGAAATCCATACAACGCGTGCGATATCCGTGCTTTTTCCATCAGTTGGGCCATACTGTTCGGATCCTGTGGCCTAAAAACTAAGGCTGTTTTGCTTCTCTTGTAGTAGTCGGTGATAGTGATCTAATCAGACTGCTTTCAGGCGGATGATCTGAATCATCTGATCAGTGGGAGCGAATTAGCTGTTACCCGGTAACAGCACATTAACCGTATGGGGTCCACCTTGATGTATTTGTTGTATATCCATGCCGTTCATCTGTTTTTCATCTCATTTTAGGATGCAATACCAAACATTAAGAAGATCCAAATCTCAGGTGGACCATATCACTAGAAATAGTGATAAATGATCATTAACTACCTTTTGTATGCAAGAAAAGAAAAGTGTTGGATCAAGATGATCCTAATTCCTTCCCTTCATCCAACTCTTCTTTACCTTATCAACAAGTTGGATTGCAAATAAACATGCCGAAAACTTTATGACGGGCCCTTTGGAATTTTTTAATGGTTAGGCGCTCAATCACCACTGTTTCCTGTGGTGTGGTCCACCTGAGGTTTGAATCTCCATAATGTTTGAAAAACGGGCTGGAGAAACTGATGGAAGGCGGGGATATACAAGAAATCATCAGTGGCCCCACGGTAAGGGTAACACACTCATAAGCTGCTACCCTAGTAACACCTAATCCACTCCCTTGATCAGTGCATCTCACTTGATGGAAAGCTTAGATCTTACACACGTGTGACTTACTTGCACACGTATGACAACATATTGATGGGGCAGGTTGACACGTAGGTGGGCTTGGAAAAGGGTAATTTTTTAGACGCCTACCACCCACCTTTTTTTATCCACCTTTTTTTATTGGACTGGAATAAAACCTACCTCATCAAATTAGGCCTTTACCTGTAAGGACGAGCCAATCAAAATGAAAATACTTCTACTTTTTTACTTACTTTACTTTAAATGTTAGACTTGTCTTTTTTTAAAAAATTTTCTTTCCATATCTAAAAATTTACTTTCGTAACCTAAGTTTTCAGGCGTTGAGAAAAAAAAAAAAAAAAAAAAAAAAAAAAAAAAAAAAAAAAATACATACAAAGGAAAAGTCTACCCTGCTAATTTTTTCCTTTGAAAACCTCCTCGTACGCGGATCCATGCGCATGCATCCCACTATTTTTTGGAAAGGTACAGTGGGTCCACTATTTTGTACGGGTTGAGTTCAAGCACATGTATGCCATGTGAAAAATGTCGGGTGTGAATGCACACGGATCAAACTATGCAGCTACGCCGGAGCATGGAATTATAGAGGAAAACTTTGATGCTCTGGCAGAGTGCAATAGATGATACGCAGGCATTTAGAAATTGCATGCGTGTCATTCAAGTAATGTAAATTAAACTCTTGAAATTATGTTTACTGACTTTGATGTACCATGAGACAAAGTACGGTCATTTAATCATATAACCACCAGATTGGTGGACATTTATTGGACGAATAAAAAAAAATTCAATGGTCCTGTCTCAACAAATATGTGCCCACGAGGTTTGGATCGTTATAACGGTCTGAATTTAAGAATCCAACTTCGAAAGTGAGAAATCCACGCAAGTAGTTTAATTTTAGTTATTATACGCCATGCATAAAATTTATGACTGCCAGCATATCAAGTTTACTAGGCAGCCTGAGTATCATATAAATTCCCAAATAACTACTGTTTAAGAACTTGTTTGGAATGCAAGATATATAAAAGGGTGTATTGGATTGACAGAAACAAGAGAAATATCTTAATGTACGACTCACTTATGGCCCATGAACCTTTTTAAGCCCACTTATTTTTAGCTTCCAAGAGTAAGCCTCATCTGTATGGACAGCTTTTCACGTGTCGAAAATGCCCCCGCCTTTCCTTTCGGAAGCGGATCAGCTGGTCCTCGAAGATCAGCGCTGACGCTCCTCGAACTTCAAGTTGTACGAACGGTTCAAAAGAGATCAAATTTACATGGCCTCACAATTATGTATTTATTATATCCATAACGTTCATACATATTTCTAGATCATTTCGGAGCATTAAAAAAAAAAAAAAAAAAAAAATCATATCCAAAGATCAACTGGACCACACCACAAAGAGCAGCGGGAAAATTGATTTTCACGGTTAAAAATTTTGTAGGGCCCACCATAACATTTATTTTTCATACAATCTATTCATAAGGTCACAAAGACCTGGATGAAGAGGAAAAACAAATTTCATAATGATCCAAAACTTCCGTCACCCCTAAAAAGGTTTCAATGGTGGAGGCTCAATCCTCCATTGCCTTTTATAGTGTGGTCCACTTGATAGCTTGATAGCTAAATCTGTCTTATTTTTTGTCTCAAGCATTAATACAAGTTCTCCAAATAGATGGACGGTTTGGATATAACATATACCTCATGATGGGACCTACAAAAGCGGTGGGGATTACAACCGGGAAAAAAAAAAAACATCCCACTGGGACAGTGCCGCGGCAGGTTACCACTTTTTTTTTTATTCTTCTTTTCATGGAGAACTTTTTCCCCCTACATTTTTCTCTAATACATATTTATATAAATATGAATATATAATCATATAAAAAAATTTTCTCTCTTTTCATTCTTTTATTTCTTTATTCATTTAACAAGCATATTTTTCTAAACCAAAATGAGTTACTTGACGTGTCATAATTGATTTTGAGGTAGAAGCTACTTTATCCAACCAACTTGGTTATTTCTGAAGATTCCATCAGGTCGATGGTCGAAAATCCATTTCATTCACTTCGCGGTCAATTTCATTCATTTCATGGTCAATTCCCTTCACTTCATGGTCAATTCCATGCATTTTACAGTCAATTCCCTTCACTTCACGGTCAATTTCATGCATTTCACGGTCATTCCCGGCGATTCCCCTTCACTTCACGGTCAATTCCATGCATTTCACAGTAAATTCTCTTCACTTCACGGTCAATTTCATGCATTTCACGGTCAATCCCGGCGATTCCCCTTCACTTCACAGTCAATTCCATGCATTTCACAGTAAATTCTCTTCACTTCACAGTCAATTCCATGCATTTCACGGTCAATCCCGACAATTCACCTTCATGTCACGATCAATTCCATGCATTTCACAGTCAATTTCCTTCACTTCACAGTCATTTCTACTCATTTCACGATCAATTCCCTTCACTTCAGTCAATTCCATGCATTTCACGGTCAATCCCGGCGATTCTCCTTCACTTCACGTCAATTCCATGCATTTCATGGTCAATTCCCTTCACTTCACGGTCATTTCCATTCATTTCACAGTCAATTCTCTTCACTTCATGGTCAATTCCATGCATTTCACGGTCAATCCCGGTGATTCCCCTTCACTTCACGGTTAATTCCATGCATTTCACGGTCAATTCCCTTCACTTCACGGTCAATTCCATGCATTTCACGGTCAATCCTGGCAATTCCCCTTCACTTCACAGTCAATTTCAAGCATTTTACGGTCAATTCCCTTCACTTCATGCTCATTTCCATTAATTTCATGGTTAACTCTCTTTACTTCATGGTTAATTCTATACATTTCACGGTCAATCCCGGTGATTCCCCTTCACTTCACGGTTAATTCCATGCATTTCACGGTCATTTCCTGTAACGCTTCGGTTTTTAAAACCCGATTATGAGACTCGTTCTGGAAACTCGAGAGTTAATCAATCAGAGATCTAACGGAAGTATCAAAATCAGAGTGCGATAGCATAAGCAAGCATGGATTATATCATATAAATCGGAATATTTGGCCCACACAGCTGGGGGCCATAATTACAAAATTTATAAGTTTTCAAGAACCAACAATTGTAAAAGAAATACTACGTCTACTTGCTGAGCCTGAAATATTCAGCCACCTCCTGCTGCGGCTTGTCGTCATAATAACCTTCCTCGCGGTCTGCTGTTGCGCTTTCAGGGCCAGTGTTACCCTCCTCTCCGTCTATACCTGCATACTCTGTACGGTTGAATATTCAGTGAGTGAGTGGCCAACTCAGTGTGAATTATCTTCAAGATTACACATCGCCGCCCTAAATAAAAAGTAGCATAAAACGTTCAGGCAATTAAAACATAGTAAATGCAGTCTTATTATATGCATGGATGCGTGAATGTAATCATCGCCCCGGGGATGATCATCCGTGTGGACATTGGGCTCGTCACCCATGCAATGTGGCCGGTCACCAGCGAAAGTACGTAGTACGTACGTAGTGCAAAACTCACCAATATAGCCGGTCACCAGTGAAAGTACATAGTACGTGCGTAATGCCAAACTCACCAATATAGCCGGTCACCAGCAAAAGTAAATAGTACGTGCGTAGTGTCAAACTCTCCAATACGGTCGATATACTATGTATACATGATTAACCAAACCATTATTAGTCCAGTTATAATCAATCAATTTAAATAAGCTCAAGGTCACTACGGGGACTCGTCACCAGTGTAGGCCGACAGCTCAGGCATAGGTCTCATACCACCATCCCCAGCCCATGAGACTACTACCTTGGGGTGTGTATAGAACTCATCAACACGTGGTCAATCAATTCTCAATATAAGGAAACTACCATCGTATGCTGACTAGAGATGAAGTATAAAAATTATTAAATGCAGCGACTAAAGTAAGATGGTATGTATGGTTCAATATGAGTAAACAGCGGTGAGTATAAACGTTGCATGGTTCACTACATAGTCAGGTAAGTGGAATCACTCCATAGATAATAAGCCCCATAAATCAATCGCCACTAATCACAACCTCCATGTTGAGGGTCTATTTTCATCACATCTGTTTCGTTACACCCTAAGCTCGGACTCTCTTTAAATAGGAGTTTTCATAGAGAGGTTTCAATCATTATGTGACTTGCAACCAATATAATCATACGAGACAGGAACATGTAAGCATGATTCAATATTTAAAGTAAAACTCATGTGTGTATAAAGTTCAAGGATCATGTGCCCATTGCTTATCAATTCTAAATATATAGTTGTAACAAAAGTAATCAAATGCTTTAATGAATCTAAGACATGCTTTTATTTTCAAGACATGCGATAAAGTAAACTAGTCAAAGGATCGGACCTATAACCCATGATCAAGAAGATTGAAGATTTAATCACTTCTAAGATATCTATATAATAGTCAAACAATGGCTAAGTAAGGTTATGAGGAATGTATTCAAGCAAGCAAGTTGAATGATCATCCACTCCTACGATATCACTTGCAACTGCTATAAAAGACTATCCCTAATCCAGTTTAGAGATGAAAAGCTCAATGGAGGAAAATCATCACCTAGGAGGGTTGTATTTCTGTTCTTGATACACGCTTCCGATCACGCCTTGTGGCCCAAATCACGCAATGATTCCCTAAGGTTATAGTCAAATAATATCAAGGTTAGTGTATTGAAGTTGTGTGGATTAGAAAGAGTCTCATAGCTAGGACTATTGGGGCCTACATTAAAGTGACTAATGCCCACTAGGATTCGTTCAACAAGCGGGCCAGGTTGGGCTTGGAATCTCTCATACTTAAGGCCTGAACTGGGCTTGGCTGGGCCCAATCTGCTAGACCCAAAAGGTGCCCAAACATTGGGCTGCGCTGGCCAATGGGTCACGCTTCAGTACTAGCAGAACTGGGTTGGATTCATGTCCAGCCCAAGAAGGATTCCAACCCGATGGGGGGGGGCATTTTTGGCCTAGCATTTGCAGTTGCGGCTGGGCCCACTACATTAAATGGTGAAGCCCAAAGCGTGCGGCCCACCTGATTTCAGGGTGCGGCCCACTGTGTTATAAGGTGCGGCCCACCTGTTTTTAAGGTGAGGCCCACTGTGTTGTATGGTGCGGCCCACTGAGCTGGAAACTTAGGTGCGACCCACCCTGATTTCGGTCCCTCATGCGCCTGGGCCCGAGCTGCATGCAAGGTATTTTTACGGCCCATTTCTCGGCCTTGCTAAAGAGCCCGTTGCAGCCCAATCACACGGTCCATCAAGGGGCCGAACTCAGCCCAGCACCAGGCCTTTTTTCCTCAGAAAACAACCCACTACATGACTAATTTCAACCCTCTGTGGGGGTCCAATATTGTTGTCATTTCAGCTGTTTTCAACTGCTTTTCAGCTGCAAATTTCAGCTACTTTCAAGCTGGATTCTCAGCTGTTTCTAGAGTTAGAAAATTAGCTAATTTTTGGGTAAAAGTTTCAGCCATTTTCAGCTGCATTCTTGTGCATTTTTCAACTATTTTTCAAGCCGGAAAATTAGTTGTTTTTAGGTGCGTTTTCAGCTGTCTTCAGGCTGCAAAATCAGCTAATGTTAGCTTGTATTCCCACTACTTTCAAGCTGAAATTCAGCTGTTAACAGGTTACTTTTCAAGCTGATCTTCAGCTGCTTTTATGCAACAGTTGAATGTTGTTTTCTTGGCCTAATTGGAGCTTACTTTCAGCTCTTTGGACGGCCCCTCAGAGGCATGTTTTGAGCCCAGATAGTGACTCATCTTGGGGCCTATCGTAGCTCCACTCGCGGCCCATTTGTGAGGCCATTTTAGCCCAGATTGGAGGCTGGTTTTCAGCCCGATCCAAGGCCTAACGGGGGCCTGATTTCAGCTCCAACCGTGGCCCATTTCTAGGCCGTTTTCAGTCTGTCTTAGAGCCTATACAGGGGCTCGTTTCTTGCTACATTTCCAGTCCAAAAACGGTCTGGATTTGGCCTGATTTTGGCTTGACTTCCAGCTTGTTTCTAGCATGATCTCAGGCCTGACTTTCAGCCTATTTTTAGCATGATCTCAGGCCTAACTTTCAGCCTGAGTTTGGGAATGAAGTAGATGGAAGGAAGGGTTACCTGATTCGGCCTGGGGGTGGGACGCACGCTCCCACTCTCCTCTCTCTCTCTCTCTTTCTTTCTTTTCTCTCCCTCTCTCTCTCCCTCCCTCTCACTTTTCTCTATGCTTCCCTCTCTTTCTGGTGTAAAACCTGAAGCAAGAGTGGCCTTTTTATAGCCTGGAGGGGAGGTTGTCAACGGTTGGGAAAAGTCCTTTAGCAATGGCTGGGATCAAAGGGTGGTTGTGCATGGGGTCAATCTGACCCTAGAGGTGAGTTGTCAATGCTCTGGTCTCTCATAAAAATGGTCCTTTAAGTCTGGTGGGACCCATCTCGTGATCGGGTCCCGATGGGTTATCGGGGAAGATGATTGAGCCATAATGGCAAATCATGATCCTATGTGTTTCGGCCTGATCTAATCCATTTAGGGCCACAAACGCAAATCCGGTTCATCTCATGAGAAGATCCATTTTTTCTTATTTTTCTCATGAGATGAGATAACTTAGCTTCACATTTCGTACCACCCTCAAGGATGGGCTGGGACAAGCCACGTGGCCCCAGGAAACGGTCACAATCGTGTCAGCCTCCCTTATCCAAAAATGAGAAGTCACTTTTTTCTTCATTATGGTTTGCTTGGTCATTTCTGGCTGCGAGAAAACCTTCCCTTAGCTGGCTCGTGGGTGGCTATAATCCCATGGAAAAAAGGATGTTAGCTTGCATATCAAGCTACCTAATGGCCCCTCATCTTGGATCCTAGCCACACATGAAAGAAACTGACGGTTCAGACCCAACTCCCCCATTCTTATGCATGGGCCCAAATCCCTATACTATTTGGTTGGGCAGACCCCACGAGCAAAATGGACGGTTTGGATCATCTAGAAAGTGACCAGGGTGGCCCACTTTGGGACTTGTAGTCCAATAATTTTAAATTTAAAAAAACGGCGGGAGGGAATTCCTCCACTTTTCTTGAAATGTTCGGTCAAAGGCCATTTGACCGTATGCACTGGTCCGGTGCACTCGTGCATGACAGACCATAGTGCGCGTGCATCACCTATGGGACCCACCACGATGGTTGCCCTACATCCGATCTGTCCAAACACTTTGGGGGCCCCATTTGGAGGTCCTAGCCCACTTTGGGCCGATGGCGAGGTCCAGGTGGGCCATACCACGCACTTCGGGGCTTTATTTGGCCCATACATCGCAATCCAATGGTCGGATGGGCTTGAGATCTTGTTTGGATGGTTGAACGGGGATTTGAGAGGTCTCAAGTGCCTAGTTGGCCACTAATTAATCCCCGAGGGTTGATAGTTGTGTACAATGTCAGTATAGGTGACCTACGGTATCTTTAACTTGAAGTGCTTAGTTAAACTTACCCTCTTGGCAAATGTAGGATCCCTGTCAGCCCCTAATGAATGGCTCTAAGACTACTTGGAACTTTCTGGTGTTCCTTAAGTAATAGAATTTTACAATAGCAGGGTTGGGGCCAAAATCCAATGGTTGGGTTAATTCGTGGAATGTTGTTGTTACACCCTGATTCTCAAAACCTAAGGATGCTCACCTGAGTACGATAACCCGAGGGTTACATTATGAAATGAAACTACCATTCATCTAATTATCGACACAATTCATAGTAACAAGGTATAACCATGGTAAAAACTAACAAAAGGAGTTCAACATGCGTGAATGAAAGTATAAAGTAAAGCAAGTAACACTAGATCCCACAGCAGGAGATTTTTAATTACAAATCTCAAAGTAAGCCAAAATTAAAATAATGTCTGAAAGCATGAAATGAAAGCAGTAAATCCTAAGTGCTTAGTGGAGCTCCTGTGGCTCGACTACATCATCGTACTGGCCCTCCTCTCCGCACTCCTCTTCTGCTACGCCAGGAGTGTCGTCATAGACACAATTTTTCTCAGTCATACCTACGTCTATTTGGTGCAACCGCACTATGGGGTGAGTGAAAACTCAGTGAGAATTTTCTCATAGATTCAACCATAACACATCGATCCCAAACAATTCTAATTCATATGGCAATACACTACATATGCATTTACATGAATGTATGGATGTATGTTCAAGTCACAGATCTGGGTATGCAATCCAGCTGTCAAAATAAAATACCGCCCATGGTAGGTAGACTACATGGAAAAGGCCATGAAGGTGAGTGCGCCCAAGGATGACCTCTTGGAAAGACACTCAGGGTATGCTCGAGGAGGTATAAAATCCCGAAAAAGCCTCATGTAAAATAAAAGCGCCCAAAGTAACTCAAATGCGCAACTCTGGTCATTCAACTGATCTACAGTAAATCGAGCAGAACGTGGCTTACATTAAGCACTCGGAAAAGTTCACAAGTCATGCGTGAATGTTATGCACCATGACACATATCTATATTACTTTGATAGGATAGGAATGACTTTCAAATTTCAAATAGGAAATATCCAACTATACATTCCACATGGATTTCCATAATTTCTTTACATTCAAGGAGGGCTCACCAGGTATCATGTATATCTGCAAGTGAGATCATATCATTTGAATTATTTAAGAGTCCTCTTATGTCCCTTAAGGGTTCTTCCCATAATCATTCTTCATACTACTCACAATGTATAATAAGATAAGAGTTTGTAAAGCTCAAGTCAATCTCATTAGAGTTATGTTCAGGGTATAAAGATGACAAGAGAAATTTTGTCTCATAGCAACATAGTAATAATTATGAAGGTTGGAATTCCAATCATCCCTTCGTACATTATATGTAAACAAATTCACACTTGCCATATTTTAAGAACTATCCACATGATGGGGCCAACTAAATTAGAGATTAAAGAATGTCGACAATCATGAAGGAAATGTCTCACAATTCATAGATGATCTAGTATGAAAGCTTTCCTTTCTCAACATAAGAAAACAATTATAAATGTGACATGGATTTTGCAAGAGAATACATCATACACATAATTATAAGGAAATATGGTATTAAGACAATTACTTCATAAAATTTAAGTTAGCTAGGAGCAGGGGTGGCTCAACATTTTTGGGGCCTTAGGCAAGTCATAAATATGAGGCTTTTTAGTTTAAAAAATGACGTTAGAATTTAAATTTCTGAGAACTTAATTAGCAATAAAGTAGGTAGTTGTAGTCCTAGGTTTTAGGAGAAGAATTTATTGGGAACAATGCTATTATTTTGAAAAGAGATGATAGAGTTGGACTGTTATTATTGATAGTGCTAGTTTTTAGGATTTGTTTTTTATTTTCAATTTCAAATTTATAAACTAATTTTTAGATGTTCCTAATTTGTAGGCCTTTCGATAAGTTTTATTTCAAAAAATTTAGGCTTTTTTCATTATTCTTAATTTTAATTTTTCTATAATATAGGACCTTCGAAATTTAAATTTTTTAATTTTGCTATAATATAGGGCCTTTATAATTAGGGGGCCTTAGGCGATTGCCTCACCTGCCTACCCCTTAGAGCCGCCCCTGGCTAGGAGTTAATAATTTTCCAAGATTCTATACATTAGAGATTTAATCCACATGGCAATTTGTGAGAGGAAGAAGTTATAGGGGATGCTTCTCACCTTGATGCGTTCACCCTGATCTGTAATGTTCTGGTTTGGACTGATTGAAGGATGGAGTGTCTTCTAAGTAACTTAGTTGTAAGCAGCTTTGGTAGGAGGTATGACCAGTTCTAATGAGTCGTGACCGAGTTAACTCAGTCGAGGTCATCAACCAATAACTAGTTGGCTTGTTTCTATGGTTTTGATAGTCACCAGGTCAGATCATGGGTCCATTGGACCCAATGCCTCTCAAGATTACTTGCAACAGGTTGGAGTTAGCTTGGCTCAGCCGGAAAACTGACCGAGTCAGCTCGACTATGAGTATTGAGTTGACTCAGTGGGGTCAAAATGGTCGATTCAGCCTCAAACGGGATAGATCTGGAATGCCCTTGGCTGGCTCCAGGTTCAGCTAGGCGAGTTAGCTCACTAGACCTAACTGAATCAAGCCCTCCAGTCATGAAATGGCCCTGAGTCACTGACTCAGGGGCGATTTGACTCAGCCGAGTTTTCTTCTGGCTAATAACAGGCAATCAGGTGAACATATCTGTGATCGGTTTGCTATGCTGGACCTTGTGCAAGGCAGACCGATCACAGCTGTGAACTTACCTCGGGGTTTTGCATTCCAAAATCAGTGACACTCAACTCATGACCGAGTTAGGCCGATTGTGAAAACAGTCGGTCGAGTGAGTGAAATTTGTTAATACAGAAGGAAGATGGGTATGGTTACCTGACCAGGGATGGCGTCTGGACACTGACAAAGGATTTGGGCCGACTGGCTCCACAACAGCTGAAGTAGTGGGATGGTGGTTGGAGGGTGAACTCAGCAGACTCGGTACGAGTTGAAACAGTTGCTGAAAACGGGTTCCAACAACCACTCCTTCTCAGATCTCACCCACAATCCCAACCTCCCTTTTTTCTATTCTCCCACTTCACTCACAACGTTCTCACAGAACCGAACGACTCAGCTGAGTCGAGTTACTATCGAACCAACAACCCGCTCGAGCGACTCCCTCTCACACTCACCATCTTTCCCTTTCTCTTTCTTTTCACCTTCTCTCTTGGGATATGCCCTAATAGAACGACTATTTATAGTCGTTCCATTTCTGGATGGTTCTTCAGTTAATCACTAGGATTAACGTGTTGGTTAACGCAAGCAACTGAGAATGGCTTACGGTTTGGATCACCCAGTGGATGTGATCATCAGCATGAGCCCATACAATTTTCCCTGATGGTCTTTAAATGGTGTGGGATGCACGATAGACGTCTCGGATGGGTGAATGGGTCACTCTTGTAGAAGTCGGGTTTCTCAGCTGGTTTGAGGAAGATGAGGCGCCAAAAATGGTAGATCTTGAATGTGTGGCTTATCTTCGGATCAGGGCCGTTTAGACGGTCCTGAAATATCATGTGGGGTCCCTATCACGGCGAAGAATGGCTGTTGATTTGCACATTTGTTAAGCTGAGGTCGGTCCAAGTTGTGGCTGCGTCTCGCCCAAAATCTCGGCTCTACTACGAGATGTTCGCACAGCCCTAGCTTCAACGCTCAGGATTCATCCGAGAGAAGCTTCTGGAGGCCGACGATCGGATGAGATGAATCGCAACTATAAGTGGAAAGATCATTTCTGCCTTCCAACGTGTAGGTGTGCATTTCTGGCAATGGTAGGGCTGATTGAGAATTTTCTTGCGTGCGCGGACGGTAACCAACCATTCCGAACGGCTGGATTTTCCAGCAACGCGAACGACATGGATTTTCTCTCCCCGTCAGCACCTAACTTGTGCGTTGCCTGTTGGTTAGTTGACCGTAGTGGTGTGGCAGATTTTCAATAGATAATCTTGGCATGCTCCGGGTCGGTGGGGCCCACAGGACATGATGAACGGTTTGGATCACCATTCGTTATTCGAATGGTGGACCATTACCACACCGAATCGGACGACTCGGTTTGAACGAGTGCAGGATGGGAGAAGTTTTGAATTTCATTGGAAATTTTGGGATTTCATCAGGTCAACAGCAATTTGACCCGATGGTGAGACCCGTGCACGGCGCGAGTGCACAAGCTGTGTACACGCACCTATTAAATGTGGGCCCCACGATCTGGTCTAAGGCGATCGGTACCGTTCAAAGACCTTGGGGAATTATTATTCACTCACGGTTACTGTTATTTGGAAATTCTTGATTTCTTTGTGGTGAGATTTAAGTCGTTCGGTTCTCAAATGGGGTTTATCATTTGTTTTAAGCCTGTTTCCATTCTTGTAGAAGCTTGCACTAGGAGTTTTAGTGTTGATTATCTTCGTTAGACCATTAGCTCTTGTTTAGTTGTGTTGGTTAGTATCATGGGGTGGTTTAAAGTCAGTTAGTGGTTGCTAGTTGGATTGTTAGTTTGAAGTGGGGGATAGTTCGTCCTATTTGAATTGAGAATTTATGTAAAGAGAGAATTTACTTTAGGGTCGTTACAGTTGCAGATCCTGAGTTAGTGGTTTGAGAGTCGAAGTTGTTAGTGGATGTCTTGACTAGCCTCTAAACTTGTCCAGGTGTTATTGAACGGCTTGAGGGATGATCCACGTTACTTCCATTCATTAACTAGGTTTTAAATGGTAACGCTCGAGTACGGAAAGTATGGGCGTTACATTTCCATTCATTTCACGGTTAATTCCCTTCACTTCACGGTCAATTCCATGCATTTCACAGTCAATCCTGACGATTCCTCTTCACTTCACGGTCAATTCCATGCATTTCACGGTCAATTCCCTTCACTTCACAGTCATTTCCATTCATTTCATGGTCAACTCCCTTCACTTCACGGTCAATTCCATGCATTTCACAGTCAATCCCGGCGATTCCCCTTCACTTCACGGTCAATTACAGGCATTTCACGGTCAATTCCCTTCACTTAACGGTCATTTCCATTCATTTCACGGTAAATTCCCTTCACCTCACGGTCAATTCCATGCATTTCACGATCAATTCCCTTCACTTCATGGTCTTTCCATTCATTTCACGATCAATTCTCTTCACTTCACGGTCAATTCCATGTATTTCACGGTCAATTCCCTTCACTTCACGGTCATTTCACAGTCGAGTCCCTTCACTTCATGGTGAATTCCATGCATTTCACGGTCAATCCCGATGATTCCCCTTCACTTCACGGTCAATTCCATGCATTTCACGGTCAATTCCCTTCACTTTACGATTAATTCCATGCATTTCATAGTCATTCCCGGCGATTCCCCTTCAATTCTCAGTCAATTCCCTGCATTTCACGGTCAATTCCCTTCACTTCACGGTCAATTCCATGCATTACACCCTTGTACGTATATCGATTTTTTTCGATTACTAACTCCCCACTATATGAGCATAGGATGATTATCGAAGCCATTTTCTGAAAATAAGCACAATGATATAACTCATAAATTTACCGCGAACTTCTTGAAGTTTATTAGATAACCATGTAAGATTGACTTAGCAATGCATGAAATGGACCACAAGTTTTTAGGTAATTTCTTAAGAATTTAAACGTCCTTACCTCCCACAGCCGCCGTATCAGTGAAATCCATGTTCGAAAAAAAGAATAAGAGTGCATTAGTGTGAAACACATTCTCGAAGAAAAGCCTACAATATTTCACGTTTATCAATGCATTCACGTCCTCTTAGAAAACAAATGCAGGTAGCCTTGAGTAGAATGGAACATGGAAGATGTAATGTGATAGTAGGATGGAGATTTAATGAAGAAAATGGGTGAAAAGAAGGAATAGGGATGGAAGAGATGAGTTCGGACGTGTATTTGAGGGAATAGGGATGACAGAGATGAGTTCGGACGTGTATTTGAGTGTAAGGGAGTGAATGAAGTGAAATGCATGGAATTGACCGTGAAGTGAAGGGAATTGACCGTGAAATGCACGAAATTGACCATGAAGTGAAGGGAATTAACCGTGAAATGAATTGAATTGACCATGAAGTGAAGGGGAATCGCCAGAATTGACAGTGAAATGCACGGAATTGACTATGAAATGAAGGAATTGACCGTGAAATGCACAGAATTGACCGTGAAGTGAAGGGAATTGACCGTGAAATGAATTGAATTAACCGTGAAGTGAAGGGGAATCATCGGAATTGACCGTGAAATGCATGGAATTGACCGTGAAATGAAGGAAATTAACCGTGAAATGAATTGAATTGACTGTGAAGTGAAAGGAATTGATCGTGAAATGAATTGAATTGACCGTGAAGTGAAGGGGAATTGCCGAAATTGACTGTGGAATGCATGGAATTGACCGTGAAATGAAGGAAATTAACCTTGAAATGAATTGAATTGACCATGAAGTGAAAGGAATTGATCGTGAAATGAATTGAATTGACCGTGAAGTGAAGGGGAATAGCCGAAACTGACTGTGGAATGCATAGAATTGACCGTGAAGTGATTGAAATTGACCGCGAAGTGAATAAAATTGACCACGAAGTTAATGAAATTCACCGCGAACTATTTGAAATTGTCTACGAAGTGAATGAAATTGATCGCGAAGTAAATGAAATGAATGAAATTGACCGCGAAGTGATTGAAATTGACCGCAAACTGATTGAAATTGACCGCGAAGTGAATGAAATGGATTTTCGACCATCGACCTGATGGAATGTTGGAAAATAACTAAGTTGATCGGCTAAAGTAGCTTCTCCTACCCCAAAATCGTACATGGTACATCAAGTAACTAATTTTGGTTTAAAAGATATTCTTGTTAAATGAATAAAGAAAGAAATGAAAAAAAAAAAAAAAGAGAGAGAAAAATTTTTATATGCTTATATATTCATATTTATATAAATACGTATTAGAGAAAAATGTAGGTAGAATAAAGTTCTCCATGAAAAAAAAAAAGTGCACAGACTGTCGAGGCACTACCGCCGTCCGTGCCCTTTTTCAATGGCTACGGCTATGACTACGGTTATAATTCGTAGCCATAGGGATCCCCAACTTTCATATGTCACATTTTTTATTAAGTAAGGGCATTTTCAATGGCTATGGTTATGATTACGGTTATAATTCGTAGCCATAGGGAACCCTAGCTTTCAAAAATCACATTTATGAAAAAGCAGAGGCATTTTGGTCCAGTAAATGTGCGTCTGTACAACTCGAGCTTATTCTTGAAAGCTAAAAATAAGTGGGCTTAAAAAGGTTGGTGGGCCATAAGTAAGTCATGCAGTAGGAAATTTCTCCAGAAACAACATTATGAACTGTAATATATAGCAAAAAAGAATAATGATTATCATTACTACGGTAGTTAAAAAGTAAAATAAAATACTGGCATTGTACAATAATTCCCTTGCAACTTCCCTTCTCACATGTAAGGTACTTTAGTTTGTTGGATATACATTAATGTAATTCTGTCAATATATATATTAAATCCACACAGTTCATCTATTTTGCAATATTATTTTAAGTTGTCCCTAAAAATGAGCTTGATCTGAAACTTCCATAAACTTTAATGAGTTTTCAATGGTAGGTGTTCAATACTTATGCTAACTGTGTTGTTGTTGTTTGGACAATCGACCGTTCAATACTCAACCACATTATTTAGTAGTGAGAAGGTCGGTGGAATGGTAATATGTTGAACTCAACCACATTATTTAGTAGTGAGAAGGTCGGTGGAATGGTAATATGTTCGTTGCTTTGGATCCTCACTTAAATGGTGAGAAAGTAATAGGAATGACTATCCATTTGTTGTTTGGATCATGACTCAGTGGGCACAACTATCATGGGATTCGTCTCTTGACTAGGCTCCATGGCGAGGTAACCATAATTAAATGCCTACTTGTTTGTAATTTGGTCGAAATTCATGGTGAGATGGTTGAACAAAATCTTAAGGCACGCGACAAGATGGTTCTACTAGTATTCGTTCGAGATCTAGAGATCTTATTAGGTCTGACAATATAGTAGCAGACATAAGTTAACTAGCTAACCTATTCCAAACTACTTAAATGTGTGCTAGTTGTGCAGTATTGCATTCGTTTAATAGTGGAGAGTCAAATCGAATAATTATTATTATTACAAGAGTTCATAGTGGAAGAAAATTAGGCAATATTGAGCTTAAAAGAGTAATGTCGTGTTGAACTAGAGTGGCATGGACTTCAAGCTCTTTACTATCTACTGGATTTATAAATGTGTAAGCAGTTTTGTTGGAAACATGTATTGGATTTGACTTATGAAATCTTCCCTTGATTGATTTGTCAATTAACAAACATGACATATTATACTCCCAACTCAAGATGAGTTTGTGAGATTTTCTTCTAACCGGCCAGTTATGAAGCAAGCATAGCTTCTTATAGATTTTGGTAATCGGCTTGCTTCTGGATGCACTTGGCCAATCATGTCATGTCATGACATGTGTATCTATTGATTACTACCTTAGGTAATCATGCGAATTAGAACTCCTTGCCCCTGGCTTCCCATGTGTACAGCCACTAGCATTTTTCATTGTCATGAGAAGCATCACCACAAGCTAAAATATCGGCCATGACTTTTCTCAACGACATGTATAGCTTCTCCCGCATCACTACATGCCATGCATTAGCTTTTTTCTCATATATAGTGCAATGATACGCATCTTGTGGCAACAATGTTTTGTTGTGCCTCACAATCTCCTTTATCAATCACATCGGCTGTGAGAATTTCGTCTTGATTTTCAGAACAGTAATGTTGTCGTATGTTGACTTACTAATCATCAGATCTGGCACGATCGATCAAGTTGAGTGTAAACAGTTAGGCGATTAGAGAATGACATCGTCGAACATTTTCACGAGCAATGATTCATGTGTCATGCCATGCACATTATAAAAATAAAAATTTTAAAAATTTTAAAAACAAAATAAAATAAATAAATAAATAAATAACCTACTCATCATTTTAATAGAAAAGGGCAAAAACAACTTTTTATTTGGGTTGCCTTTGCATTCTATAACTAGGAACTAGTTTTTGACACCCTTGGAATTGGTGTTGCTGGTCAAATATTAGTGGTCGACTACCACGCATTGACGAAATGTGTCATGTCTAGCAAAGGACATCCACATACTACTTTCCTAACAAGACAACCCTTACAATTGAATGATCTGTGTGATTTAGAGACATGCTAGGTTGTGGACCACCATTCCCATAGACGTGGATTGGCTACTATCCTGAAGGGCCCACAGTGATGTATGGGTTATCCACATGGTCCATCCAATTTTCCATGTCATTTTACGATATAAGCCAAAAAATGAGGTAGACTCAATGCTCAATTGGACCACATAGTGGGGATTAAATGGCTACCATTAAAAACTTCTTGGAAGCTATATAAGAATTGGGTCAAGCTGATATTTGTGTTTTCCTTTCATTCAAGTCTGTGTGAGTTTATGAACAGGTTGGATGGCAAATAAACATCAAGGGGACGTAGGAAGGTTTCAATGTCCGGCATCATTATCACTGCTATTTCCTGTGGTGTGGTCCACTTTAGCCTTAGATCTGCCTCATTTTCGGGCTTATATTCTAAAAGGATATGGAAAATTGGATGAATGGTGTGGATAAACCCATAATCTAGGTGGGCCCATCAGAACCCCAGCTTGTGCCGAGCTCGGGACAGGCTGGGTACGTAGTTCCTAATCCGTGTCCGATTCAAATGGCATGTATAACCGTACATTAATGCGACGTGTGAGTAGAAAGGAGTCACCATCATTTTTTATATATAACTCGGGTAAAACTAGCGTGCGAGTTTTTCGCACACGTGTAAAACGTTTTAGAAACTTGGAAAGCCGGCCAAGATGCTGCTTCGGTAGCTTTTATCTGTAAGGCAGCGAAGAAAGAGAAGAGAAACCAGACATGGCCTCTCACTAAGCTTAGATGCTAGTGACTCATCCAACCACATGTGGCCATTGTTTATGGATCTAGACCGTCCAATTTGTGTGCACTATCATGGATTAAGCATAATATGAAAATTGCACAATTAAATCAATCCTATCCATCCGACTGTAGTACATCAAATAGATGGCTAAATTAATAGGTCAGATGTCCAAATTCATCTATCAAATCTTATGATTATCCATCGGATTTTTGAATTTTAGGTCTACTCATCACCCTTCGGACCCACATGCAGGCCAAGTACTCGGTGGATGAGTCACCACCATTTAAAAATTGATACTACAATTAGGTTGTACGTTGGCCCGGTTGAAGAGGATGGGAATCTCCCACCCCCAAGTTTGTAACTTATCCATAGAGCTGTACACGACTAAGTTAACTCAGTTAACTCGCTTGACTCGACTCAAAGAAGCTCGATTCGACTCGGCTTTGAAACCTTGTTGGAACCAGTCAAGCTGATTTTTGAAACTCGAAAAAATTTTGAGCCAAGCTTGAGCTTGTCCGAGCTTGAATTGGCTCAGATCAAACCTCGACTCAAATCAAACCTCAACTTGAATTGAACTTGGATTGAACCAATTCGATGACTCGGTTATTTTGATATTGATGTTGCTTACCAAGTGTTTGATGAAATGACTCAACAAAGTATTGTTTTGGGTGCATACATTTTCCGTAGGATCAGCTAGTGGCGAGGAAGGTATGGATATGAAACAAATCACTATAAAAAAAAAAGCATTACATAATAAAACTACCATTGTATCTTGATTTGATGTTGCCTCTGAGTGTTTGATGAAATATATGTAAACTGTTGTTGTTGTTTTACATACTGTGAGAAATTGATAATGCACTCTATGTGCTTGAGAAAATGTCGCACAGGCTTGAACTGGCCCGAGTTACTAACCAAACCAAGTCGAGCTAGCCAATCAAGCTTGAGGACCGAGTCAAGTTGACTTCAAACTAGGGTTAGCCAGTGGCCGAGCCGAGCCGAGTCAAGTTGTGCCAAGCTCAACTCGGTTCAACTCGTGTACAACTCTACTTATCCACAATACACGCGGCCATTCAGTGCTTCATTATAGATGGTAAAGATTACAGGCTCCATATGAAGAAAGCATAGGTAAGATTTCACATTGATAATATAATCATAACCATTCAAAATTGAACCTAAATTAGACAATAAAAGTACAATGATCAGTTGTCCAAAATCAATGAGCACATGAAATATACATAACCGTCTGATCAGTATGATTTTAGATCTATGCTCCATCCAGATTGGGGCTTACGATTTGGATGGTTCAGATTGATGTACATAAATACTAGATGTCACCAACAACCATAATTAATTATATTATGCCAAGCGCACATGGTTGTGTAAATCCTGTCTCTCTTTATAAAAAAACTTTAACAGAAGGTACTATAATAATAATTACTTGAACTAGCTGAGTAGCTTGTTTAAAACTAACCTTATTGAGAAAGGCAGTAGAATGTATAAAATTCCCTATTATATCAATGTTATAAACCTCATCCCTACTTAAGGTCAGCTACATAAATTTTGTTATAATATTCTAATATATAAAAAACCATGCCCTTAATTAAATTATTTAATATTATTTTGCATTTGCATTGTAATTTTTAAGCTATGCTTCACCTACAATTGTTTTAGCAATTTGGACTGTCTAATTAAGTGATGTGTACTCTTAAAGAGTCTCATTATTAAGGGCCCGTTTGGCCGGGTGGATTGGAAGGGATTGAATGGTATTAGGGTGGATGACATGGATTTCAAGGTAATGATGGTGTTGTCAGTGGATTGTCTTAAGATCCATGGGATTGCTATATCCCGGGATTGCTATATCGAGTCTGTTTGGCATGCTCCGCCAATCCCGGGATTAAACCTTCCCATCCCTTCCAATCCCTCAAACCAAACACGTCCCAGGAAAATTTGAACGGATTAGGGGGGATTGGATGGGATTTAAAGGTAATGATGGTGTTGTCAGTGGATTGTCTTAAGATCCATGGGATTGTTATATCCCGGGATCAAATCACCCCGTCTGTTTGGCACGCCCAGCCAATCCCGGGATTTAACTTCCAATCCCTTCCAATGTCATCCAATCCGCCCGGCCACACAGGCCCTAAGTCCACCTTCAACCCAAAACAAGCTATTCAACTGGAGTACCTATGCATGAAAGAACACAAGCTGAATACATTCTCATTATGATAAGAATGTTGGGGGATTACGAAAGCACATTGAGATGAATCAAGTGAAGTAATCAATCGCACCAAGCAAGCATAACGCAAATACTCCGAATTTAACGTGAAAAACCTTCATGGGAAAAAACCATGGCATAAAGCGACAGAAAACACTATGAAAGCATAAATTACAATAGATAGAGAGAATACTCGATTTGAACAAGCCTCGAATCTCCCTTTACAAACCTTTGAAAACTTAAGAATGAATTAGAAAGCCTTAGATTACCTCCCAATCCTGATTACACTCAAATATATAACCTCTAGGAGAATCTCAATCAAAATCAGAAACAAATTCCACAAATTTGTAAATCTACAAAAATCTATGCGGAATCATTCAATGACATTGAATACACTTTGATGTCATCGAAACTTAACCTTTGATGGCATCAAAAAATATCAAAACGTTCCAACAACCAAACATGAAAATCTGGATATTACCGATGATATCGACAAGGCCTTCGATGACATCGAACAACCTTCAACGACATCGAAAGTCTTCGATAACATCGAAAATGGACACCAAAGTGTCCACACAACCAAATTGATCTATTTCAAAAAATCTTGATGGCATTAAGCCGACTTCGATGACATCGAAGCCTGCTTAATAGCATCGAACTTGTCATCGACATACTGTTGAATCACATGTCAGATATCTATCAACAATGAACATCCCAATTTACCAAACTATCCCTTGTCTCATTTACCAAAAAAAAAAAATTATATATTTATTTTCCACCTATTAATCAATAAGACCTGAATGAAATTAATGCACTACCACTTCAGTTTCTAAGCACTTTGTAAAGAAGCTTCCCTCTAGTGTATTGTGAATGGGATTGGCATATTGGGCGTCTTTAAAGAATTCATTCCCATTATGTAATTTAGAGAATCAATCTCTAGTTACAGCTCATGTGCAACACGCCTGGCAACTTGAAGACACGAGTTGATCAACTTGATTTGTTGGTCCGTCCATCTTTTTGTGGCGCCAGTATGATACATGGTTGTGATGTCCTACACACTTGCCGAGTTAGCACACATGTCAGCATCTAGATCTGTGTTACACATATATGTTGCCTGTCAATTACGGATGCCCAACCTGAAGTGCGATGCATAGGAAGGGATTCTTTTTATGAGCCCATTAGAAAATGAGGTCTCAAGTTCTACTGGTTGGATTATCAGTTTTGGCCACCCAACATGCATCATCCAACCCGTCCAAGAGGTTGGCCCCTTTATGATAATCACTCTACACAAAAATAATCCATATACACTGAGCAAGGAGACCACAATTATATTATGCTATTTATTAATGGATATACATTGTTCTATGTGGTGTGGCCCACCTTATGAATAAATAGAGCTGATTTTTGCACCAGGTGATTCCGTAGTAAGGCCAACCTACTAGAAGGACTGGATGTCATAAGAACTTAATAAGGTGAATCGTAACCTTCAGTCCAATGTGTGGTACTTAGGCCCATTTGGGATGTAGCTACATTATTAGCTTTTTTTCTAATGTAATGAGCAATTAAACTATTTATTAAAGATAAGTAAGCTTAATTAAGTATTATTTATAAATTGTTTTTTATTAAAATATTTTTTTTATATTTTTTATTTTTTGTCAGCTTTTTTATTTTTATCCAGGAACCAAAAAGTGAGGAAGAAAACAGTGAGAGGTGCCGAAGCAGGTTGATAAATGGACCACTGTTTACTGTTTTTCGTCATCAAAATCGTACTACATTCTTGAAAGAAAGGATGCATTTATCAATTTTTGTGGAATCCACACCATTGATTTATCTAACGTTCATAAATGAGGCCCATGGTTTCTTGTCCCAGTCATCCAGACCATTGACCTGATTGGAACCACCATGGATAGTTAGTACACTTAGAACCTTGCAGATTCGCATCCAATCTTCAGCCTTTTTTGGGTAGCGCAATGATATATTTTTCTTAACCGTCTATTCCTAGGCCAATGATCAAATGGTTAGGATCTTCTATTTTGAGAAGAGTTATGGAAAAATCCTTCATCTACGTTGACCCCCATCAGATCAATGGTCTGGATCACTAAACAGTGGACCCTCGGACTGGATTCATCCTTACTAAGCCCAAAGATCCCAAGGATTCAACTTCTAGTATTTTTGTTCAAATAATGTCGTATTCTTTCTTAACCACCTGAACAATGGTCAGGATCGCATAACCATGGACCTCACTTGTACAGACGGACGCATCAGGATACCATGTACATCATTATTCCCAGCCAATATGGATGGGATCCACCGTCCATTACTGGAACTAGTCATCTTTGTGGCCCAGCCGTGGCAAAAATCCAGTCATTAGCCTATGTATGATGGGACCTCTCCGATGAATGGTGTCGATCCCGAGCTGGAGGCCAACGGAACATGTGTTTGGGTGGACCTACGAACCACTATCCAATACCTTTAACAAAAGCTACTTATTAATGTTGAAAACTAGATATGTTTGCCTACTTTTATAATTATGTTGTAGTACTTAATTAGAAGAATTCAAGATGAGCTAATTGAGGTATAAATAACTTATCTTAAAAGGTCCCTGGCTGTTGGCATCATAAAGTAACTAGGGTTTTAAATCCCCATTTGAAATCCACAATGAGAGCTTAGATTATATCTAAAATCCTTCCCAGAGTTGCGTGTGTAATATGTGTGCCACTAAACTAACTATTGGGCACATGGCCCACTGATGATATCTCAAAACAACTCGACTATCAATTACATTACTATAATTACTTTAATATGATGATCAATGTTGTCCAACCATTGTTCATATAAATCAATGGTTAAAAATTGTTGGTTAATCACTCGGACATGATCTTGAGCTTGTGGTCCATCCGAGACTTAGAACTTCATCGTTTTCAAGCAAAATATATATTTCAACAGGCTTATTATAACAATTGTGTCAAACATTATATACGTTCACTAATTAGAATATTAAAGTGGATTTAATAATTAAATTCAAGCCCATGTAAATATACCATGCGTAGCTACTTTTGGATTAAAGCTGATTCCAATCCAAGCGGCCAAACACAATATGAGGATTTCAAATCGAGGGGGTTCTGAAACCAGGGGTTCCAAATCCACACTCCCAGACAGGCCCTAAGTAACTAACGAAAAATGTGCCCTTGGAGACCTTCTGAGTAGTGAATGAGTAATTCCCTGTCGCTTTACTTTTGAAAGGTAATAAAACTCAACTAGGATTTGATGATTAGCCAAACGTGGCCCCACATCTAATGTAGCCACACATTTTAACTTAGAGCGATTGAGACATCCAAGCCATACATCATTTGAGCGCCACTTATAGATGACATGGCCCAAAATTAAGGACTACCAACTTAATGGTAAGCTAGACAGGTGCTAAATTGGACTGGAATCCTCTATAACACTTGTTTTATGCACTGCGGGGCCACCTATTATGAGCACAACTAATTAAAATGCCAAACACAAAATAATCTATGATATTTCTAACAAAGGAGAGGTACTTGGAATATCCTAAAACAGAGGGGAGGGTAAGTATAATTGTCATATAATTGAGAGGAGGTAGCTATCATTAACCCATTGGTTTATGCCTAATCCTGTCATTAACATCATATGTTGAGTCGGGACCTAAAACTAATGGGCCAGCTGAAACCCCAACCAACAAACTCCTTCGCCAAGTACTCTAAAAACTTGAGGTATCAAGGAGACTTAAGAATTGGGCAATCGAATTCAGTGACATTGACATCAGATATCAACTCTGAACAATTGTCAAAGGCCAAGCATTGGCTGATTTCATTGTCGAACTCATACCCAAGAATGATCTGGGAATCGGCTCTGACATTCAGACCAGGCAGCCTGAATATCAAACGATCGATCCAGATTTGCCGACGTGGACTCTTGTGCATTAACGGTTCATCCAATTATAAAGGCAACGGAGTTAGGATAATCCTTGAGGCACACTCTTAACCTACTACCATATGACTAAACCACATAAAAAATGAATTGCATGCACTAGGGTGCTGTATGCATCCTGTGATATAGGTGTTAGATGTGTGTCCTATAGTAAAAATTAAATAATTGTTCCATTCAAATTATTGATTTTTTTTTCCTTCTTACTATGACACCTACAAACCCTTATTGTGTAATCTATCTCGGGCAAGCATGAGTGAGCCCCTGATTGTAAGGCCACATCAATGTATGTGTTGTATGGCCTCCATCCGTTTTGCTAGGTTCTCAAATATGAAGTAGATACAAACGTTAGGAACGATGCCATATAAACGATGCACATTGAATCCCCACCATTGAAACTTTCTAGGGTTCACTGTAATGCTTAATTGCCATCAAGCCGTTGATAAGGTCATGGAGATCTTGATGAAGGGAAAACACAAATATAAGCTTGATCCAAGACATTCGTGGCCCACGAAAAGGTTTTTAATGATCAATCACCACTGCTTCTTATGGTGTGATCCACCTTAGATTTGAATCTACTTCATTTTCGGGCAGATGCCCTAAAATGAGTTGGCAAAATGGATGAACGGCGCGGATATACAACACATACATTGAGGTGGGACCCATGGGTCAGGGACTTACTCACTCAGCTCTTACCCTGGACTCACCTAATCCGCGCCCCCAAGAGGGAGAGACCTGCCATGGGGTCCAACTGGCTTAGACGAATGCGACAGTTCACGACCACTTACAAAATGGTGGTGACTCATACGCTGTCCACGCGGCATGTGGATACAGACATCCGAATCATCTCAACCGTGGGCCTACAGCAAGGAAATCATTCTGAATACGTCGTATGCCACCAAAATTTCTAAATGGTTACTATGCGCCCGCGTATCATCTATCCATTACCTGCCATATGCGCAGAAAAGTGGTGGTAAACTAACACCACAGCCTATCCAAAATTCAAATATCAATCTCAGGGTTCTGAGATCCCGCTCTCATTTCAAACAAAGGAAAGAGTGAGAAAGAGGACAGAATAAAAATCCCTCTTTCCGCCATTAAAGAATCTTCGATCGTCTTCTGCAACTCCCTCTCTCTCTCTCTCTGGAGAAGATGTCCGGACGCCATGAGAAGGAGAAGGGCGTAAATGTCCAGGTCCTCCTCCGTTGCAGGTATTCTATGGTTAGGGTTTCTAGTTTCAGGTCCTTCCTGTGAAAAGATTTCAGTTCTAGGTTAGGGTTTCGATTTCATTTTTCTCTGCAAGGAAATATCTGCTCTGGGTTTAGAAATCGTGTTCCAGAAGCTCGTACTTTCTATTTCTCGGTTCTGTGTGAGGGGGATGAGATAAGGATTTGGAAAGTAGGGTTTTGAATTGTAAATGCGCGCGTGCATAATCGTGGCCGTTCATCGTGGTTGGACATACCAGCATGGAAATCAGGCCCGTGAGATCATGGGAATGAATGGTTGGAAGGAGAACACAAAAACGGTCTGGACCTGTTCTGCACGTGTGTCCACCTGACGGCCAGGCTGGTTTGGTGTTCAGCCCCTAGCACACAAATGGCGGGACCGTTCTGATGAATGCCCCAAATACTGTATTCATGATCATGTTGTCCTTTGCAGTGAGAGTAGGACATAG
Source organism: Magnolia officinalis (assembly GCA_021015155.1). Lineage (NCBI taxonomy): Eukaryota > Viridiplantae > Streptophyta > Magnoliopsida > Magnoliales > Magnoliaceae > Magnolia > Magnolia officinalis. The sequence continues at coordinate 43,340,501 of JAJHSJ010000016.1, forward strand.
CACGGCGGCTCTTGTGCAAAAAGATTCACTTTGTGTTGTTCTCATTCCATTTATGTTTTCTCAGGCCTTTCAGTGACGATGAGTTGCGGAACAATGCGCCACAGGTTGTGACCTGCAATGAGTACCAGAGAGAGGTTGCAGTGTCCCAAAGCATTGCTGGGAAGCAGATTGATAGGGTCTTTACCTTTGATAAGGTATTAATTTCGTTTTTTATTTTTATTTTTTATTTTTCATGTTTGTCAATCAACTGGAAGAGGAGAGAAGAAGGGGGTACGGGCTACTCCCAGGAAGGAATTGAAAGGACAAAAATTCTGACGGGGTGATTGGCTACATGAATGAAAAACCAAGGATTTTCCCCTCCACATGACTGAGTACAGGGGCAAAATGTCCAACAGCTACTTGTGTTATATATAGTATAAATTAAAATTTTGATGCTTTTAGTTGAACTTATAGTTCTGCTTGATAGTGATTATGCCAATCAATCCCTGCCCAGGGAAAGGAGCGTTGATATCAGGTGGGCACTGGTCATTGAAAAATTTCCAAGCAAATTTGAAATGACAGCTAAAACAAGATTGATGCAGGACATAAAATTTTAAACATGATATGCGAGATTCCAGGCTTTAGATCATACTAGTTCAAAACAATCACACAAAATTCCACATCCCACATAAAGTCAAGCACTCAATCATGGGTAATCTATGTGGGTCTAGGCCTATACATGCTAGGGTTGGATTAATTAAAATTATAGACCAAACAATACTCAAAGGAGAGTAGATTCAGCCACATATGCACACAAATAATTTCCCTAATCTAAGGGATTCACAAGTTTCAATTCGGGAAGCCCTAAGGTTAAAAAAAGGGCAAAGAAATTGAGAGTTTAAGATAATCTAGGGTCAGAGTTAGGGAAATCAGGTAAGAGAGGAGTGAAAGAGAGGAGATAGTGAACCTGAAGACTGCCCGTGCGTGTAGACAGCAGGCCACGCCTGACGCACGTGCGCTGAGGGCAGTCCGCACGTGCGTGGGGCCCACAAACCCAAAAACCTCCTCCTTGGGGTTGGTCGGCTGGGGTTGGACTACAAACTCTTTAAGTTTTGATCCAATCCGACGTACGGTCCCGCGTGGTGCTCCTCCGAAGTTTTAGCCCTCCTGTAGGGCCAAATTCCAGAAATCTGCTGTAGAGAATGAATGGTTGCAAAATAATGATGGATTTGTAGGTGGAATGATTGTAGGAGAAGAGAAATATGGATGATAGAAGATGGGGGTGAATTGGGATGGGTGTGGCTTCGCACCACGGTAGTTAGTCTTCGAAGAAGGGAGAGTTTCGCACTCAATTTGATTTTCACAACTCGGAGAGGAGCAGAAAAACGCAGAAATTTTATTCAATCATCAATGAGAAAAAAGACTACAAGGGGTGCCTATTTATAATAAAATCCTATACCCCAAAACTTGCGCCATGTGCGCACCTTATTACTTAGAACGAAATAATAAAAAATAACAACTAATTAAAGTAATCTAAACCGTCCATGATATTTCTAATAACAATAATAAGCAAAACTCAAAGTACTAGATCTTCTCGAATAATGAGTCACGATCATAAGATCCCATGGTGAGACTCACATGACGATCGGGTCCACTCCAAGGAACAAAAACACAGTCCCCTAGCTAGGGGGTCCCCCTTGGATGTCGTCATCGATCCAGATCGATGGTGGGGCCCTCCTCCTTGCGTACGTGCGTAGGGGGCGTGGTGATGTCCCCATCAAAGATCCATAAAGCTGACCCAAATGCTGGGATGCGTGGTTGGCTTTGCTTGTACTGTTTCAGCAGTCATTCCTATATAACACCTAGCTTGATCAAGACTGAACTAGGAAGTTTCATTCATGGTTTGCTTGACAAAGGTTTGACAAACTGCTGCCTACCTAACATTGGCCTTTGTTTGCCTTCGCTTGTGACCAATGGACCACTGCTACGAGCTAATCATCAGATACCCAACTAAATCTGTGCTAGAACATTTATGTTATTTTTGTTTACATGACTTGACAAATGTTGCCTTGTCTTTGGATGAGTTAAAACTGCATTGCTCTTGGCAGTGTTGTAAACTGGTGTGCTTGGTCATAGACATATAAGAAAGGAATACGTTCAACTGTGTTGAACTTATTAAAGTCACATTCATAGTTAAATGAGGAATTTGATGCTCATTAACTGTTTTTACACTCATTTGAATTGATTTTTCTGCTACGATTTCTTTCATTCCTTGAAGCAACATCCTCATAAGAAATGTGGACTATTGACAACTGATGGTTACTGATAGAACTGGGTCTCTTACTCTCTCTCTCTCTCTCTCTCCCCTCTCTCCCTCTCCCCCTCCCTACCTATATGCGTCTGCATCAGTGTGCATGCGCTTCCTCTCCATCACCTTCTCCTTTCCATGTGTTTGCAACTTTGCATGCACGTGTATTTGTGCGTCGATGGGTGAGTGGATCTCTATTGGTGTGTGCACGTGCGCACACGTACGCGGATTGGTGGTTCTGTGTAAGTGGGGGTGCACGCTCATGGTTGGATTTGGTGTGGATTTCTAGTATGCGTTTTGGCAGTATCTTTCTTTTTAAATTTAAATATGTAGATTTAATCTATACACATGATTTGCAGGTGTTTGGGCCCTCTGCTCAGCAAAGGGATTTATATGATCAGGCTATGGTTCCTATTGTAAATGAGGTGTTGGAAGGATTTAACTGCACCATTTTTGCCTATGGTCAAACTGGCACAGGGAAAACATACACCATGGAAGGTGAATGCAAAAAATCAAAGGTAAAATTAAACATGTTTAGTGTTATCCTCCCCTTTCCTTTGGCCTGCCATGGTCTTCCTGACTATCTTGCTTTTGATTGTATGCTACTGTAATTGCAGGGTGGGACTAAGGGACAGTTGCCTCAAGATGCTGGAGTCATACCGAGGGCTGTTAAGCAGATATTTGATACATTGGAGAGTCAAAATGCTGAATATAGTGTTAAAGTTACTTTCTTAGAGTTGTATAATGAAGAAATTACTGACTTGCTTGCTCCTGAGGAAATATCAAAGGTTATTTTGGAGGAGAAGCAAAGAAAGCCCCTACTTCTCATGGAGGATGGGAAAGGAGGAGTCCTTGTCAGAGGCCTTGAGGAGGAAATTGTAACAAGTGCTGGTGAGATTTTTACCCTACTAGAACGGGGTTCTGCGAAGCGCCGTACTGCAGAGACGTTATTAAACAAACAATCGAGGTAAATTTTTATCAGTTTTATATGTTATATATTAGGAACAACTTTTGTTGCTTGTGCTTTAATACACATATCTTTGTTTTTTGTTTTCCAGCCGTTCACACTCTCTATTTACCATTACTATGCACATAAAAGAAGCCACTCCAGAAGGAGAGGAACTTATCAAATGTGGCAAGCTAAATTTGGTTGATCTGGCTGGGTCAGAAAATATTTCCCGTTCAGGTGCTAGGGAGGTAATAAACTAAATTATCTATTTCCCGATCTGGCTATCATCTGCACTTGTGGTCAAAGGGTTAAGAGTTTATTCTGTGGTAGTTATCATAATATTTCTCTTTTTGAAGTTTGAGTCCTTCAGAAATGCCTTTGGTTCTTTAGCACTGATTTATTTTGGCACTTGCCATTTGTGGTAGATGTTCATGAATTTAATCATTAGTTTCATTTGCCATGATACTAAATTTGTCAGGGGCGTGCAAGAGAAGCTGGGGAAATTAATAAGAGCTTACTTACTTTGGGGCGTGTTATAACTGCTCTTGTGGAGCATCTTGGACACATTCCTTACAGGTTACCGCTTTCTACTATGCAATTTATCTTTTTCTTGTGTTTCTTTGGTTGCTGTATTGGCATCTTTTGCAATTTATTCTCGTCTCTTTTTGTTTCATTGAAGTTGTTGCATTGACATTCAGGGACAGCAAACTCACACGTTTGTTGCGTGATTCATTGGGTGGGAGGACTAAGACATGTATAATTGCTACTGTTTCACCATCTGTTCACTGTCTTGAGGAGACTCTTAGTACATTGGATTATGCCCACAGAGCAAAGAACATAAAAAATAGGCCCGAGGTTTGTTATTTCTCTTCTACATTGGTCCTTTATTTTCTTGAAGAACAAAAATTATATTCGTAAGGCATTTTTTCGGTATTCTGTAAGCAAATCTTTGGTTGAGATGCTTCATGTCTGGTGTCCGTGTTTCTTTTGTAAAGCTTGTTAATATTTTTAATGAAGCTTTCTAGCCATTTTCTTGGTTGATAACTTCTTTCTTATCTGTCGTGATTCTATTTTCTGTTAATTGCTAGGTTTGATTGAGTATTGATGTTTCTATGCTGAATTGGTTAATGTTGTCTAGGTTTTGGCTCTGTCATTTATTGTCAGCTAGCCTGTCTGCAGCTTATCATGCCCTATGTTTTATTACTGTCTAATTGATTTTTTCATGACTTTTAACCATGGTTTAGAACTTTGAAACTCAACTTGGACTCCATTAGTAGTGAGCCGACAACTCGACTGAAGTAACTTTGATCTTTCATGAGATTCTCAATCTTGAAAAGTGGAGATAGTTCACCTCTGATGAGGTGTTCGATTTGGCTGGGTGCTTGGAATTTTGATTTTTCATTCTTGCATGCATTAGGAGGGGTTAATGAAGTTGCCAATTTTGCATGTAATGTATCAGGATGATATCATTCTGTCTTTAGGATACTTCGTCTGTTAAGTGGGCTTTGGTCAATCTGTATCTTTATGCTCCCTCTTAGTCAAACTCGTTAGTTGGTATGTATCAAAGAAAAAACGATACTTCACATCAGACTTTGAAGTTTCTCAGGAATTTGATTTTGTTTATGTGTACCTTTTTAGACTTTGTGCATACTTAATCCATTTTGAGTACTAGATCTTCAAACCTTTTTGAGTACTAGGTCTTTCTTTCTTGAGTTTTATCCCGTATCTGACTTTTGACTGAGATAAGTGAACTGACAAATCTTCAAGCACTTAATTTAATGTAGAAACATCGGTCCTAACTTGTGGCCTTCGGGTTTACAATTCCTTAGCAATCCTTTGGATTAGCTATAGAAGGCTTTAGTGAAATCATTCAACAAGCTTGTTGTGGTATTGTCAGAGAATGGTTTGATTTCTTATTATAGTTTTGCGAAATCAGTCTTTATAAGTAGACTGTTACCATATGTTTTGTTTGTCCTAGATACGAGTATGGATGTAGTGTCCCATGAGAAAATTTGGTTGGCAAATCTTTTATTTATTTGTCTTGTTGTTTGTTAGTGATTGTTTGCTCTTGGGTCTATTAAATATTTTATAAAATATTGGTATTGATGCACGTATCGAACCCTTGTATACAGATACATATCAGTATTGCATGGGAAATATCACATGTACTGGGGGATTGTATCACTTTTGGAGGAAACATTGGGAGAATGATGGAAATTTTCATTTAACTTCAAGATCTGTTGAAAGAGACATGATTACACACTCAAAACTCAAAAGATCATAAAAAACAAGTATGCATGATAAGTTTCCTTTGTATGGGGTCCTAAACAATACGCTGTTTGAAAGAAGTGATGCAAGTATATCCAAAATGAGTTCATATAATTAATAAATCATACAATACAAATATGAAAACAGATTCTCCAAACAAATTTGGGGGAAAATAACGTTTTGTGGGTTTTTTTTTTTTTTTTGTGGATTCTTTCGAATTTTTGGGAGGAATGTATTGCAATGTTTCACCCGATACATATCACAATGTATCAATGATACAAGGGACTTTTATAAAGGGTGTTTTTTTTTTTTTTTTTTGGCAAAACACACAACGTATTGATATATTGCAATATATTGTAATATTTTGTGCGATATAGGGGAATCTTGAAAACTCCCCCTATATATCATATCGGCCCCATGGAATATGATAATATTGACCAATATGAGATTTGCAACAGTTCAGCTGCATGTGCCTTACATGTTGCTACATGCTGCCATCCATATTTTAAGTGCCCTACACGTGCTAATGTGCTACCGTCCATCTTTAAATGCCCCACATGTGCCACCGTCCATCTTTAAATGCCCCACATGTGCCACTGTCCATCTTTAAGTGCCCCACATGAGCTACACGTGCCACTATCCATCTGTTAGAGTCCCACATGAGCCAATGTACATTGTGCCACCACCCATGTTCAAGCGCTCCACATTGTGCCACATGTGCCAATGTTCCAAATGTGCCACTGCCCGTCTTCAATCGCTTGACATCTGCCACATGTGCCACTGTTCCACACTACCAACATCTATCTTCAGGCACCTTCCATGCGCCACGTGTGCTGATGTGGCACATGCTTGCAACTATCAAGTAAATTTTCCATGAAAAAGTTATATTTTACGAAACAATTTTGAGAATGAAAAGTTCCAATGCCCATGGAAAATCATTATTGAAAACAAACAACAAAAACTTTGTTTCCTTTCCACTATTTTGCGTTCCTTTCCCTTGGAAACACTATTTTCTTTTTCCTTGATGAATCCAAACAGTTCCTTGGAGAAAATAAACTGTTTGCTTTGACGCTTACATGTCATTGTTGTCTGAATGCTTATGTTACATGTGTGATTTGAAGATAAGAAAGGGGGCAAGGTTGGCTTGACCTGACCACAAACTAAGATTGTAACTGCTTAAGGACCGGTCAGGATACAATTTAACCTCTACTTATCATCCAGAGAATCGTAGGCATTCTGGTGAATTGTCTTGTTCAGATACCAATACCATGTACCGCAGTTGTTGAAAGCAAGCGATTGTTGTAATCATATCTCATATCGCTCCAAGAGGATATCTATACTTGGTTATTACTTATTATTCTATTTGATGGTATTTGTAGGTTAACCAAAAAATGATGAAATCAACTCTTATCAAGGACCTTTATGGAGAGATTGATCGGCTTAAAGCGGGTGTTGTTTTGACCCTAACATTTTATCTTTAGCCAAGTTGATTGTGTCGAGTATCACTTTTCTTCAGATTTTTCCATTTAACTTTTAAATAATTGTACTTCCTCTAGAGGTTTATGCTACTCGTGAGAAAAATGGGGTTTACATACCAAAAGAGCGATACTACCAAGAAGAGAGTGAAAGGAAGGTATTTTTTTCACCCTGATTATATATAATGGCAAATATTTAGTTCTCCACCCCAAACTACTATCTTAGTTTTGACTGTTTTTGTTTCTCTTAAATTATCTCAAGACTTATACTGATCTATTTGAGATTATACATGATATACAATTAATGTACTGATATTTGTTTAACTCACATTAATACTTGTGCCTTTTGATTTTATTTCTTAACCCTAAGGGAGAAGGAACTACTAATAGTTTCTTGTAACAAGAATGAATAAAGCTGTAGGCAAAGTTGGTATTAGCGCATGAGTCGGCTCTCCTCATGACCAATATATATGATCCTAAGAAATGCATATTGGCCTTCTTTTGTCTTAGAAGAATTAAAAATGATGAAATGTACAAAAATTAGAAGAAAACAAGTGATAGGAACAAATGGCAAATACTTTGTGAGAACATGTATGAACAAACACGTCTGATTAGGAGGAGAATTTTTATTATGATTAAAGGGCCTTTAAGGAGAAGAGGAAGATCTAAGAGGATTTGGAACAAGGTGGAGAGCTGGGATATGAGGATTTGTTTACCGCCAATGATATCACCTTAGATAGGAATGATCACCTTAATGAAGATAACCGCGGCGATGACAATGATGACACACTTATGTATGACAATACACTAGGACATTTTTAATGACTGCATATGATCCTTACTCCTGTGCCTTTGACTTGTTTATTTATTTCTTGGTGGATGAAGGCAATGTCAGATCAGATCGAACAGATGGGCATTTTGCTGGAAACCCATCAGAAGGTGTGTTGTATTTTGGATTCCCTTACTATATAAGACATGCATTAGATGTGTTTAGTTTTGCGTTATGCTATTCTGTAATTGTTTGCTTGACATTTTATTAACAGCAAATTGAGGAATTGCAAGATAAATATGATACTCAGCTCCAACAATCGGCTGACTTGAGCAATAAACTTGAGTCCACACAGGTAATCTGGTTTATCATCTTATTACGTATTGTTTTGGAAGTCACAAAACAGTCATATTGAATCTGGTACAATATGCAGCTGTGTTTGGAGCAAACAAACAACTTACTGGTTATGGCCAAAGAAGATCTTAAAAAATCCAAGTATGAAATAAAGGAGAAGGATTTTATTATAGCTGCACAGAGGAAAGCAGGTTTGTGTGGATTCATTCTTGAATGGAATTTTCATGGAAATGTTGTCTTATGATCTTTTGGATTTGTGAAACAGAAAACGATTTGGCACATCAGGGTTGTGTCCTGCAGTCTAAATTGGAGAAGTCAATTCAGGATAATGCTTCATTATTTTTGAAAATAGGTGGGCCTTGTTTTTTTCCTTTTTACCTGCTAATTGGACTCATTGTTTTGCACAATGTAGTTACTAAGCTTTGTTGTCATTTCTAATATTTGCTCTTGGTATTCATGCAGCAAGAGAAGATAAAATGAGTGCTGCAAACAGGTCTGTGGTGGATAATTTCCAAGCAGAGTTTTCAAAGCAGATTGGTGTTCTTTGTAGTACTTTTGTTGCATCAATGACTCGACAAAATGAACACCTGCAGTGTGTTGAGAATATTTGCCGTTCTTGTCTGGATTATAATGAGAAGGTATATCAGCTTTTTTGACATGCTGGAGCCTTTTCACCTCTAAGTTTTAATATTCAAGCGATGATACTATATTCAGTTGATTTATTTTACCTTCCCCTCATGTAATTCTGCCTGCAGTCTGTGCTGGAATTGAATAAGAAAGTTGCGGCTTCACGGGCCTCATATGTTTCGCACATCGAAGCATTACAAAATGTTGTACGTTTGCATAAGGCAAACATTAATGCGAGCCTAGAGGAGATGTCATCGTTGGCTTCTGAGAATTCCAGTTCACTTGAGCAAGTGAGTAGCTATGTCTGGTTGAAATTGGTTAGAGTTTTGCAATTTTAGGCCACTCAGTTTCCTACTCAATCCAATTGTCTCAAATGTGTTGGATGTGCACTAGTTACTAGCTGCAGAGTCTAGAGAAGCAAACTTGATATTTGGCGATCTTCAAGGTACCTTAGCCAATCATCAAGGAGAGATGGCTCTTTTTGCTCGGGAGTTGCGTGAGGTTTGCTTATCAACTTTGTTTCTGTGTCCTTTGTTTTCTTTTCCTTTTGCTGTTTTTATTTGCTATTTTTGATCTGTTATTCTCCATTCATTTTTTATTTTGATGTTTCTTATTGAGTTATTTCCTTTCCTGACATTGGCTTGTACAGAGATTCCATGTGAGTATAGAGCATACCTCGGAGATGTCCAAGTTCATTATTGGACTTCTTGAAAAGCTCGGTGAAGAATCTTGCAAGCTTCAAACTCATGTGTGTCGGGCGCATGATTTTAACACAAGGAGCATAGATGATTTTCAGAAGGCCTACAAGGTATTTTGTCAGAACTGTAGGCAAGAAAACATGATTCGTGTTGGATTTATCTAATTTATAACCATACCAAGCAGGAGCAATCAAGGTCTGAGGCAGAGAAACTTGTAGCGGATTTGACCAATTTAGTCTCCAACCATATTCGTCGACAGGAAGAGCTGGTCTGTTTTGGATACTGTTATGATTGAATTTTTCTTGTCTTGTTTCTAGTAAAAGAAATGACAATTCAGCCTGCAGGTCGATGTGCAACTTGTCGGACTGAGAGATGCTGCTGTTGAGAATAAGGCATTTTTTGACGAGCATGCATCGGCAATGGAGGGAGTTACGAGTGATGCTAAAAGAAAATGGAATACGTTTTCCATGCAGGCAGAGAATGATGCCAAAGATGGAGCTGATTTCTCTGCAGCCAAACATTGCCGTATGGAGCTACTCCTTCAACAATGGTCAGTTCTCTAACAGGAGGATTTAAGAATAGATCCTTGCATCTTTTACGAACTGAGCCTTTACCTTTCCTTTTCCCCCCATTTTATTGCTCAAGTATCTGAAACTTTGATGCCATATCTTTTGGTTTGTTCTTTTTGATCTCCTTTTTACAGTATTACCAATGCCGATGCTGCTTCTAAACACTGGAAGAAGACACATGAATCTGTAAATGAGACAAGCAGTAAGCATGTTGTGGCCATGGAGACACTTGTAAGGTCAGTTGTGGATGGATTTTCATTCCTATCTTTAGCTTTTGTCAGAAGGACAGTGTATGGAAATCACTTGATAAAGTTACCTCCATTTCTATATCACAAGAAAAACAGCTGATACTAAAAGAGTTGGGAACCTGTAATGGCAGCTGGTCATCTATATGTTATTAGCTATGGTAATAGCTGTACTTTGATATTTTGATATGGATGGCATGTAACTTGGTGTGGTCAGTGTCATGACTTTTCTGATGATACAGCTAAAGATTGGCATCGTTGGCCTCTTTTACCTATTTGGTGTGTCAATATGACAAGAAAAATGGTGGTGGAAACAGAAGCTCTACTTAACATAGGCACGTGACAGCCCTTTGGGAGGATTGTTGGACTATTTGGATTCTGTTCTGCTTACAGAATCTCCTTGGACAAGAACATTTCTAAGCTCATGGATGCCTGTTGACACACACCTCTGCTTGCAGCCATGTGTGCTGAACTGGCAGTTTGGGATCCAATGGCCAGATCGAAAATCAGGCTGGTGAATTCATCAGGTGTGAGCTACACATTTATCTAATCGGTTGAAGAAAATTGCCAGCAGTTTGCATTTGGTACATATGAGTGGTGCACCTGACAAGTGGACCAACTAAGTTTTTGGGCACTCATCTAACCCAGTTGGACCAAACTGATTCATGGTTCTTGCTAAATGTTTGGTGGGTTCACGTACCTGCTTCAAGATGTGCATGGAATCAGCTAAACTACTAGCCTCTATAACTGCTTCAGGAGTGCAGGTTGTTGTTGCATCACCCTTGTTGAAGTGTTTGGGGACTTGGACCTAAGATTGCCCTGGGTCATACCGCATCCTGTGTGCACGACTGCACGTCTTCATAGGGATGCAATTAGAAGTCCACGTGGTTCTCAAATTTGTCCAACGTGCAACAGCTAAAACACCTGGATGATATATTGTCATCGGGATTGGTGGCACATGATCTTCTGGAAAAATGCCTACTTAAGAATTGTGTTTTTGGCTCTTTAATTCTATAAAATGGTAGATAAATCTTAAGGCATATAGAGGAACCTAGAATCTAGAGTAGCTTAGGTTCTTAGAAGCATGTTAATGTTTCTTTCACCTCTGTTAAGCCCAGATGCAACTCTCCACATGAACCTCTCAACATGTATCTTATATCTGCACTATGCAGGTAGGCTTCACACTTACCTGATCTAGAATCAGGTTGACCACAAATGCTTGAAAATAATGGACGTTTTAAAACTTGTGGTTCAGATTTGACATGTGAGTGTGGTCCACCCGATGACTGTCTCATTTTCAGGCCTGGTCATCTGTACAGAGTGACCACCTAGCATTGCTAGGATGTCTCACATGTGTGCCATGCTGTCACATGTGGCCTTACGTGGATGTGTCCATGCTAACCATAACACTTCTGGATGAACGCGAACTCAGTGGAGGTATGCAGAGGTGTTTAGCGAGTGCATTGGCAACAGAATGAGGGACAGTGAGCAGGAGCAATGAATTTTGTTCTTCACTTGTGTTTCTCTTCTTCTTTTGATTGACTAATTCTGGTTGTGCTTCTTTATGTACATCATCTGCATCATTGTTGTCATCACCACAACCACCATCTTTCTAGATGTTTATCTATGTGCTATTTATTGGTTGAGACAATGAGCTCCACACCACTGGATTAGATTTGATGCTTATAGTCTTTCTGGTGCAGGGTTGCCACTGATAGTAATGAACAACATGATCTAGAGATTGTTTCTGCACGGGCTGCTGCAGAGCAGGATGTGGCTGAGAACAGTGGTGCTATCCTTCACCACTTTGAGAGTAAGTCCTATATTATTCTTACTTTTATTGCCCACATCTTTTAGTCGCATATATTTGAGCCAAGAAATATGGCACAGAGGAGCTGAATATCTCAAAATCTCCTAATCATTTGGTCAGCATGGCTCTGTGATTTGTTTCAAAGAGTTCAAATTTGTTTGTTATTGCTGTAGGAACATGTGTTCAATACAGTGTTCTTGAAATACATTTTGAGTTAGAAAAGGCAACGGCAGAAAGATTACATAGAAAATTTGTATGGTACCTTGGGTTTAGTAACTCAAACAAGATTTGTCTCTGATGAACCGACAAACTAGCTTTGCTGCTGTAAATGCCAAAGTCTTCAGTTCAAAGTCTCAATTTTTTGAGTGTAGGGTCCCATGAAGTGGTAATCAAAATATCTTTGCAATTGCGGGTAGCAGACAGGACAGTTGATTTGCTAGGCATCATTTTGATGGATCATTCCCATAAGCCAAGTCAACCGGATTATGGTGGCTGCAAATGGATGGGTAAACTAAACGTTGAGTGAATAGATGAGCGAAGGTCTGCAGCCATGAAGCAAATATTCCAATCACAGCAATTTTTGAGCCATGCTATGGCTCAGACATGGGGGTGCAGCACAAGTTCAATAGTCCTGATTTGCGATACGTATTTCCCATGTGTACTGTTGGATCCCCATTTGTAGAAGGTTTCATATTAGCATTGTGATCATGGTATCACTATTAATTCAGGTCATATTCGCTTCATGCAGACATAGGCAGTCTGAAGTTCTAGAAATCGTATCAGATGGACCTTTTTGTTTAGTTATTTTAATAATCTATTTTCTATTTTCCTCAAAGTTTGGCACAATACATGGTGCATGTTTCCATTGTTTGATTATTCATGTGTAAAATATGTGCAGGTGTATCAGAGCGTGAGCAGGAATCAGTGTCTGGAATTATGGCAGCAGTCGAAGTGCACATGGGCACGCTCCAGAAGCTCGAGGAGGATCATCGTGCCCAGGTGGCAGAGATAGAACATCAGGCACAGAACAGCTTCCAAGACCGATACATGGTAACCTGATTCACCTGTGAATCTCTTGCATTAACCCATTGTCATATGTTAGCGTCCACCCACATCCTGAGTCTGCCTTGCTGTTTGTTTCCAATGACAAGGAAACTGTTTTGCTTAGGAACAATAAGGTACTGGCTCATGAGAGGGTGGTCTATGTTGACATGTGAAAAAATCAAACTCTTGAAAGATTCATTTGATTCATTTTGTAGGGTCCAACTTAATCATGCCCTAGCCAGAAAAATTGACAGGCTCATTTGACAGCTAACCTTGCTCTTGCACTTTGACTAAGAATCTGGTCCCCTTTGTTTCCCTTCAAACTGTCATTTTCCACATACATGTGTACCCCCACCTAATAAGTTAGTGAGCTTTATTTGTTTAGCTAGTGTGTGTTTGCTCTGGTGCATAGTTGTGGATCCTTCAAAGTAGGTGCTGCTCCTGCTTTGGCTCCTGCTTCCTAACCTTTTATACTTGATAACATTTCGAAACAGATGCTTTGCTTCACTCTTCGTGCAACTATAATCTGGCTCCACCTGATTAATGGCTCTAATCTCATGCGTGTTCCACATTGGCTCACTTGCCAGTCTACCTTCTGTCTCGTGCGGGCAAGTGCCGTCGCCTGTCTGCATTCATCTTTTGCTTTTAGTCAGATGTGTGACTGTAACTTTCGTCTTACTCTATATGCAAGTCTGTTAGACCTTAGATACGGAGGAATGGTCCAGTGAAATGTTCCAAATGTTGTTTCAACATACTGTGCCATTGTATGAATTTATCTGGATACCTTCCCAATATGATAGTATCTACTTTGATATGATGTTGAATTCCATTCAAATTATCTAGGGGAGATGAAGATACATTTCGCATCAGAATCGATTGCCAACGGAAACAGTAGTTGTCGGTACTTATCTGTACCGCAAAATGAACCGTTGTTTCATTTCCATGTGATTTTCTTGTGACAGTTCCCCGATAAAATATGATATATTACGATATTTGAAACTTAGGTTCAGTGTTTTATGCGTATGGTGAGCAGTAGCGTTCACCACTGGTTAAAGGCATGGACTTGCTTCGTGGGCCTGGGCCTTCCTAGTTGATGACCTCGCTGTCCGATGATGCTTATCTGAGAGGGATTGCTCCACTACATGAAAATTTTCCAGTGGTTATACACTGGATCTTTCTTCTCAAGATTATGTCAATTTTCCTAGGGAATGCGGTGAAAGGCTAGAATTAAAATAGTTGACAATTTCCATGTCGGTTGCTTCGTGTCATGTTCCTTTAAGAACAAATGCTTGGTCATTTTAACTGCCAGTGCATGTTAGCGTGGCTAGTGGAGCGACTCCTTCTTTTCCTTTGGCAAAACATTCTTCATTCAAGTTGGGCATTGGCCTGATACTAGTGTGTGTGTGTGTGTGTGTGTGTGTGTGTTTAAATACTGATTTGTGTTGCTGCTAATGTGAAGGACTATGAGCCGACCGGCAATACACCAATGAGGTGTGAGGTTGATGTGCCAAGCAAGGCGACGATTGAGTCGCTCAGGGCCATGCCCATGGAATCCCTCGTTGAGGAATTCCGGGAGAATCATCCCTATGGAGGATCAGCTGGCAAGGAACCAAAACCATCCATGATACCACGCTCGCCTCTTGTCCAACTCAACTGACTGCAATGGTGACGACAATGATGGTAGATTCATGTGAGCTCCTCCTTTCTGGTGACTAGGAATTCTGTTTGTAATTGCTTATGTACTTCATATATTTTTATGTTGTTGGAAGGTGGAATGTAAGAGAGGGTATAAAGCTGAATATAGTCCATTGGAATAGCTTGGTCCCACCTCAGGATACAGCAAATCCCTTGGATTAGCGGCTTCCTATATTGAAAGGAGGTTTTGTAGGCTCTTTCTTTGATCCCTAATGGATGGGATAAGGTGGGAAAAAAAAAAAGAAAAGAAAAAGAAAACCTGTTATGGATGGTTTGTTCAATGTTCTTGTTTTTTCTCAAAATAACCTCCAATTGTTGCACTCTGTAAGTAAGAACCGGCCTGTCTCTATTTTGAATTTGGTTGTGTTACTGGCTACTTGGTGAAATACAACATTTGTATTGTTTTTGTTTTTTGTTTTTCGGGGGCGGGATTGTATGAATCTCAGTGCAAGTATACTTACAATATACTTGGTGCATTGGTGGGGGCCCAGTGATCTAGACCATCTTCTGTGTCCCACGATATAGATTGTTCAATGATCATTCCCTGTGAATAACCCATATTTAAACATTCAGGCTGCCAATCGCTCTCTTTTATTTATTTATTTTTTACAGTGGAATGTGGAGTGTTGTATCTTGCATCTCCTTGGTCTATTTGCAGACCTCAAGTTGAATGGTTAGGATCGTATTGTCTATGAGTTTTTTGGGCATGTTGTATTCAATGTGGTGTCTAAGAAATGATCTGGATTGAGTGTCTGCACTGCATGTTGTATAAATTGAAAACTCGAGGGTTAAGTTTATATGATTCTTTGAAGAGATGGCTGCATAATGCGTATTTTGTAGCCATGAATCTGTTTTAGTATCCATGGTTCTTAAGTTGGTGCAGATGGGTCTTTTCGTTTGAGATCCATAGCGTTAATAGTGGGACCCTCTGTTGATGGATCATGACCCAATCGGTCACCTAGATTGGAAGATCTTGGCTGTTCAACCATGGCTTCTTTTGATTGAATCTTGGCTGTTGCCGTAACTTTATCTTTTAGGAGAAACATACAGACCCTATCGAACTGAATGCTGTCTTTTGTCTGACCAGAATATGTACATTGCTCTTGTTTAAGTTCTCACATACCTTTTTCTGTACGCCCATCGACTGTCAATGGCACACAAAAGGGTGAGACTCGACAAAAAACCAATTTCTTAATGTGTCCAAAAAGTTGGATCTGGACCGTTTAATCTTGGGTTTGGTCCATCTGGAGTATGGATTGACAATCCTATGTTACACAACAATATAAAATAATGTATGCATAAAACATCTCATGTGCAAAAGCAATCACAACATGTGTGTGGATACAGGACCGTTAATGGATGAATGGACAATCACAATCTATCTAATGTTGTAAGATAGAAAATGTCCAAGTGATCGACTATATATCATAGAAAGAATTAGTCACATACGTTGATACCACAGCCTCTCATGTAAGCATTTCGGCCAACATGCCTCGTGTAGAATTTCTATTGCATGCTAGTGAAGATCACTTATCTTGAAAAAAATCAATCCTATCCACTCATCAGATGGGTCCACCTGAGTTGTGAAACAACCTGATTTTGGGCCAGATGAAGGGTCTCATTGGCCTGGATTTTGGATACACTGCATGGTTAGCTCCCTATTGAAATCAACAGTAGGTGTTCCCTCCACAGTGGCCCACTTGAGTTTTGGGTCAGGCTGAGTTTTTAGTAGGTCACACATCTGATGGAAGGGTTGGATGTCATCAATACATCAGGTGGCCCACCCGTAGCAATAGGTTAAGGACATTATGGTTATAGACATATAGTCATGGTCCCCGTTATGGTAAGCAGTGGAATAGCAAACAAACGGTTGTTTCTACTCGTTGCATGGTTTTTGTTATGACCGTTTGGTCTACCTTTGATGAGTGTGGGCCTGAAACCACTTCCCCTTTTGAAACCTTTGCCCCCACCACCTCCAGGCATGACACGACCACCAAATCTACCATGATCTCCCCTCGTCCGTCCATTCAAAGATCTGCTATGGCTGCTGATGTGAATGAAATGCCCACCGTCTGTTTGCCATTTCTTGCTCGTATACTTGTCAGCTTGTTCCTGCACATAAGCTGGTAGACTATGGTATTAAAGCTAACACAAATACTAATACTGTTAGGTAATGTTTTGAGAAAAAAATATTTCCTACAAAAAAAAAGATTTGGTGGACCTAATAAAATTGCTTGCTTTGGATTATTAATCTGATAGGAAACGGGATTCCCATGATGTCGAGCTCTGTGGACCCCACCATGATGTGTGAAGGACATCTATCCCATTAATTAGTTGCACCCTCCCATGGTCAGCCATGGGAATAAAATTCAGGCCAATCCATGAATTTGGTGGGCCACACAGACAACAGTTGAGAGTGGATGCCCACCCATTGAAACCTTCCTGATTGTGTATAGGTCCCAATGAGATGTGGTTTAGTCATCCAGCCCATCGATTGTGCGTGTTCCAATTGCATGAGGGGTCAGAACAAAATTTAGACCATTCAAAAGCTCAAGTAGCCCACATCAAGTGATTTTAGATGTTTTGGTCATGATTTCCATAATTTCAGCCGGTGCGGCCCATCTGAGTTTCGAATACGGAGGATTTTTGGTACATACCTGACCTAAAGGGAACCTACCAAATGCACGGTGTGGATGTCCTTCATACATCACGGTGGGGCCCACAGATCTCGACCTCATAACATAGTCTAACATGTTTGATTCCATGAACCACAGTTCGTAATGTACATTTATCTGCTTTAGAAATCCAATAGATTTTCTTTTATAAAGCTCGACTAATCTCTCTCTCTCTCTCTCTCTCTCTCTCTCTCTCTCTCTCTTGTAATATTTAACATTCAAATATATAAATAATATTCCGAATTTTTAAATAACATCCAACCATTCATTCAATCCCAATACATGGTTGCATGTTTGCGTGTGGGGTTGTCTCACACACGCAACTAGTTGTGGGGTAAGAAAACAGTATAATTAGTTTCACGTGGAGTCCACCATGGGTCTGTTTGTAATCTAATCCATCCAATATGGTTGTCCCACCACAAAAATGAGATGGCACAAAGATCACACCGATCCAACCATCATGTGTACCACATGATAGAAAATAATAAACACCCAAAAGCTTCCGACTTCAAGTGATGGCCAGCTTGATGGTGGGACCACCATGATTGATTTTTGATGTATCCTATTGTCATTATAAGGTGACCCATCAGACCGGTTGGATATCATACAGACACACCTTAGTTGGCTCCACACCCTAACTAGTTGCAAAAGAAGGTGAGATTTTCTCTTTATATAGGCATGTATGTCAGTGCATGGAAAACGTTACCACGGTACCGTTATTAGGCTATTGTGGGGCCCATGTGATATGCGAATCAGATTTATCTTGTCCAATGGGGTTGCCCTTCGATGTTGGGTGATGGGGGAAAAAAAATTCAGAACGATCTGGATCGTAGATGGGCCACACCATGGGGACAGTTGGGAGGGGAACCCAACCAAAAACCTGCAGGGAGGTTTGTTTGGCCACCATGTTGTGTATATGTCATCAAAGTCATTTATCGGACACACCCCACCAGGATAAAGTGACACAAAAAAAAAATAGGCCATTTCATAACTCAGGTGGGCCACACCATCTGAATTTAGAGGTTTTATGGATGATTTTTGACATTTCTCCTTATTGTGTGGCTCACCTGAGTCCTGAATCAGTCTGATTTTTGGGCCTGACAATGGAAATAACGGGGCTAACACAATGGGCGGAGTGGATCAGATGCACACATCGTGCCGGCCCTACAAAAGCATGGTACCACCGCGAGTACCATGTGGGCGCAACCCATGCATGTATGAAATGATTCAGTTACAAGATTAACGGTAAAAAATGATCACGCGTAATGTTCTTATGTAATCTAACCTGTCCATCATGCATACACGTCCATGGTTAGACGTGGCCACAAAAGGCAGACCAAACCATGAGTCAAGTGGGCCACACCACAAGGAACAGATGAGCACAGATGATCACCATGACTCACGCTGTTGTTTATATGCCATCCAATCCATTCATTTGACACATCCACTTCAGAAGACGAGAAACCTAAAAAACTAGGCCATTTCGAAACTCAAGTGGGCCCCATCTCAAATCAGTGGTAGGCATTCCCTCTCAACTATTCCTGCAGGTGTGGCCAACCTGAGCTTTCTATCAGCCTGATTTTTGGCCCTACAGGCCAAAAACAAGTAGATACATCTACAGATGGTTCAGATGTCATATGTACATGACCCCGGACCCATTTCAGCCGTTACCACCATAGAATGATTTCCATCAAAGCAATAGAAAAGAGATACCAGATCCAACGATGCTGAGCTTCTGAGAAACAGAAAGGTGAAAGTAGGAGAAGATTACAAGAAGCCATGCTATTTTATTCATTCCCATCTCTCTCTCTCTCTCTCTCTCTCTCTCTCTCTCTCTCTCTCAAACGCCAAAGCTACGTGAAAATTTCAAAACAAGAAAATGGTGGTGTACCGGATTTTAGTTATATATGTAATTGTAGATTGCAATGCTAGTTCACCACCATTACCCTCCACATTATGAGCCCATTGTGGATGGAAAATAACACCAAACTCTGAGACAATGTTAACCATCCGATTTCTCTCCTTGAATTTTTACCGCTGACGTATTAACCGTCCATTGGATAGTGGTACAGATTGGGTGGTGATGATCATTCCCACCGGCTGGATTTCAAGCTCGGCACAGTCGGCGTGCTATAGTTTTTACCATGTAGATTGATGTACATGTGTTCCACGTAGATAAGGTGCATGTTGATTGACGTACATGTGGAACACGTAGATAAAGTGGATGTGGAGGAGTTAATTCCAGCTAATGAAAAAGTGCCATGGTGTACATTGGAGATATGATGAACAGGTAAAAGACTCTTTGTATTAATTTTTCTTATTGGATATAAATTCACATATGACGCTTTTTCATTGATGGGGATTTGATTTACGGTGGATTCTAAATAACACTAGAATGAAACCATAATATTGGGAGACATGCGAAGGAAGAGGTCTTCTTTGAGATATGTGGTCTTTAACTTCTCAATTCCCTACACTTGAGACTTACTCTCTCCTTGAAATAGTAAATTTAAGGCTTTAAGCAGTACAAAGCTTGGTAAATTAAGCTTAAACTACAATGAAATGTGTGGGCCCACTATGATGTGTGCATGGCATTCAATCTAGCCATCATATGCGTTCCCTCATTTTTTTCGTTTGGCATCCAAAATCAGGCCGATTCAAAACTCAGGTGGGCCACAACATTTAAGATCACACCTAACATAGATAAGAATTTCATTTTACTAGAAGCTCCATGGCGCCAAAGTGATTTTTGTATGACATCTACTCCATTCATCATTTTGGCAGCTCTTGTTAGAACGTTATCCCTGAAATGGGGGTAGATAAAAAATTCAAGCTGTGCACAATATAGATGGAAGCACCCACCGTTGAAACCTTCCTGGTCCACTTTGATGTTTATATGCCACCCAACCCTTTTACAGGGCATTCCCCACCCGGATGAAGGTAAAACATGAGTATAAGTGCAATCCAAAACTTCTATGATCCCAAAAAGATTTCAATGATTCAATTCCCACGGCTACTTTAGGTGTGGCTTACCTGAGTTTTATATCTACCTCATGCATTACTTGAGTTCATGTGCTAACATGATCTGGTGTAATAGATGAATGGAGTGTATGTTACACGGACATTAAGGTGGGTTTTACTCATCTTTTGGTCATATGAGCTCCGTATAACAAGGACGGAATTTGACATTTGCCTAAAACTTTTAGAATCATATGATGTGGCCACCTTAGTTTTTAAGACAATGCCTATCCACTTGGAACGTTTGATTGAGCCAAGCTTGCAAGAGTGTATAGGTAGAGCTGCCGTTCCAAAGCCCGGCCGGCGGTTGACCAGCCCATGTTGAGATGTGGGTTGACCTCTCTCATTAGGAAACGCCCCCCATTAGAGAGAGGGTTACTTTTTATAGCTTCATTGGTAAACCTAATTAAGCTAAGCCTTTTCATCTACTCTCTCTCCTTTGGTGTCATATATTTAAAAAGAAAGATAATGTTGATATAGAAAACTAGGTTAGCCTTCTTTGGACCTTTGCGTGCTTGCACAAGAAGAAGACCCTGGCTAAGAAGAGATTTTGCGTACCTTTACTCATGTTAGCGCATATTTTTAACCTTTTGAGGATGGTGGTGTATATGACAATACTTCTTGGATGGTGATTGTGTACTACGGAAGATATTTCTTTTGAACGTGTCGTGATTGATTTCCTGAGATACTTGACGAATATCTCGGACAATTGTAAGTGTATTTGAATTCCGATGTAGTAGTCTATCCGAGGTCGATGTCTTGGTGACTTCCGAGACTGATGTTATTTTTCGGTTCTCAAGTAATCCATAGTTTTCGAGTTTGTACATCCGGTCAGTCCATTTTTATCCATAACGAATAATAATTTATTTTTTTGAATATTTCTTAATAAGAAGTTCTTGTATAAAAAAGAATATAAGAGAGATAAGTAATATATATATTTATATTTCTTTTATTTTATTAAAGAAATAAAAGTACTCTATATTATTATTATCCTGTGGTTCTAGGTATATTGTCAAGCCATGTAAATATCTAACTCTTATCTCTTATTTTAAGACAATTTACCTTTTAGTTTTTTATAACTTTTTATTTATGTGATTTGGCATTACACGTGGGATATATTTCCACAACAAGTCATTACCACCCTAATAAACAAACATCACCAAAAAAATAAAAAATAACCAACATAAATGACTATGGTTTTAGAACATAAACCAGTGGCCCACTTTTGTAACGGTGTTGTTTCTATCAAATTTCACCAATCTAATATGCCGAAACTAAGCTAAGATTATTAAAAATGATCAGAAGGTTAGGATGATCAAGGCCAAGACGATTACCACTATTACATTAAGTCCCACATCAAACAACCGGTGATTACTCGCAGCTGCACTGTGCCTGTTGTGATTATTGCGGCCATGTGCACCACCACCTAAGTATAATGGGTTGATGCCAGTGCCACCTGTTGAACCTCTGCTGCTGCTGCCACTGCCTCCACCATGAGCAGATCCACCCTGACCGCCGATGATGTGATCAACGGACACGATGCGTCCAGGCTTCTCACTTGTATCCGTTTTGGCTTGTTCTTGCACATAAGCTGCAAAAGCACGAAGGTTTTAGTGGTAGCACCATGGTTACTGTTGGACACAGGCCAGTGAGGCCCACTGGGGGTGAGTCTCATGAGTTTGGCCTATTTTTTTAATCATTTTTTTCTTTTTCTTCCGTTTCAACTTTAAATGAAGATTTATATGAGGATACATGAATAATACCAGATCATTTCTTATCTTATCCAAACTCCCTATCCTTCACTTATAAATGGGAAGAGGCTCTCCCATGAATAATATATAAAGCAACAACAAGAGAAAAAGGAAATCGAGAGATTGATGTTTGGCGACAATTTAAACTAATCCGAGGCCATCTATACTCTGCTCCAGTAGTGGTTGGTGGACCACTAGATCTGAACAGTTAATCTTCGGTTTTGTGGAGGTTCCATATCATGTAGATCGTTAGATCTTGAGGGCTCACTCTTCCGCACAGACTTTCAGACTCGGTGACTCGGACCGTTTTGTCTAGTCTCGAGTCGAGCCGCTAATTCAGCTGAGTTGGAGGTATTGAGTTAACTCATGGGACTCGTCCATGTCTTTAAACCATAGGCAGCACTGATAGGAATCAGATTGGTTACTGAGTATATATCGTGTTGAGTAAACTCTGTGGGCCCCATTTGATGTTCGTGTCTTATCCACGCCGTCCATCCGTTTTTGAGCTCACTGCAGTGCATGAGCCCAAAGTTGAAAGCACATCCAAAGCTCAAGTGGACCACACCACTGGAAAATGTAGGATAATGACGTCCATAGTTGAAACCTTCCTAGGGCCCACATTGATGTTTATTTGTCATCCAACCAGTTAATAAGGTCACACGCACACACATATAGAGAAACGCTTAGCTGCGAACCGGTTTGCACGTCATTACGTGCAAACCTTCCTATCAACCTTCTGGACGAAGGCGCACTTATGTGCGAGTTTGAAAGAGTGAGTTTCATTCTCTGTCACGCCTCTTCACACTATTCTCTAACTCCCAAGGATACGGCAAAATCCTTTCACATGAAGTTCTTCCATTGGATGCTAAGTGGGTCCCACAAAGATGTTAGTAAGCTGATATTTGTTGTTTGCCAGCATCCATGTTTGTATGACCTAATCTACTAGTTTGATGTCAAATAACATCACGTTGGGCTCTAAAAAATATTTAACGGTGAGAATCATTATTACCGCTGCTTCATGTGGTGTGGTCCACTTGAGATTTGGATCTGCCTCATTTTTGGGATAATGCCCTGAAATTATAAGGAAAAATAGATGAACGTTGTAGATAAAACCCACACATCATGTGACCACTCAAAGCTCTTACCGATTCCTAGCCGGAGACGGGCTGCGTAGGACGCAAAATCGGATTGCTACTGAGTAAACTCAGTCGGGCCTACCCTGAATGTATGTGGTCTATCCACCCCGTCTATCAGTTTTTACATCTAATTTAAGGGGTTGTGCCCAAAATTGAAGGATATCCAAAGATAAAGTGGATCATACCACTGGAAATAGCGGGGATGATGATTTCCACCATTGAAACCATTCTAGGCCCAACGGTGATGTTTATTTGTCATCCAATCTCCATGAAGGGAAAAAACAAATATAAGCTTGATCCAAAACTTCTGTGACCCCCAAAATTTTTTCAACGGCAAAAGTTCGATTCAACTGTTTCCTGTGGTGTGGTCCATTTGAACATTATATATGCCTCAATTTTTTGGCTCAGGTCTTAAAATTCTGGTAAAGTGGATGGATACATAAATCCAGTGGACCTCCCAGAGTAAGTGACGTCACCAAGTTTTGTGGGCCCCACTATGATGTATGTGTTATATCCACATCGTCCATCTATTTTGAGATATCATTTTAGGGCATGAACCAAAGAACGAGGCAGATAAAAATCTATAGTGGACCTCACCACAGAAAACAGTGGGGAGAGCGATTCCCACCGTTGAAACTATCCTAAGGCCCACTATAATTTTTATTTGAAATCCAAACTGTTAAAAAGTTAAAAAAGACATGAAAGAAGGGATGAAATCCTTAGGAGGATTTTAATGTTCAATATTCAATCACTATTGTTTTCTTGTGGTGTGGTCCACCTGAGATTTATATCCATCTTATTTTTTGGATAAAGCCCTAAAATTATCTGTAAAAATAGATGAATGGAATGGATGAAACACATATATCATCGTGGGCCCACAGAGCACCGACCACCAGCCACCGGGCTGGTGGCAGGGGGAGTGGCCATTCCGTTTCCGCGGATTTAGCACTGAGTTACTCGGTATGCTCTCATCGTATTGAGTAAACTTTATTGGGCCCACGATGCATGTATGTGGTTAATCCACACCGTCCATTAGTTTTCCCACTCATTTAAGGGGTTGAGACCAAAATTGAAGCACATACAGAGCTCAGGTGGATCATACCATAGAAAACAATGGGAATAATGATTTCCACCATTGAAATCTTGTCAGGCGCCACAGTGATGTTTATTTGTCATCTAACCTGTTCATGAGATTAAAAAAATGGTTGAAGGAAAAAAAATAAATAAAAGCTTGATCCAAAACTGTGTGGCCCACTTGAGATTTTGATCTACCTCAGTTTTCGTTCATATCATAAAATTATTTTTAAAAATGTATGAATGGCGTGGATTTATCACTAACATCTTCGTGGGACTCACCTATCATCCCAGCAAAAGAATTTCATGTAAAAGTCTTCCGCTGCATCCTTCGGAGAGTTAGAGAATAGGGTGAAGAGGCATGCCAGATAAGGAAACTCGCTCTTTCACTCTATGCTAGGATAAGATAAAAAATAGCATTACATTGTTGATTTGATGTGATGTGTTGGTTTAGCGAGGGTACGGAGCTCTTTGATCTTCCTTATATATTATAGAATTTAAACTTTAAAGTTGCTGAATTTTTGGTATCACACGTTTTTAGTTTATACTATCTTTGGTCATTCCTAATTCAAATAACATATCTTTTGAATGACCATTAGCTTGCTTCATATTTTAATGTTCACATGAACCTTTTAATTCGCTATTAGTATGAGCCTTATAATTGGTAAGTGTATGACTTATAAAGTTGTTCCATGTTATATTTTTATTATATTATTTATTAGAACTAATTATTTGTTAAATACTGACAAAAATTGAGAGAAAGATCAACTCCCACCAAAACAAGTTTAATTCTGGTTTACAGGATTAGTTTGTTGTTACAGGAATTGATGAGATAGGAAAGCAATGCAACTGTTATATGTCTTAGTGTATCAGGTTGATGCAAAAATCTGGTTAACCCTCTCTGGACCTCTGAGTACCTGCACACGAAGACGACGAATGAGACCCTGGCTATAGCAGGGGGACCCTTCGATGCCTAAATTAGAATCAAGTGATCCGGGTCCAGTAGAGTTGATGGTTTGCTGGTGCGTAACTTTCACTGTAGATGGCCCCCCTATTTATGGGTCTATGAGTGGTTACATGGATGAAAATGCTTCCTGAATAATAGGCGCGGATGACAACCATTTCCCGAGATCCTCGGCTATGATAAGGTTGAATGGTCGAGACTTGAAAACGTATGAGGCTAGTAGCCGAGGACCGAGGTCGACCATCCGAGCCGACCTCAGGATTCAAACCTATGGCCGTTTTGACAATGACCTCCCCGAACTGGGTGCTCGATAAGCTGTTGGTTGGTTATTCTTCCAATATATCTTTGGCACATGAGGCTAGTAGTCGAGGTCGACCATCCGAGCTGACCTCAGGATTCAAACCCATGGTCGTTCTGATGACGAGCTCCCCGAGCTGGGTGCTCGATAAGCTGTTGGTCGGTTCTTCTTCCAATATATCTTCGGCCTCTTGTCGAATTCTTGGGTCGTGGCTGAATATCTAAGAAGCAGAGCCGAGTTGCCTTCATTTGGAACCTTAATGGTAACTTGAAGGCACCAAGGATGACCATCCTCTTCATCTTATTGTACGGTGTGGGGGCTCTCTTGTAGGCCCCGAGTAGCGTGAGTGTAGCAGCTCTGCATTTGGTCCTGCGCGGGATCGTGCCTCGAATACTTCTCCAGGGAATCTGAACGAGAGCTCAAAAATGGATGGGACCGTGGGAGAGCTCGGTGTTTGTCCTCTTTTGAAGGAAGTAAAGATACTTCATCTCCTCGAGGATGAGGCCATCGGGCAGGTAGGCGGATCTCCTAACGGTGAATCGCTGCTCTTATTTGGCCGTCAAGGAACTCCTTGGTCAGGATCGATGCCAACCGACCTCACGATGTGCACAGATATCCAAGCTGACCTTATTTATCTGGTCAGTCTATTTTTACCTATAACATATTAAATTGTAAATAATTTATATTTGACATGAAATATTATGTGTTGTTTTGGTATGTCATTGGTATGGACCGTGACATGGTCCATGTCAAGTTTTTGTCACATAATTGATAAATGAGAAGATTTTTAGTGCACCGTTTTATGTATCTTATTTGTCAATCATGCGAGTCCTTATGTCATGTAGTCCGTTGAGTCATTGGAAGTTGAAGATCGAAGCCACAAATAGAGGTGGAGCATTAAGGAGCAAAAAACATGTATATGATATATCTTGGTGACCCTAACCCTTGACCTAAAACAACTCTTAAACCTCTAAATGATCATTAACCTTATAGGTAAACCTTATTGATCATCCCTTAAGCCATAAGAGCCTTAATTAATCATATTTAGATTGACTTTAGAGGTCCTGAGTTGCTAGAAAATTTGCTTAATTTCAGCAACCTTTTGTCCACCAAACCCACATTCGGTCTAACCAAAATTAGCTGAAACAAGATTGCGTGTTGACGCAAAATTCTGGGTAATTCGACTGCAAACGAGTGCCACTTTCGGTTGCATCGAACATGGTCTTCGGTGCGAACGAAAACCACTTTCGATGCGATTGAAGATGCCTAAGTTTGTCCAATGACTTTCCTATCTAATGCGGTGCGACTGAACCCTAATTCGGTGTGACCAAATACTAGCAATTTTTGCCTGTTTTATGACCATTGGAACTCGTTTTCTTTATATAGAAGATAGGTTTTTGAGTATATTGATGTGTTTTTGGTGTACTAGAAGCTTATGTGATTCCATGATCATATCTCTCATCCCAAACATTTAAACCAATGAGTTCTAAGTCATCTTCCTTGAGATTAACACTCTAATGGAGATTCTAACTTCTACTTTGAAAATGAGCTTGAACTCCACCATTAGAATTTAGAACTGACTTTTATAGGTATACCATTGTCTAAATCCTCTAGAAGACCCATTTATGTGAGTTCCTAGAATTACAACATTCTCATTAGTTGTAGGAGATTTACCAACCTCTCATCACCTTTGTCACCCCAAAGGAGCATCACATGCAATGTGGTTGATCTTAGAGTTGAAGCATAGGTAATACATCGACATCACGATCAGGAGAGCAGAGGGGAGCTGATTAAAGCACGAGAAAGCATCGATCAAGTAACCCGAGAAGGCGCTACAAAAGGAGCTCATTTCGGCAAGTAAGTTGTCAGTTGTAAGAGTCCGTGTATACTCTTTCCTTGTGTACGATTAAATGTAGAGTTTGAATTACCAAACTCGATTAGGTTCTTGTGTATGACCTAAATTAAAGTCCTTGTGTAAGGCACTGGACATGGGTGTGTACATGTTAGTCTCCGAGGGAGCCTCCGGCGGAAGTAAACATAAGTCCTTGGATTAGGACCAAAGTTTGTGGCGAGCCTATAGAAAACCATGTAAGTCTTTGAGAGAGCTGACTCTTATGTAGGATTGTAAAGGTTAGAGGTGAACCTAATTTAAAACCTTTGATAGTGAAATCCGGTACACTTATGGGTTGAGTGAGTCCGCCGGGAGTGGAGTAGGAAAACCAAACCATTATACATGTTTGTGTTTAAGATTGTATTTGAGCAACTTGTTTAATTATACTTATGTGACTGAATGTTTAACTATACGTATGCAAGATTAGATGAATATTAGGAGTTGATAGGTAGCATATCCCATACACACATGTACACTATCCTTTATATACTAGTTACTTGAATGATATATCAATTGTAGTCTATGTGATTGGATATTCTATTGGCTTGGAAGCCCCATAGTTAATTATTTTACTTAAATTAATTTGTATATTAGTTTAAGTAGACAGTTGTGTTTAAAAGACAATTTTTATTTGGTCCTAATTACCCTCCCTTTAGGACATAACCTTCATTCTGTAGCTTCGCCAAGCTTTTGGGTATCTTGGTATCCTAGTCCACGCAATTTCAGAGGTAACCGTAAGGACCTAAAAACAGTTGTGGCCTATCAAACGATGCCACGTATACTAGTCGTTTGTCATGGGTCAGCCATTAGTTGCGCACACGTCATACCCTCGTTACATGGACAAGAATTTCTCTTGAGTTGTCACATGTTAGTGATAGCTATATACTTTTCTGCATGAATGTGAATAATGCACCATGATGTTATGCCAACTTCGCGTAGCCATTACGCCGCTCCTTGAATATTTTCGGTTATAGGGACCATGAGAGACATCATGGTGCATTGGCTGAACTCATCACTCAGTGTGACTGTCTTTTGGTTGATACCCAATTTTGGTCATGAGGCTATCGCAGGGTTAGCTGGCTCTGCCACGTGAGTGGGATTATGTGACATGTGTGTCCTTGCTGTACTAGGTAGGCTTATCCCTTTTTGGTATACTCACGACTTTATGGATCATGATCTCATTCGGCTGTCAGATCAACCGAAGAAAATTTTCTTTTTTTCTTTTGTTGAGATTTTGGTCCCACATCACATCATCTGAGTTGTTAGATCTGATGCGATAAGATCAAGCATAAACACATATATAATAATATTATTAAACTTATGATAAATAGTAAATTGTCTTCTTCCTCTGCGATGGTGATAATGGGGAAGAAGAGATAATTATCTTCTTCCTCTGCGATGAACCTAAAATCCATGAGGAGCCTTGAATTTATAAGATAGAAAAATCTCTAAGCAGAGAAAATATTATTGAGAAATATGAATAAATATGCCTCTTTACAAAGTAATTGATATTACTTATATAAGCCCTAAGCTCTAAATTCATAACTTTCTCAACTTCATAAACTTATTATAAATAGTAATTTCGTTTAATTCTACCCAAACTCTCCTAAAAGACTTTAAAAAACATCTTTCAATGATTTCAAGATTCACTAGATCCTAGAACAACTAAAATCAATAATAATTTCACCTACTAAAGTAGTAAATTTTGGCTTAAAATGCAAATTTGACCTTAAAATGATTGAATTTTGCAGAACCATTTAAGGGCTGATTGCCATCGGCACTGGCTAAGATATCAAGCTCGTTGTAGCTTTCCAAAGACATTATGCACATGGATGGATAGAAAAGTTATGGCCGTCGAAAGCTATAATTTCTACTATGCTAATTTTTTCACTTCATCAGCATCTATCCAACCTGATTTCTCTTAATCCCGACTTTCTATATGATTGCCCTTATGCTACATCAGTGTAGGTCTAAAAGTTCAACTTGAAATACAAAACAACTTAGCATACCAACTTGATTTTACCTATTGAATATGAACAGTTGGTCATTTTATTTTTTACCATTATTAATTAGATAGTTTAGAAAATGAGATGCAACTCAATTGTAATTCTATACTCAATTTAAACTTGCCAATCTGGCAAACAGGTTGAATATAGAGTCGGGTCAAACCCAACCCATTAAATTAATGGGTCAGCTATTTTTGCATTGGACCCAAATCAAACTTGACCTGAAGATCTGAGTCCAAAATTCTAACCCATTTTTAAAATGGGTTAGGGTTGGGGTTTCGCTTTGACACGACCCATTTGCATCTCTAGATGCAGTGATTATTAATACTCTCTCCCTCTTTCAAAATCTCTAAACGAAGAAAATAGAAGAAGTGAATACCTGTGGCGGTGATGCTAAGCTGTGGAGGTAGGAGGTGAAGGTAGGTGAAGAGCACCAGAAGCAATGCTATTTTCTTCATTACTCTCTCTCTCTCTCTCTCTCTCTCTCTCTCTGTGCGGGGGTATCAGGTATGGGAAGAAAAAACAGGGTGCGGCTTCGGTGGATACCGGGATTCACCAAAGTCGGTGGATACCTGACTGTGGGGCCCACCTATGTTTTTTCCTTATATCCACGCCGTGCATTTGTTTTGAAAGACCATTTTAGTGAATGGTTCCAAAAATGAATCAGATGCAAATTTTAAGTGGACCACACATCAGGAAATATTCTTGGGGCTACTGGAAAGATTATTTTTCATCCAAACTGTTGATAAGGTCACAAAGAGCTGGATGAAGGGATCACAGAAATATTAGCTTGATCCAAAACTTTTGAGGCCAATAAGAAATTTTTAATAGTCAATCACTAGTTTTTTCTGTGCTGTGGTCCAATTGAAATTTGAATCTGCTTCTTTTTTTGGATCATTCCCTAAAATGATCTGTCAAAACGGATGGACGGTGTGGATGTAAGGAATATACATCTAGATGGGCCCCACAGTCAGAGATCCACCGACCTCGGTGGATCCGGGGATCTGATGATAGTTGGTAAACACGTGTCCACCACCTAGTGTACTCGGAATCGGCGGTGACCCCTCCAGTACCGAGTTCGGTACTGGTTGGTTCTGTGCACCACACAATGATATATGTGTTTTATCCGTGCCGTCCATCCCTCCACTACCGAGTTCGGTACTGGTTGGTTCTGTGCACGGTGCACAATGATATATGTGTTTTATCCGTGCCGTCCATCCATTTTTCTAACTGAGTTTAGGGCATTATGAAAAAAAATGAGGCAAATCCAAATCTCAGGTGTACCACATCACAGAAAACAATGGTGGTTGAATGACCACTTTTAAAAACTTCTTGGGCAACAATGTTTCGGGTCAAGCTGATATTTGTATTTTCCCTTCATCATTCAGGTCTGTGTTACCTAATCAACATGTTGGATGTCAAATGAAAAATAATAGTGGGCCAGAAACTTTTTAATGGTGGGCGTTTAATCACTACTGTTTTGAGATTTGGATCTGCCTTGTTTTTAGGATCATATTCTAAAATGAGCTGGAAAAATGGATGGACGGCGTGGATAGAACACCTACATCATGGTGGTGGGCGATGGAGCTTTTACAGCACCGACCAGCACTAAGATCTCGGTACTGGAGAAGTCACTACCGATTCCGAGTTGGGCGCCGATCGTTATCTTTAGGGGTGGAGCCGGGAGGAAGTGCGCCATGTGATGTATTCACAACATCCGACCAGTCCATCATCGCCTCACATCACCTCAAATTAGCCACCTCAGGTGGGCCACACCACATGGAATAGGTTGAGAGGGACGCCCCCTGGATTTGCATGAGGTATCCACTATATATTTATAGAGAATCCAGACCGTCCAACCGATTTATCATCCATGGATGATGGGTCAAAACAAAATCAGGCTATTTTACAACTCAGGTGGGCCCAGACGAGAATCAAGGGTAAGCATCCCCTCCCACCTTGTTCCCGTGCTGTGGCCTACCATATTTTTGGATGGAGCTGATTTTCAGGCCGTCCGTTAACCTGAGGGGACGCGTCAGATGGACAGGTTGGATCGATACATACATTACGTGGGCCTCGCATCTTCCCGTAAGCTACGGTGGTAGAATGCCACTGGAGTGCACCTCCTCTTTTCTGCACCTAAAGTCAAAGATTCCAACATTAGTTTTCCACCGTTTAAAATTCCACCATAAAAGTGATCCAGACTGTCCAAAGAGCTGGTGCAGCTTTTTGATGAGACAATATTTTAATTTGGACCACTCAATTTTTAAAATTCAACCATCCATTTGATAGCTAACAAATTGGACGGTCAGGATTGCTTAATTAGTGCAATTTTAGATATATGCTCCATCCACCACGTGACCCACAATTTGGATGGTATGGATAGCTTTCAAAATGGTTGAGGACTATGACAGGAGCCTATCTCAGCTTTTTCTGACAGGACGTGCCGCGTTTGGTACCTGCGCTGGTACCTTTTGAAATTCGATAGATAGACTACAGTGTACTAAATAGTAAATGAATGGTGGAGAATTGTAACCGAGGGTTTTAATATAAGATCATCCAACCCGTCCATCGTATTCTTCACCTTACATTAATTGCATGTATATAAAATTATACTTACCAAACATTCAAGTGGCCATATCGCAGGAAAAAATTTGAGAGGCACCATCACCATTGATTAAAACAAGGGCCAACATGAATTAAAAAAAAACAGCCTGATTTTCGGTCCAATCCTTTATCCAGACCAGACGAATGGTTTGAATAGAATGGAATTTATACAAACAACATGATGGGTCTACGTAAATAAAGGCTGGACGTTATCATACAACTTATTCTTAATTAACTGATAATTCTATTTTTTTAAAAATTTAGAGTAAAATTCACTGTTTCGTAAGATAGGCGGGTTGGATTTTGCTGCCATTGGCCCGCAAAATATATCACACATCATATCCAAAGCACGTGCATGACAGCCACATGGAGCAACGGGGAGAGGATTAGCTGCGGCCTAGCCTCATCCACGATAGTGTAGTCTTTATCGTGGGGCCCACCTTGATATATTTATTCTATATCCACGCCGTCCATCTGTTTTATTAGTTTATTATAGAGCAGTGGACTAAAAATGAAGCAGATCCAGACAATACAAAAAGGAAACAGTTGTGATTGTACGGTCCACAGTTAAAACTTCCTAGGACCCACCGTAATGTTTCTGTTTATTTTCCATCCAACCCATTGAAAAGGTTACATAAATCTGGATGAAGTGAAAAAAAAATATATCAGCTTTGTACAAAACTTTTGTAGCCCATAATAATTTTATAATAGTCTATCACCACTATTTCCCATGGTATGGTTGAAATCTGCTTCGTTTTTAGCCTCATCACCTAAAATGATCTAGAAAAACGGATGGACCGCGTAGATATAGAATATATACATCTAGGTGGGCCCCAAAGTAAGGGCCACACGTAGTTCGCTCCCGTGTTCGCATGCAGTGTGTGACAATGATTATTTTCTATCTTCGTGACCCGCGGGTTGACTCGGCCTAACTCGCCAAATTGTGAGAGCTTGTGCACTACTCATCTGAGTCGGCCCATGTCAGACTCATGGTATCAGACTCATAGTGTTCAACCAGATCAGCTTCAACCGAGTCATCAGATCTTCGTACAACCCTGTCCACCGTACACCTAGAGTATGTGATAAATGTGGCCGTCCATCAATTCTACTGTTTATCTTCTTAAATTAATGAAATCGACTACTTAATTTTAGATCTTATTTGTTATTAATTATATTATAAGAAACTTAAGAAATATTATTATCGTTGAAAGAAAAGTTCTTAACATAAAACTAAAAAAATTACATTTCGAAGGCGTGCTTAGAGTGGAGTAGATGGGATGAGATACTATTTAAGGATATTGATGGGCTGTGAGTGGTTGTCCATTGATTCCATGAGTTTGCAATAGTCCAGGGTGGAGACGGAAGTGTGTTTATATGGGTTGTCGGATTGGGTAATGCCTCGGTAATAGACGTGGATGTGTTTGGAAATGCAAATATTATTAGTACTCCCATGCGGCCAGCCTGTTTGGTGCAACAGCCGTCCGATTGTGGTAATGAACGCCCTCCTACCGTGTGGTCCGGTGCAGCCTTGTATCTAACGACCCCACACTGTGGATCCAAGGTCTATAGATCACAAAGGGCCAACTGTGAGGTGGGGTTAGTTGGTGACCCACTCATATAAGGCCACGAATGCCAACTGGGCATTTTAGATGGTGAGTTCAGTTGGTAGGTGACGCATTGACGTAGGATCCATCAATCTTATTCGGTGCCGGTGTGGACCTGTCATCAATGTGGATTTGTGTCCACAAATACAGAAATGTTACGCTCACTTTTAACCTCAATATCTTATAAACAAGAATGATCAAATGCCATATAACATCATACATCAAGTATGCAGACCATGACGAAGTTTCAGTGGAGTTCATTAAAACAGTAGCTATAACATCCCGTTCAACCAGCACAGTGTCCTGTGGCGTCCGCGTAGGATTTGCCGCAGGACTATCCGTTTAAACTACTTATGGTGAGACAACGCAAGTAAATTAATCTAAGATTAACCCAATTGAGTAGACTAGAAGGGGCATGATAGGACCTAGTGCGGGCCGCCAAGCTAGATGGCCGTTTACACTTACCAACAGGCCGTGCGGGCTATACCGCGACGCGGGAAGGTCGAAAAACTATAAAAATTTAGGGAAGCATAGATCTCACTGGGCTTGTGGTCCATCGCGTACCACGGACCCAGTAAACATCCAGAAGTCAATTATCCACGCCGTCCCAGCGGCACTTGTAAAGTGCGACTCACCCCAGCTCACTAGTCTTAGAATCTGACACTCTTAAATGAAATTGAGATATAAAATATTTTAGCTATCGAATTTTTTCTAAATTTACGGTGAAGGTCCAATGTATTTTCCTACGCCCGTTCACAAAATCTGGGACCCGATCGTGGGACGGTGATCGTTGATTGCAAATTAGACCCGTACGATCAAACCCCATATCCGATCGTTTCCAAACTTTGCATGACCCTTCATCGGGCCATGAAGCACCCATCTTATAAGTTTCAGGGCTAGAGGGCCACCAGAACCGCTCCAATCACCGAAATGGACCCCACATGACCATTTAATGATTGGAACCGTATGATCAAACCCCATACTCATTCATCCGTTTGTTCCCAAACTTTGAATGACCCCTCATCGGGCCATGAGACACCTACGCACTGAATTTGATGGCTAGAGGGGTGATAGGGCCGCCCCAACACCAATAGGGAGTCCTATAAGGTTATTTTGGAAATTTGTGAAAACTTGAGGTCAAAAGGCCCAAATATAGGAAATAAAGCCCTAACTCTCTCATAACTCCCTCCTTTACCACAACCACCAAGGACTAAAGAGAGAGCTAGAGAGCAAAGAGGAGAGAAAGAGAGTGTGAGGGAGAGCTAGGAGGACCTTAGATCGAGGTGGGACCCAAGGGAATCAACCCTTTCAACTCCCTACCTCTTCTCCAAGAAGAAACCCTCTACCCCGACCGCCTATTCGTCCATTGATCGTCTAGGTAAATCTCTCATCCCTTTTTCTTGAAACCCATGTGTTGAGAAAGGATTGACATGAATTTCTAACATGCAAGTGCTTGCTTTAGGGATTCTGGCCGATCGACCTCAACGCCCTCATTTTTAGGTCATTTTCCAAGTCTCCAACGACCCATAGGTGCGGACTATTATCCTTAAGTGGCTTGGCATCAATTATAGTATGAGTCTAATTATTGTGATTGCTTGGATGATATATTTGGAAGATCTAGAGAAATCCTAGGAATGGTATGTTTGTTGAAATTATATGGAATTGTATGTTTGGTTCTCATATGATGTTGTTCTTGCCTCTCACATGATTTTGTGTATGGATGATTACATGCTCATGCCTTGTTTGATTTTCTCATATGGTATTGCTTTATAGTATGTATTATTCCTTACTCTCATGCATATGATTCCTTAAGATGAAGGAAGTGCTTAACTTCCTCACAAACCCACACAACTCACATGCACTATGTTTCATGATAATGATAGTTTGCTTGTTAGGAGTATCTGATTCGCATGATTGAGATGCATGAAAACATGATATTGTTATGGTAGTTAATAACCTGGATAGTTGGCATGTTATGGATCACCATTACACCCTTGGGTTGGTCAGGAACATGAGGAGAGACGGTAGTCCCATCGGTAGGACTATGCTAGGACTTAACCCGTGGGTTTGGGCGAGTGTGTACGGGTGACAGTAGTTCGACTATATGAGTCCCTTGTACCCGATGTCGCTCGTCATGCGCTCGCTTGACTCGTGTGGTCTAGCCTACTTACTGACTAACCTTGTTTGTTAACCTTGTTTGCTCACATATGTATGGAACCTGGAATACCCTACAACCGTTGTAGCCCGTCGATAATTAAATTGAAACCGATCCACCGCCTCGTTAGCTGGGCATGGTGGAATGTGACATTGTGTCCGAGCTGTCGGCCTACGTTGGGGTGACGCGCTTCCCTGTAGTGACCGCTAGAGATCCTTTTTTCTCGACACTCCCCATGTGCTTGAAGTCGAGGATGGGGAACCCGACGGGATCAAGGATCGCGGGGTCTCGGCCTCACACGTTGGGGGGCCTTGACCTAGTAACCAGTTTAGGGCATTGATATGTGGGGTATATCAGATTTTCCAATCTGCTGAATGAACGAACTTAATTAAGAACTCGGCTAACACGATCACATTGCATCGCACTAGTTAGGGTGATGACTCGGCAGTCGAGGTCGCTCTAAGGGAGTGTTGGCCATACGCGATCGTTAGATAGAGTCGTTCGAGGGAGCGTTGTTGCGAGGGCATGCATCATACCATTTATCATGCAAATGCTTTAATAAGATTAGTTCAGTGTTTATGAATGATTGTTTTTCATTAAATTCATATTATAATTGATGCTTGTTACAACTTGAGATTAATAGTATCCACTGAGTTGATCACTCACTCTCACTTTGAGACGGTGTTTTAAAACACCAACCAGACTCGCCTATAGATGCAGGTGATGCAGATTGGGAGGATCCTGGCGACGCGAGCCTCAAGGAGGAGGACGAGTTCTCCTAGTTTTAGTTGATGACCGGGTCTTCTTCGGATCCGTAGATGGAGCGTCGGATCGCTGAGTGGTGGACTCAGCTCATTCTTTTGGACATACAATTCTTTTGTGATTTTGTTAGGCAACACCATGGGAGACCCATTTATATTCTTTTGGACCTGTATATATACTAGATCTCTTTCATTTCAGTAGACTTGTGTGGTTGTGCTTTATGTTCCGGGAAATTCCAGGTTGTGCATTTAAACGAATTAAACATATAATAATGAGAATCAGTTATAAGTGACCTCGGGAACTCGGGAGTCGAGTGTATGCACGACCCCCGATTTTCAGGGCGTTACAGTAGCGAATATCCAAAGTCGGAGATTCCTACCTGCTCACCGGTTATGAGGAGGACAATCGACACTTCTCATTGCTGGTGAAGAAAACAGGGCACAACACTCGCCCTAACCCGCACCATCGTCAACTTTATATGGAGAAGGCCCGAGGTGTGAGTCGTCTCTTCCATCAGAGTGCGGTCCTGAGATGACCATCTGAAATGAAGATCACCCATTCCATCTCGTATCCCATAGAGTTTCGAGGGATGGGTGATATCTGTAGCTGAGATTAGAGCTGGGCAATACAGATCCGATCCGGTGGATCCAACCCGATCAGACCCAATCCGATCCGGTGGATCCAACCCGATCAGACCCGATCCAAACCGAACCGATGGCCTGGATCAGTCAGGATTGAGTTGGGTAATTTAGATTTGAATGAATTTTGGATCGAGTTCGGATCGTGGTGGATTCGGACCGATCCGATCCGAAATCCGCGAGTAGTATATATATGCATTTTAGATTTTTACCCTAAACCTAAAAAACTACCCGATTGCTATCTCTCTCTCTCTCTCTCTCTCTCTCTCTAAAAGCTCCAACCCCCGCCTATTCCCTCTCCCAAACCCTCACACTCCAACCCCCGCCTATTCTCTCTCTCTCTCTCTCTCTCTCTCTGTCTCTGTCGTCTCTGTCTCTGTCTCTGTCTCAAAGCTCCAACCCTAGCCTCCTATGCCGATGCGTGTAACGCCTGCAATTTGGAAAGTGACCCTGCACCGACTAGCTAGTTGGCGTCAAAGCTCTCTGGCCCACCATGAAGTA
This sequence comes from Magnolia officinalis, assembly GCA_021015155.1. Taxonomy (NCBI): domain Eukaryota; kingdom Viridiplantae; phylum Streptophyta; class Magnoliopsida; order Magnoliales; family Magnoliaceae; genus Magnolia; species Magnolia officinalis. The sequence goes on from JAJHSJ010000016.1 coordinate 43,378,371, forward strand.
TTTTTAAATCCACGCCATCAAAGCTCTCTGGCCCACCATGATGTATTTTTAAATCCTCGCCGTCAAAGCTCTCTCATAGCTCTCACGCACCATTAGGTATCTCTCTCTCATTCTCTCTCTATCTTTCATTCTCTCAAGTACAGAAATTGGAGAGTTAGAGCTTCCAATTTCGGTAGTTTTAGGGCCACAAATTTATGGTTTTTATGGATTTTAGGACAATGGAGTATATGAATTTTAGGGCTTCTAGTGTAGTAAATTTGAGGGCCATGGAGATTAAAAATTTTAGGGTTTCTGATTTTGTAGATTGTAGATTCATGTAGTTTGAAAATTTTAGGGATTTTTACTGTGAAATTTAAATCTGACTGAGTCGGACTCGGATCGGATTAGGTAATGCACATTTCGGATCGGTCGGATCGGATCGAGTTCGGGTCAGGCCATTAAGATTTCGGATTGGCTCGAGTTGAACCCAAGTTGATCCGATCCAGACCGATGCCTGGCTCTAGCTGGGATTTGCCGAATCCCTTAGGCGGTTTATGAGGGCGCCTGTGCTGAAGTCCAACCGCCGTCCCAAATAGTAGATGGGATGGAATTCAACATCATAACCCTCTTAACACGGTACAATCCCATCCACTGTGTTGGTCTAAACACGCCCTAATCATCCTATTCTAAATCACTTAATCGTTGTTACAATTGGCGGTTTAACAATCAGATCAACTTTTACAGGTCTGATCCCAATTCAATTAGTTTGGTACATGAGATCATAAGCGCTTAATCAATTTGAGTCGAATATGAGTCTAGCACGCTCGACATTATTCCTAATCACACATATTTGATTAAATTTAAGATATTCATAACGTGTGTAATAACACATTCGAATTGAACAATAATAGGCTCAAGCCTAATTTATAGGCCAAGATAATAAGTCCAAGCCTGGTTGGGCAAGTTCCTTGGGCATGTTAAGATGTGGGTTAATGTCACGAATTGGGAGATATTTCTCTCCTTCTCTCTTATAGATAAGAGGGTTCTCTCTCCCTTTCTTTGGACTTTGACACGTACTCTCACCCTTCCCATTCAATGTGGCTTACCCAAAGGAGATTAGAGGTAAAGAGAAGTATTTCATAATTTATTTTTTTAAGTATTCCTTTGTGGAAAGTTTTTGTACACATATAGTGTAAAAGAGGTATATCTTATACTTTTAGTTCTTATTAAGTGAAAGCTTTACATTATTGTCCTGTGAATATAAGTATATTGTCGAATCATGTAAAGCTTAGTAATTCTTGTTTATAATTTTTGATTTAATCATTTTTCTTTATGGTCTGTGTCTTATATCAACGGTGCATGTATTTTTTCACAACAACCGATAACTACCTCAATATATAAATATCACATAATAAATAAAAATGAATATGCTTTAGGACATAAACCATACAAAGTAGCCCACTTTTGTAACCGTAATGTTTCTATCAAATATCGACAGTTAATATGCCGAGACCAGGCTAATATGATGACGAATAATCAGACGGTTAGGGGGATCATGGCCAAGACGATTACCACCATTGCAATAAGGCCTACACCAAATGAACGGTGATTGCTCGCAGCTGCACTGTGTTTGTTGTGTCTATGCGAACCGCCACTAAAGTATAATGGTTTGACGCCAGTGCTGCCTCTAGAACCTCTACCAGCCGCGACCACCACCAGAATGAGCAGATCCACCACGACCACCACCAATATGAGCAAATCCACCATGACCACCTCTTTTGTGATCAACGGACCTGATGTGTCTCGGCTTCTCATTAGTGTCCTTGTTGGCTTGTTCTTGCAAGTAAGCTGCAATAGCCAATAGGTAATATCATGGTTACAAGAGTCAGTGACTCTCGGCCGGATGTTGTATTTTAAATTATTTTAAAATAATTTAGTGTTTCAAAATATCCGTTGGGACGGACCATGGCTGTGGCCAAAGGTGCGCATGTGCCCTACGGATGTGTCTTTTCACTAAAAGGTTATATCCTTTCAATTTTGTTTTGAAAAGTTATGTCTTTTGAAACCTAAGGGTCGCACCACTTGGGTTTAAATCCAATAGTCACAACCCTTTGTGAAAGGGTGTCTTTACAAAGTCTATAAATAGACTTTCTTTCATCTATTTTAAAAAAGTAAGAAAAAGTTTATTTTATATTAAAAGTACAGTTTAAGTGTTTTCTAGTTCGGGTTAAGACTACAAAGTGGTTCGAGCTCGTGTACAGTGAGTGCATCGCTGGGACCGGGTCATAGTTGTTGTATCCTGGAGGTCGATTGCTCTGGAAACCTGTTGCACTTGGGACGCTGTCCAAGGGGAGCAAATTCGATTTCAAGCCGAGTGACTTATGTCACGCCTCGACTTCTATAAACCGATAAGTTTTCTCTTTTTCTTAATTTAAATTTATTTTATTTAAATAGTTTTTCAAACTCCATATCCTAACAATCTTGAAATTGAATTTGTTTGAAAAACTATTTAAGAGTAATGGTTGTATCTATTTGGTTGGAATAACCCAAAATGAAACCACACCAACCCGATTTGTGGGCCATGACTCATATAATCTAGAGTTGACATATTCCATCTAATGGTCAAGATCTTGTAGATACTTGTTATGTAAGTTCTTTGGACCACATGTACAAAAGTGAACGTATGCACCGACTGAGAATAGTTAGAGTACTTTAGATCTTGATATCTATAAACGAGAATGATTAGACTATGATCAAACATTAAGAGGCCTGGATTCCTGAACAATTGGCTGGGTTCATTGTAACCCTCATTAGCACAAAGTATGATCCTCAAGTTGTTAGATAGGTCGGGGCTAAGGCTATCTTGGGTACTAGAGCTATAACCTACATATGGTTTTTATGTCTCAAAGACATGTTATTCTATCACACACATGTAAAATCCAATAAATCTATAGTGTCTACTTCTTAGATAATGTCACACCCTGTTCACTCATAAGAAAGCCTATATTTAGTAGATTTTCTCAAAATCATGATATGACATTAAGGAGCATTTCTTTTTATATCTCAAAATTTATGATTTATTTTCTCATAGCTTGAGTCAACGTAACCTTCACATGAAAATAAATCAAATTGTTGAAGCATACTGAGTAGGATGTACACTAATCTCAACATCTATGTACAATAAAGATCAACCCAAAATGCATTTCAAAATGAGATTTTGTGTTGGGATTCCCATCATACTAGGAAATCTTCTTTTTAGACCACCATGCATGGTTAAAAAGAAAACTTTAGAAAGAAAAATATGAAAGAAACTTAAAAATGCAATCTTCCAAAGTATCTTCTAAAATGGGCCTAATAGGTTGATGGTGTGGTCACTATCTCATAAGTTTGCTAGTTGCTCACATGCGGATGGGTAATATTCATTGTACAGTCAACCGGTTGATGGATCTACATCCATCACGTACGTGCCAAAAATAAAATTTTAGTATTGAGAAATGTAGTTGTTAATTATGTGCCTTCCCATCATTTTTAAGTTGGTGCGATCCTTAAGGTTTTAACAAGGAGCATCTGGTGGTTATAACAGTTCTATATGAACTTGAGAGCAAAACGACATTCCGATAACCCTTGATCTAGTCCACTTATCTGATGGACCTCACATGGGAACAAAATCGCCAAATATGGAAGGAATTGAATGTGCCAATAACGAGATTTCTTGGATAATCTCATTAAATAAATAAATGAATAAGGCAGAGATGACTCAATGGGTGTAAATGGAAAAAAAGAGTTAATAATGAACAGATAATCTAACCATTTGTTCAGTGGGATTGAAGTGGATAGTTAGAATCATCTAGCCTAATTGCTCATGGGTTTATACTCTTATGAGTTTCCTCTCTTAGGAAACCTTTAATACTTTAATAGAGTACAGTGGTTCATACACATGCAATCTATAATTCTATATGATATATGTCTTTGGATAATCTAATCCGGGCCCAATTTTGATGATCAAGACTATTCAGTTAATGTGCCGGACCATATATAATGTGTTACCAAAATATTCTTCCATTGGACAATCTCACATGTCCAACTTATAGACTGCAAGTGGATGGTTTACTATCTACTTTATGATAGGAGATTTTGGGAAGATATTTGATGGCGACTGATGGTGGGTAGCACAAGAGTGCATGGTATGAATCGTGAAAAAATGGGGCCTACTATATTATTGGTGCTAGAACAAATATAACATGTCATTTTGATTAAGTACATGTTAAGGAGTTGATTTTTGTGTGATTGATGTGCATAAAATGAATAGCTATATTGATGTTGATCTTTAGAAATGCAGTAAAATGCATGGTTACACACTAAGACGTCACTGTACACATATTTGTAACATGAGTAGTTCATCAATGGGTCCTTTTTTGTATTTATAGTGACCTAAAAATTAAGTTGTAACATGGACCAACCAATGGTATGAATAACCTTTATGATAATGAGTGCACACAAGGAATAAATGAATATGCTATACTGAACTTGATCAAATCAATGGCCAAATCTATCAAACTATGGGCCCACTTATTACTATATATCTATAGACAACGCACATTATTCATTTTGTATCTTGCATGTATCTTGTGACCTTTGATCCATTATATGTGGGTTGATAATTGGTATGTTCAAGTCTTGTATTCATGTGTTACATGTACAAAATATATTATTCACATTATAATATGAAACATTAAACAGTACATGACTCTTGATACATAGACACTCAGATATTGTACATATGTGGAAAAGATCACATTTATAAAGATTTTAAATTGTGGGGGTTATGTACTTAGATGCATTACAAGGGTCCAAAATTATAAATTCATACAAATATTATATTGGCTCATGTGGGATGATTGGGCTGGTGTATTTTTAAAATATTACCTTTTGCGGGCTTAATAGATGAAAAATATAAATCTTGCATGTTTGCTACTTTTCTAAATATTGAGTACTTGATAACTCACATTATATGAATGCTTGTCTCCCTGAAGTTTGATTTACATGAAGCAAATGATGACTTGAGTTTCTCAAGTGGACTAGTAGTGAATGTGTCTTAATTCAATGGTAATTCTGACTTACATTTTATTATGTAGAAAGTGATATTATAAAATATTGGGTCCAATAGCAGACGGACCGTCAATACATATCACTTAATTGTTTAACACACTTATCACTACTTTTCTATAAATGATTCATATTATTGCTCTTATACATAAAGTTGTTGATAAGGTGACTAGTGTGCATGCCTAATTTATGAGACAAGTTACATTCACTTTTGGTATCGTTTACCATACTTTGTAAACAATATTACCTGCTTAGAAGGGCGGAAGAAATATTATTTCCATCTGATCATATGCCAACATAGAATACCTGTTAAATTCAGTCAATTCATATGATGGTTCCTACGAAAGATTTTTCTTAATAGATTTATCAGATGGGTTATAGATATATCTATTGAGGCTAAATATGAAATTGTGGGGGTGCACTTAAATGCATTTAGATAAACCACTTAACCCATAGAGTATAAGTTTAGTTAATAAGTATTTGATAAATGGATTGACATATATAAAATTGAAGATTTGCACTGAGGAAACTATATGTTGAATGTTATGGATCAATATGCACATGTTTTATGTTGACATGTAGATCTTTGAGACAAGACGTCTGTAATTAAATATATTGCATGTTTTAATGATCAAATTGGTAGCCATCAAATGAATGGTAGAAAGAATATTGGTAGCGGTTTGAATTCATACGATGATTGTTGGATCAATGAGATTTTTAGAATATATTCTATTCTCATTAGAGGCTAGATTTGGACATTTGAGATTGATATTCATATGACACTATAAGTTTATGTGATGAACTATGTTGTTTTTTCATCAACATATGTATCTAATGGCCAAACTTATGCACATATGGAGCTCATTGTTCAATTCATCGATCAAGATACTTAATAATGAACTTGGACATTTCTCCTCCATATTCAGTTGCCAAATATCCATTGATTGTATTGAATTCTAATCACTAATTGATAAATTGGCCAACCTTTCATGTGTTAGGGAACATATGATAATATAATAATGTTGTAATATGATTAATGAAGGTTATACTTTATTTTAGTTTAGTTGTTATATGTCTATGCATGACAGATTACTCCAACCTCTTTGTATTGCAGATACAATAAGTTCGATTGACTTTACCAGTACTAGTTGGTTGAATGGTGGGCTGGTGAAGTTGCTTCAATAATAAAAGTACATTCAATGTTAAAAAAGTTGGTTGTATTCAGAGCCGGTATCTATTGCTTAATGAAATTGTAATTCTATGTGAGGTTAAAAATGAGTTTGGTATGCGCTGGCTTAAGGTATGAATAGTCAAAGAGGATGCGGCTGACTGCCGAAGACTTGACTGAGGAAAATGAGAAATCCGCCTAAGCAGATACTCGTTTCTAAGTAGTTAGTTGGTGAGACAATAGCTTGTCAATACGATGATCCCTAGCTGATCTGAAAGGATGATTAGCCACAATGGGACTAAGACATGACCAAACTCGTATGAGAGGTAATAATGGTGAATTTTTTGTAATAGGCGAAAGCTTGACGGAGTAAAGATGGGTGGAGGTAAAAGGCCTATGGGTCATAAATCCTCTGACCAAGTGACTATCTAAAAGATTAGTCAATGATACATCGAAGGGAATGGGGTTGAGCCTAATATATGAGCTACCAGTGTTGGCAACCCAACCCATACAAGTAGAGATCTTATTAGATATGTTCAATGGGTAAACAACAAGACACGAGGTAGATGATTGCACTGATATAAATGAGCCCCTTCTATGGTGTACAGTGCGAGCAACAATGAAGAAGGATGAGTTTTTGAACTCTTAATGAATCTATAGCCATATATTTGGTGGTGTACCCAATTACTGCATACACTTGATGAAATTCACCTATATGAGTGTGGAGGTGGAGGCCGCTTCTTATGAGAATCTAGGCAAATTCTCTAGAGCACTCATGAAATCCAGGTAATGGTGTATGGCTGAAACGCACCGAACCGCAGAATCACTTGTAGCGGAAAAGTTGTGTGAGTGGCATGTACTTGCGATCTACATCAAAAGGAATCAGGTTCAAGACTATGGTGTCACCTGATTCCTGTAGACCTGTCATGCTTACTCTAATGTTGGTTCAAGTCTATGGTGACACCGGCACCATTGCACAACTCTTCCATCTTAACCCGAAATGTCAAAAATTTTGAAACATGTGTGGGATTGTTGTATTTTAAATTATTTAAAAATAATTTAGTGTTTCAAAATATCCATTGGGACGGACCATGACTGTGGCCATAGGTGCGCATGTGCCCAACGGATGTGTTTTTTCACTGAAAGGTTATATCCTTTCAATTTTGTTTTGAAAAGTTATGTCTTTTGAAGCCTAAGGGTCGCACCACTTGAGTTTAAACCCAATAGTCACAACCCTTTATGAAAGTGTGTCTTCATAAAGTCTATAAATAGACTTTCTTTCATCTGTTTTAAAAAAGTAAGAAAAAGTTTGTTTTATATTAAAAGTACAGTTTAAGTGTTTTCTAGTTCGGGTTAAGACTACAAAGTGGTTCGAGCCCGTGTACAGTGAGTGCATCGCTGAGACCGGGTCATAGTCGTTGTATCCTGGAGGTCGATCGATTGCTCTGGAAACCTGTCGCACTTGGGACACTGTCCAAGGGGAGCAAATTCGATTTCAAGCCGAGTGACTCATGTCACTCCTCGACTTCTATAAACCGATAAGTTTTCTCTTTTTCTCAATTTAAATTTATTTTATTTAAATAGTTTTTCAAACTCCATATCCCAACACCGGACATGATAGGTAGCGCTGTACACGAACTGAGTTAGCTCGGTTGATTCGACTTGAAGAAGCTCGATTCGATTCCATTCGAAACTGAGTTTAAGCCGAGTTGAGCTGATTTTTTGAGCTTGAAAAAAATTTCGAACCGAATTTGCCCAAGCTTGACTTGACTCGGATCAAACCCTAACTCGAATCAAACTCAGATCGAACGAGGTCCGTCATTCGGTTACTTTGATATTGATATCGCTCACCAAGTGTTTGATGAAATGACACAATGGAGTGTCGGCTAGTGGCAAAGAAGGTATGTATATGAAACAAATACCATTTTTTTGTTTTGTTTTTCGTTTGTTTGTTTTTTTTTTTTTTTTTGGATTTCAATGTTACCTACCGGGTGTTTGATGAAATACCTGTAAACAGCTATTAATATTTTACATACCGTAAGAAATTGAAAGTGCACTACAAGTATTTGTGAAAATGCCACACAAATTTGATCTTGGCTGGAACTCGGCTTGAATTGGCCCAGCTGCTGACCGCTTGAGGATCAAGCCGAGCCGAGTTTTCGGCTAGTGCCGAGCCATAGCTCGACTTGGTTTGACTCGTGCACACCTTTAAATTGATAGGACGCGCATCGTCGTGCTGAGTAACTTAGAAGCTCTGTGAGGCCCGCCGAGATGTATGTGTCATATCCACGCAGTACATTCGTTTTACCAGGTTAGTTTATCAATGAGCTATACAAGTCTCAAGTGGACCACACCACAGGAAACATGATAATGCCTTCCACCGTTGAAACTTTCCTAGGGCCCACAGTGATGTTTGTTTGTCATCCAAACTGTTTATAAGGTCACATGGACATGGATAAAAGGGAAAACACGAATATCAGCTTGATCCAAAACTTCTATGGGCACTAAAATGTTTTTAACGGTAGGCGTTTGATTCCAACAGTTTCGGTGGTGTGGTCCACTTAAAATTATTGACGGCTTACATTCAGTGAGATGGTGGTGATCTTCCAATTAAAATGTGGATGCCACGTGATGCCTGGTACGGATCGTCACAGGAGTGTTCCACGTGTATGATACTAGATGCGGATGCACCAAAACTCTGTGCCTTCAGATGCACTGGATCCTCTTCCATTAAGATAGGGTACGGTACCACCTTACCACAGTATGGTGCGGTGGCAGGTTTCCGACCCCGGATGGCATCTATAGAATAATGATCTGAACCGTTCTTGCGAAGCAACGATATTATGATCAGGTTTCATTGATGATCCTGACCTTTGAATCACGGATTTGAATATTAAGCCATTAAATATTCAACTTCATACAAGATCACCCGTTCAACAAATTCTTCTTACTTACAATAGCCCAGGCAGCATATGGTCCAGATCATGAACGGCTCAGATCATCATTGAAGGTCCAATCTGAGAGTGGAAATCCGTACGGTGGTACCCGTACACCCTATCAAACTCGACATGTCATCTCTGCACAGCGGCATGCATTGAAGACATCAAAACCATTCGTTTGTTATTTCTGATGGTCCAAAAAATCATGTTCGGATGATCCCAGCCCTTTAATTGGTGGCATGCAAATACAAGCTAAAATGTAAAATCAAACGGCTCTAATTAACCGAGAAAAGTTACATTCATTAGATGGTTCAGATCGTCCACACTTAAAGCAATTTTTGGTGAGTGACCAATCCATGGCGGACTTAATAAAATGTGTGGTTTTGATCATCATACACGTGCCACGTGTACGTTACACGTAATGCCTTGCGTGCATGGGGACCAGATCCAGTGCATCGGAACCGTTGGTTCTGTTGCATCCTACCATGGATGGACCATGTCCCGAATCTCTTACACGTTGAAATATCCGAGCCCTTTTTTAGGTGAATGGAGACCATTCCTGTATTTCTCTCCCGAATCGCCGATTTAAAGGCGAAAATTTTGAATGGTTTGGATTAACCCGTGTTGTATCCTATTTCCGGATATTTTGGGAAAGTCAATTGGAGGGTAAGAATATGAAATGGATAAAAAGATTTTTAAAGATTTGGGGTGGTTTTTACATCTTATCCTACCTCAATACGTTAGTGAATTATCGATGGAGTGTTGTGGTGGGTATACAAGAAGTCGATATACAAGAAGTGCGGTTTACCTATTTAAGATATAAAACGTGATGGAGGGTAACCAAAACAAAGCCTCACGGAACAAAAGTGAAATAAGCAGCCAGGGGGTATTTAGAAGTGGAACCCTTTAAAGAGATGTGTACTAGAAAAAGATATAAAGAAGAGAAGATTTAAAAAGGCTTTTAGATTACTGTAACTGTAACTGTTGCATTAATGAAAGAAAAATCTAAAAAAATAATTAAGTTACCACCGAAATCTATAAATAATGAAGGAATTCAACAATCTCAAGACCAATATACCAGCAATCTAAAAAATAATCAAAACAAAGAAACCTATCAATTTACTTTATATTGATACGACTTGGATGAACGATTGTATTGCAAAGCTAGATTGAGTAGCATAGATTAGGACTTAGATATAAAACTCAGGTGGACTATGTCCATCCTTTTTTACACGTCATTTTAGGGCTTGATCCGCCGACGTGGATTGCGTCCTACCCCCGCCCAGACGGTAATCCGTCCAGGCAGGACTCTGTGAGGCCCACCGTGATGTAAGTGTTTTATTCATGCCGTTAATCACTTTTCTCATATCATTTTAAGGTTTGATCCTAAAAATAAGGCAGGTCCACAGCTCTAGTGGACCACACCAAAGGAAGCTGCAGTAATAATGACACCTACCATTGAATCCTTTCTAAGGGCCACCGTGATGGTTTTTTACCATCCAACCTATTCATAAGGTAATGTGGACGTGGATGAAGTGAAAACACAAATATCAGCTTGATCCGAAACTTCTCACGCTCACAATAAGTTTGTAATGGTGAACGTTTAATCCCTACTTTGTGGTTCAATTAAGCCTGAAACCTCCATTTTTTACATAATATCTTAAAATTATCTGAGGAAAACAATGAACGGCGTGGATAAAACACTTAAATCACAGTGGGCCCCACAGAGCCCTGCCCGGACGGATTACCGGGGTAGGACGCAATCCGCGTCCCTTGATCCCCAAGGTAAGAGATATATAAAACTGACAGTGCGGTGTACTAACAAGCTAACAAAATAAAAATAAAAAAGGGAGATGTAAAACTCAGGTGAACTACACCGGAAAACAGTTGTGAGTGAATGTCCACCATTAGAAACCTAAGTCTCGATGTAATGTTTATTTGACATCCAACCTGTTGATTAGGTCGTAAAGAGGTGGATGAAGAGGAAAAAGAAACATCATCTTGATCCAAAACTTTTGTGGCCCGCAAGAAGTTTTTAATGGTGGCCTTTCAATCAACACTGTGTGGTCCATTTGAGATTTTAATATACCTAGATTTTAATATACCTAATTTTGAAGCTCATATAATTAAATGATCTGAACAAATGAAAGGATGGAATTGATGAAATAGGTACATCATGGTGGGGTCCACGTATCATCGACACTTGCCATTGGCTAGTGGCAGGGTCACTAGCCAATCCGTTTCCCGGAAGGGGAGAGCGGATTGGGTGAGACACCAGCCTCACGGTGCGGCCCTTACCGTGGGGTTATTGTGGGGCCCACCTCGATGTCTGTATTATGTATTATGTATCTACACTGTCCACCAGTTTTCCCGGATCATTTTAGGAAATTATCTAGAAAATGAAGAAGATCCAATTATCAGGTGGACATATCATAAGAAACAGTGGTGATTGACAGTCCTGCCATTAAAAACTTCTTAGGGCGCATTATAATGTTTCCGTGGTGTTTATTTACCATCCAATCGGTTGATAAGGTCACATAATTCTTGATGAAGTTAAAAAATAAATATCAGCTTGATTCAAAACTTTTTCTCGTTTACTAATGGTTAATCACCATGTTTCTTATGTATGGTCCACCTGATGATTGGATCTGCTTAATTTTGGAAACGGATTGGCTACTCCCCCTGCCACCAGCTGGTGGCTGGTGGTCGGTGCTCTGTGGGCCTCACCATGATGTATGTGTTTCATCCATGCTGTTCATCCATTTTTATAGATCATTTTAGGCTTGATCTCAAAAATGAGAGGGATATAAATCTCAGGTGGACCACACCACAGGAAAACAATAGTGATTGGATATCCACCATTAAAATCCTCCTAAGGCAGACTGTACTGTTTATTTGACATCCAATCTGTTGATTAGGTCATACAGACCCAGATGAAGGGAGAAAAATAAAGATCAGCTTGATTTAAAACTTTAATGACCCCTTAAAAGTTTTTAATGGTTGACGTTCATTCGACACTCTTTCCTGTAATGTGGTCCACTTGAGATTGGAATATATCTTATTTTTGGTCTGATACTATAAAATGATCTAGAAAAATAGATGGACGGCATGGATGAAACATATACATCATGGTGGGGTCCACGGAGCACTGACCACAGCCATTGGCTGGTGGCAGGGGGAGTATCCAATCCGTTTCCTTAATTTTTGGGATAAAGTTGGTCTCGTTGCTACCAGGAAAGGTAAGCCTTAGCTGATGTTTGCCGCAGGTAGGGGTTGAGAGGGTTTTGTGTTTTTGGGATTAAAGGCTGAGAGGCTGTTGTACTCTCTTTTGTATAGCTTTTGGATGGTATATGATAGGCAAGGCGAGGCCTTTTGTAGTGCCAGCCTGAACGAGCCTGTATGTTTTTCTCTTTTAATAAATTCGTAGGCGGTGAGTTCCCACCATTTCATTAAAAAAAAAGTTCAAGAACTTTATAGGACGCCTTGCATATATATTTGGATACTCGTGGCCTTGCATATGTACTTGATATCCATGATAGTCCGTGGTTTTCAACTTATAAATTATCTATGAACGTGGTTTACGATTCTAAATTTCAAACAATGACCTTTGATTGTATTCCAATAAGCGTTAACAAACATTTATTAAAATCAATAATCTATTAATCAATGCAATTAAATATGTTTATTATGCTCGTAATACAAACATAATGCAAGTAGGCCAGATTCAATCTAGGCCTTGGGTGCAAGGCCAGCCTTGAGCTTTTGAATGGTTGAGATGTCTGTTTTGAAAGCTGTGGCGAGGATCCCATCATCGATGTTGGTGGCGAAGATGGTGCTAGGGACTGACACCGTCCCGGCATTGGCACTTCCAAAGGCAGAGATGGCAGTGGCCGGGTTTTGGGCATCGGCATTGTACTGGTAGTGCACAAGTCCCTTGGGGAAAACGAACACGTCCCCCGTTTGGAGTGTTTGGGTGTAGAGCTTGTTTGTCGTGTCGATGAGTCCCACCTCAAGTGTGCCATCGATGACGAGTAGTAGTTCGGCTGCGCGGGGATGTGTGTGGGGAGGATTGATGGCTCCAGATGGATACTGAAGGAGGGCATACGAGACGCTCTGGCCATTGAGGGCTGGAAACTGGGCCATGCTTGCTTTCGTGACGTTGAAGATAGTGGGCAATTCCACTTGGAGTGGGGTTCGCATGCCAGTGAAGGTGAAGAAGTTTCCGTCGACGGCATTCATGTTCGATGGGATGATGAAGTCAGATGTGATGTCTGGGTCACTTGCATGGGAGATGTGATATGTGGCCATGGTGATTACCAGCAAGAACAAGGAGTGGCTGAGAATGTTTGAGGCCATGGTTTGATGATATGAAGTGGTGTTTTAGTGTGTGATTGAAGGTCATGAGATCGAGGGAGCTAGGGGTGCTTGTGTTGGATTTGTTGCGTGGCCATGCATTTTATATTGTTAGTGTGGACGAGCTTTGTGTTTGATGTGGGCCCAATGTAGACAAGGTGGACGGCTGGGGTTGAAAATCACTAGGCTGGTTTGTTGTTCTTTCTTGTTTGGCTCCTTGTGTGCGAACAAGGGAACTTTGTGCAGTTACTTAGGGCTGAATTGCCTAGGTTTCTTGGGGCCATGAGCCTTTTCTTTCCAGCCCATTTATAACGTGGAAATAGTTAGTATGACCTTCTGAATCGTTCATGAGGTGGGCCCCGTAACCATTACTCTCTGACTGTAAAATAAGCCGTTTATTCATCAGACTTCATAGTTCTCACTATCCTTATATCCTGAAATTTTATACCAGGCCTGTAAACCCTAAAATAACCGTACACGTCGAATTTCAGCACTTGGATCATTGTAGGATTAACCCAACATACAGATCAGCCATTAACCATTGATTTTTGGGGACACCTGATCTTTGGATATGCTACAATTTTGGACTCAACCCTTAAATTAGATGAAAAATTAATGGATGGTGTAGATCTTACAATACATCACCGTGGATTCCATGTACATGATGCATGTGCACCGAACGTGCACACCCGAGGTGCACTGAACTAGAGATCGGGTCAAACATGGTTTGACCCTATAAAAGACCGCCTCCTCCACGCAGCAGTTGCGGACGATCGCGATGATGGCGGGCCACCATGACGGCCTCGTATGGATAATCCAGACCGTTCATCTGGTGTGGAAGCTGAAATAACCAGTCCCAAGCCTTTTCGCTACAGATATAGATAAGAAAGATGGGGAAAGAAACTTCTCGCGGATTGAGATTTCAGCGCCGGTCCGCTGTGATGAATCTCAGGACCCACCATCGTCCGCAGGGATGATCGGAACCGTCCATCATACTACTAGGACAATTTCGATCAGATCCTGGTGTCTTCTACTTTCAACCAAGACGCATCCTCGTCCGCAAGCTGCGTCGACAGGAGCTGGTGCGGATCTAAATTCGCCGCATAGGAGAGGCTGGTGAGTGATATTCGGGACGATCAAGGCTGTTAAAACCCGAGCAAATGGGGGGCCTACCAATCCCAAGAAGGGACGCGGATTGCGTCCTACCCCCGCCCGGACGGTAATCCGTCCGGGCAGGGCTCTGTGGGGCCCACCATGATGTAAGTACTTTATCCACGCCGTATAACTATTTTTTCAGAAAATTTTAACATGTTAACCAAAAAATGAGGCAGGTCCAAGGCTTGAGTGGACCACAACAAAGGAACCTCTACTGATATGACACCCACCGTTGAAACCTTTCTAGGGGCCCACGTGATTTGTTTTTTACCATAAAACCTATTCATAAGGTCATGTAGACGTGGATGAAGTGAAAACACAAATATCAGCTTGATCCGAAACTTCTCCGGCTCCCAAGAAGCTTTTAATGGTGGACGTTCAATCCCTAGTTTGTGGTCCACTAGAGCCTTGGACCTGCCTCATTTTTCGGTTAACATATTAAAATTTTCTGAAAAAATCGTTATACGGCATAGATAAAGCACTTACATCACGGGGGGCCCCACAGAGCCCTGCCCGGACGGATTACCGTCCGGGCGGGGGTAGGACGCAATCCGCGTCCCCCAAGAAGGCGGATAGGGAGATTGAGTCGTATGTACGCCAATCCGATTGCAGCGCAAGTCGCAGGAGAGATCGACTGCGTAACAGGCGTGCGAGCCTTCGCAGAGTATTCTGGAAGGTGCGCTGCGCCCTATAAAAGGTGTCCCACAGCCAAACAGCCTGAAAAGAAGAGAGAACGAGAGAGAGAGAGAGAGAGAGAGAGAGAGAGAGAGAGAGAGAGAGAGAGAGAGAGAGAGAGAGAGAGAGAGAGAGAGAGAGATTCGACTCGGGAGCTGCTGTGCGGGCTGACTCGATCGAGTCACTGGTTGAGCCAAGTTCTGATTCTTGGTCCAGCAACTTTGCTGGGCAAGAAGGAGAGAAGGAAAGCAAGAAAAGAGAAAGAAAGAAAAGAAAGAAGAGAAAGAGAAAGAGAGAGAGGAAAGGAAAGAAAGAAAAGGAAATAGGGAAGAAAGAAAGAGAGAGAAAGAGATGGTGCGATGAGTCGACTCACCAAGTCCTAGGACTGAGTCTGGGCTAGGTTTGAGTCGAGTGCGAGGTGAGGGTTTTATCATTTAAGCTTACATAATTTAAGTTGATTTATTTATTTTGATTTCTACCTGTATTCCTATTATTTCATCTGGCCTCTTTCGTGCCTTCTACGATATGAATTATCCTACCTTTTCATGCCTTTAAGGATGTGACTTATCCCCTTTCATGTTTATATGTTTTTTGAGAATTATTCTATCAATTGATTTGGTTAATATCATTACAACTATTGGCCCTTTCGGGATTATGACATGATGTTAAATATAAGTGATTTCTTTGAATTTATGTAAGGCCATGGATACAAGCCTTGCCCTTGCCTCGTCTCTTTATTTGAGTTGCCACTGCCGCTCGTCTCTATATTAAGTTGGCCATCGTCACTCTTCTCTTATTATGTTGGCCATTGCCACTTTTGTTGAGTTGACATTGTCACTCTGCTCTTTATTATGTTGACCTTGTGCCGTCTATCTTTACGGCTTGGGCTTGTGTCATGCTATTCCAGAAACTCCATAATTCAGTTGATATTCTTTATGATTCAGATTCAGTTATATTCGTGATGATTCAGTTATATTCTCTATAAGTACAAGTGATGTGTAAGATGTATCACGACTAGTGATTCAAATATCCTACCATGGACGTAATGCACTCTGGGTAGAGATTCTCTTGGGGCACGTAAGTCCTTGAACTTTCGGGTAGTGGTGCACAAATCGATGTGCGTAATTCGCAAATGCAGTGTCACATCACTCTGGGATTAGATGTCATAAATAGTCGCTCCATGAACAAATCGTTACACGTAATTCACCCAGCTCATGTGTTGTGCGCTCTGAGGAGTTCCCGTAAATCCACGGTAGCACTGGCCATGCCGGCGAATATTCGTAGTTGTGGGATGTGGGTCGAGACGGTTATCTATAAATCGTATTCCACAATGTGATAATCAGTATATATGATGAGCCCCACATACTTTACTAAACATGCATCTCATGTAGGTTGTTTGCACATTCTAATATCCTTGTATTAGTGGACTACGGGACATATCAGAACCCTTTACGTTACTTTTATGAATCTCTTGGATTATTGTTAATCTTAAAGGATAACCATCACTATGAGTAGGGCATTGACCCTTTCTTAACTGTACAGATGATGCAGGTGACGTACAGATTGAAGACGTAGAAGACTACTTCCCTATAGAAGATTATCTTGAAAGACTAAGAAGACAGTTTTACTATTTAGTTTTATACTTCCGCTGCGAACTCTGATGTTGTAATAAACTTCCCATTGTGAGGGTATTTGATTATTCTTTTACTCTGATGAAATCTAATCAATATAGTTGATTTTATTCTTGCGAATGTTACCTTTATGAATGTATCTAGATGTGGTCCAAGTGAATAAAAAATAATAAGGTGTGATTTTCTAAAGCATCCAATTTATACATCATTAGCACCTTGTTTCCTCGGGCACGAGTACGAACTTTGGCTGTGAAAATTCGGAATGTTACATGGGATGCCAAATTCGGTGAAGCAGATGGTCCGTGGGTTTGCCTCATGAAAGCCAAGTACTAAGATGACCTGTTCCCTGGCACGGGGAGGGCCGTCTCTTCTGCTGTCTCACCATTATGGGCCAAGATTAGATCTCTCCTGCCTAAACTGTTGGAGAACGTCCATTGGCTTATTGGTGATGGCTCTAGAAGCCTGTGGACTGACAATTGGTCAGGCCTGGGCCCGTTATTGCAAAGAACGATCAGGCCGCTGCCAGAGGAGCTGTTGGACCTGAAGATTCATCATTTCCCGGGCCCCAATGGGCCTCTTCCTCCATCCTCAATTTTCTCTTATCTCTCTCAGGCGGATGTGGACTTCATTTTCCAGGGCGGTTTTGCTACGTCTGAGGCCAATGATCACTGTATCTGGCCCTTGACCCCTTCTGGGATGTGCTCGATCAAGTCGGCTTGGGAATTGTGCAGGCAGCGAGCCGGCGATGGGGGCAGGATTTTCCTGTGCGGCCAAAGAAAATGGTCCCCAAAGATTGTCATGTTTATTTGGAAACTCATTCAAGGGGCGGTGTCGGTGGACGACTGAGTTCAAGCCAAGGGCATGGCACTAGCGTCCAGATGTGCGTGTTGCGAGGATAGCGAGCCCTCCAGGCCCTCTCCTGAGACGGTTGAGCACCTACTCCTCTCCAGCGAGATGACGTCGGCAATTTGGGCTCATTTCGGGTGTGTCTTCGGGATTGCCGTTCTTCCCAACCACTCAATCCTCTTCAGGTTGAGACATTGGTGGTTCGCGGCCGCCATGGGTGTTGGCTAGGCCCAGCCGGGCAGATTCGCAGCCTACTGCATTCTGTGGAAAATCTGGTTAGCTAGAAATAGGGCCAGATTTGATCATAAGCCAGTGACCGCAGTAGTTTCCATCGCTAGAGTTAACTGGTGGCTCCATTGGCTGTCGCAGCAGCTTGACATCCTGTCTTCAAAGAGGCCGCTCTCCACTCTTGTTGGCGGCAATAAGGAAATCCCCCGCCATAGGTTGGTAGAGATTGTTTCATGGGCCAGGCCGCTTGCTAACTGGGTGAAGCTCAATGTCGACGGCTCGTACAGGGGTAATCTAGGGCTGTCAGGAGGAGGAGGCATTGTCAGAAATGATCAAGGAGCTTTCCTGTTTGCATTCGGGTCACCCTATGGTGTCGACTCCAACAAGCATGCAGAGTTACATGTTGTGCATGACGGTCTTCAGCTGGCCCTCAATTCTGGTTTCTCTAGCATCAAGATCAAGTCAGATTCTAAAGTTACGGTTGATATGCTGACTGGAAGATCGACGTTCTCCTGGCATCACTCTTATTGGGTCAGTAGGATCAGATCCCTCATGTCGAGAGGTGATGCAACGATTAAGCTCATCTGTCGTGAAGGAAATGGCCCGGCCGATGGTTTTGCTCGCCTGGACAGTGAGCGCCAAATGCCGTTTTTTTGGAGGCACCTTCACAATCTCCCTATTCACATTAGGGGCCTTGTTTTACTGGAGTGTACGGGCCTTGGCTCCATCATGCCAGTGCACGCGACAAATTAGGGTGGCTGCCTGATCGCCCCTTTCCTGCTTTCCTTTGAGGGGGTTTTTGCTGTTTGCTTCCTCATTGGTAGGTCTCGTGTATACTTACAATAGGCGAGCCTTGTTCATGTGTCAGCTTCGCCTGAATTAGTCTTAGGCCGTAATATTCTCCCCCCCTTTTTCAATGAAGCTGACGGGCCCTAAGATTTGGGCTTTGTCATTCTTTAAAAAAAAAGTTACAGTATAACATCCCGAATTTTCACGGCCAGAGTTAGTACTCGTGTGCGAGAAAACCGAGTGTTAATCATGTATAAATTGGATGCTTTGAAAATCACACTTTATTTATTTATTTTTTTCATTTGGATTACATCCAGAAACATTCATGAAGGTAACATTCACGAGAATAAAATCGACTGTATTGATTATTTCATTAGAATAAAAGAATAATCAAATGCCCTCTCAATGGGAGCTTATTATAATATCAGAGTTCGTAGCGGAAGTATAAAACTAATTCATAAAACTATCTTCTCATTCTTTCAATATAATCTTCTATGGGGAAGTAGTCCTCTAAGTCTTCAATCTGTACGTTACTTGCATCATCTGTACAGTTGGGAGAGGGTCAATGCCCTACTCATAGTGATGATTATCCTTTAAGATTAACAATAATTCAAGAGATTCATAAAAGTAACGTAAGAGTTCTGATACGTATTGTAGTCCACTAATACATGAGATATCTGTATACGCAAACAACATAAATGAGATGCATGCCTAGCATAGTGTGTGCGGCTCATCATACGTAGTGATCATCACAATGTGGAATATAATTCATAGAAAATCCGATTCGACCCGTATCCCATAACTACGGATATTCGCCGGCATAGCCAACGTTAACGTGGATTTACGTGAACATCTCAAGACAACAAAACATGCGGTTGAGGGATTTACATAACACGATTTGTTCATGGAGCGACTATTTACAACATCCAATCTCGAAAAAGTAATGTAGTACGCATGACAATTTACCTACATCGATTATGCACCATGCCAACCAACCCACGGAATTACGTGCCGACCAAGAGAACCGTTACTCATAACGCATTACGTACATGATAAGATATTCAATTCACTAGTTGTGATACCTCTTAACACATCACTTGCACTTATAGAGAAAATAAATTGAATCACGGAGGTTCTGGAATAACAAGACACATGCCCAAGCCTTAAAGATAATAGTACTAGGCCGATATAGAGAAGAGTGACAATGGTTAACTCAAACAATGGCAATGACCAACATAACAAATAGGAGAGTGACAATGGTTAACTCCATAAAAGAGACGAGTGGCAGGGCCAACTCAAATAAAGAGACGAGCAGCAGGGCCAACTCAATGAATTTGATAAGGCAAGGACAAGGTTTGTATCCATGACCCCACATAAATTCAGAAAGATAACTTTTAATTAACCATATAATCAACCTTATACTGTAAGCCAAAGGCAAATAATTGATAGTAAAACATATAATTGTAGGAAAAATTGAAAGTAATATAAAGGCATGTAAAAGGCAGAATAAATATAACAACTTAAATTAATGTAAGTTTAAAGGATAAAGTCCTTGTCAAACAACCATTTACTCCAAAAGCTTAAGCTTTCAGAGTGTGGTGTATCAATGAATATCAAGGGACTTTATCACTTTAACACCCCTCCGCATGTGTGGGGTGGGAATTCCGCACGGGAACATATTGACAAGGGTGGAGAGACACCACACCATAAATAGGCCGGGCTTAATTTCCCGGTCCCTGGGCAGGACCTGATATTTCTGACCCCCCGTGGGAGAATAATATATTAACGAGGCATATTTGCTGCTCTCGAGAGTCGAACATAGGACATTCATCTCTGATACCATGTTAAACAACCATTTACTCCAAAAGCTTAAGCTTTCAAAGTGTGGTGTATCAATGTATATTAAGGGACATTATTGCTTTAACAACCCCTCTCACGTGCAGGGTGGAAATTCCGCACGGGAACATACTGACGAGGGTGGAGGGACACTCACACCATAAATAGGTCGGGCTTAATTTGAACGTCTAAACCAAATGGACGGTTCAGATGCTCTAGCAACCTCTGAAAGTTTTCATGGCATCTGAAAAGTCACACGTTATGGCTATTGGAATTTCCACATGTGGGCATCTGAAAACTCACACGTTATGGCTATTAGAATTTCCACATGTTGTGGCTGGTGGATTTCCATACGTTTGAAACTGATAGATTAAATGTAGTTAATGGTATCTGAAAAGTCACATGTTATGACCAGTCGTGGACACCTTAAGACCAGTCGTGGAACAGTTTTAACCGATCGCGCTTAAAATTTCAAAATGCAGTTCGACCTACGACTAGTCGTGGTGGCCATATGACCAGTCGAAGATGCGATTTCTACAATTATAAATAGAACACGAATTTCAGAGTTTTTTCAATCCAAATTCAAGTAAAATCAAGGCATCACTCTGAGATAAGTTTGTGTTATTTTTAAGTTACGTTGTGCATATTTAATATTCTCTTTTGTTAGCTTTATTTATTTGATTTTGTTTCTGCATTCCAATCTGAATTGAAAAGAGGAATTGCTCTATTCCTTCTTCTTGGAATCAAAATCAAATATAGCTAGCCCAACTGGTTTAATTTAAAATCAATTAGAACCTAGAACCATTTCAAAGTAAGTATTGGACAATTGAACTTTCATATTCGAACTTCTACTCCGATTAGTTCTTTCGGGCTACAACGAAAGGAGAAATCCAGGTATTTTACTTTATTGTAAATTTCCTTCATTTTGGTTTTTGTTTGAGATTAAGCTAGAAAAATCTCAATCTAGTGGTTATCTGAGGAGAGCCAGAAAACTCAGAAGTTGGGTTTTTTGAATTGTGTAAGCTCATTTGAAAGACACAATTGTGAAGGTTTTAGGTGAACCTGATATTAGGAGTGGAGTAGCAATCTGTGTGGCTGTTGTTTAATAGTTGGTGTACACACAGGCGAACCACTATAATTCTCTGTCTTGTGGTTTGAATATTTATTTAATTTTTTTTTTTTATCATTCAAAGTTATGGAATGTATGTGTGGATGTGAATGTTGTAATCTTTTACATTTCAAGCATTGTGGGAATGTTGTAATAGTTAAGAATTTCAATTCTTGCTATTTCCTTATTCCTCTTCAGTTTGATATATTAATACTTATACCGTTCTAGTAAGGTTGTTCTGCCATAAACCCTTGGTTTTTATGGTGTAAGGTTGTCCTTAGAACATCATTGGTATCAGCCTCTCAATACTAGAATATTGAGGTTGCTTTACATTTCAGTACTGTGAATTGTTTAAAGTTCTATCTTTTATTTATTTGTTTATAAGGCTATCTTATTCATTTAAATTCCGCTGTTAAAGTTTTAATTTGGCATAGTCCTATTCACCCCCCCTCTAGGACATATATCTAGGCCTTTTCAAGTGGTATCAGAGCCTCATAGCTCGTTTTTATTGTTATTTGGATTTATTTCCTGAGCAAATCAATCTAAGCTATTTATAAGATGTCAAATTTTGATAGCCTTTCAGTCACTAGGCCTCCACCATTTGATGGCTCAAATTATGCCTATTGGAAAGCCAAGATGAGGATTTTCTAGAATGAGGGTATATTAGGTATTTCACATAGTAGCAAGTCACTATATAAAGAGGTGTGGTGCTAGCTGCACGTTCAATGCAAGCAAAAATCAAGCTAGAAAGCTATTTTCAATACAAAGAGTTTTTTTTTATTCCCTTCTTATGTAGGTGTTTGAATTGTCTCCCAAGGCTTTGTAAAGCCAACAAACTGGTATCAAAGCACCAGGTTCAGCAGATTTACAACCCCGGTTCAGCATTAGTGCAGCGGCCAGATTGTTCTTTATCCAGCAAGTAAACATCATTTCTGTTCATTTGCTACAAGTCCCTGATTAAATGGCCAACTCGATCCAGCCGCAAATTCTGAAATTGTCTAAGGACAACTATGAGAGTTGGTGCATCCAGATGAAAGCACTGTTCAGGTCGCAAGATCTATGGGAGATTGTTACCGATGGGTATGTAGAACCCACAATGGAAGAAGAAGCTTTCTACACTATTGATCAAAGGGCGGTTCTCAAAGATCAAAGAAAGAAGGATTAGAAGGCTATGTTTCTTGTCTATCAAGGGTTGGATGAGTCCACTTTTGAACGGATCGCTGAAGCTACAATATGCAAGCAAGCATGTGAGATTCTTAGCACCATCTTCAAAGTTGTTGATCGTGTGAATAAGGTTCGTCTCCAAACTTTTAGAGCCGAATTCGAGACCTCACACATGAAGGAAGCTGAGACCATTTCTGATTTTTTTTCCAAGGTTACTTGTTATTGTTAACAACTTGAAAAGAAATGGTGAAAAGATCGAAGATGTACGGGTTGTTGAAAAAGTACTTCGATCCCTCACAACCAAATTTGAGCATGTGGTTATTTCTATAGAAGAATCAAAGGACTTGGAAAATATGTCCATTGAAGAATTGATGGGCTCGTTGCAAGTACATGAGCAATGAATGCAAAAGAATGCGGGTTCAATGCTTGAACATGCCTTAGAGTCTAAGTTGACTCTAAAGAATGATCATACACAACGAGGGGGCCGTGGTACTAGCAATCGTATAAGAGGCAGAGGGCGTGGATATTATCCAAACCAATCACAAAATCAACAAAAGATTACCAATTTTCACGGAAGAGGAAATAGTAGAGGTCGATCCATGTGTGGACGTGGAAATACAAAAAATATTCAATGTTACAATTGCACCAAGTTCGGCCATTATGCTTCAGACTGCTGGAGCAAACCAGTAGATCAAGATGAGCATTCTAATTATGTAGAAGCATCAAATCATGAAAAAGAAGACTCCACACTTCTTCTTGCACAAGAAGAAACATGTGAGCAACATGACGTGTGGTATCTAAACTCTGGATCGAGTAACCACATGTGTGGAAAGGAGCTGTTCGTGGAATTGATAGAAGATGCTCGTGGCAATGTGAGTCTAGGAGACTCATCAAAAGTTTCTGTGAAAGTAAAGGAAAAGTTTAAAATCTATCAGAAGAATGGTGTGTCGAATTTTATCTCCAATGTGTATTACGTACCAAACATGAAAAATAACATCCTCAGTATTGCCAACTCCTTAAGAAGGGGTATGTCATACACATGGAAAACTATTCTCTCTTTATAAGAGATGCACACGGGAGACTTGTGGCTCAAGTCCAAATGGTGAAGAATCGCATGTTTCCGCTCCAAATCAACATAAAAGCTGAAAAGTGTCTCTATGGAATCATGAAGAATGATTCATGGAGATGATATCTTCGCTTTGGGCATCTCCATTTCAGCGGCTTAAAGCTATTGTCTTCATCAAGCATGGTACAAGGTTTGCCTACTATTGGAGCTCTAGAACATGTGTGTGAGGCGTGCACACTTGGCAAGCAACAAAGGAACTCCTTTCCAAGTGAAGTGTCCAAAAGAGCAAAGGAACCACTTCAATTGGTTCATACTGGTATTTGTGGACCACTTGAAACACTTTCTCTTGGAGGTAATAAATACTTTATTACCTTCATTGATGATTTCAATAGAAGACTTTGGGTGTATTGCATCAAAGAAAAATCTTCCGCTTTCACTAATTTTAAAAATTTCAAAGCTCGTGTTGAAGTTGAAAGTGGTCACAAAATTAAAGTGCTCAGATCTGACAGAGGTGGAGAGTACACCTCAAGTGCATTTCGAGATTATTGCAGGGAACAAGGCATCAAGCAGCAACACACTGTAGCCTACATGCCACAACAGAATGACATTGTGGAATGGAAAAACCGCACCATCCTCGACATGACGAGAACCATGATAAAAGAGAAAGGCCTGCCAAAGAGCTTCTGGGCAGAGGTGGTTGCATGTACTGTCTACTTGCTCAATCGATGTCCTACCAAGAGTGTCAGAAACATGACACCTCAGGAGGCATGGAGTAGTTACAAACCGAGCGTGACGCACTTAAGGATCTTTGGGTGTGTCACCTATGCTCAAGTTCCAAAAGCAAAAAGAAAGAAGCTTGATGATCGTGGTGAGAAGTGCATCTTCATCGGCTACAGTGAAGAGTCAAAGGCATGCAAACTTTACAACCTACTAACCAATAAAGTGGTAGTGAGTAGAGATGTAGTATTCTGCGAAGAAAAAGCCTGAAAATGGAACGAGGAAGATTCGGCCAAAGAAAATCAAGTCGAGGTTGAAGAACATGAAGAAGAGAAGCATAAGAACCAGGAGCAGACACCTGCAACACCCTCTTTCGCCGAACCATCTGTATGCAGAAGTCCAGTGATACGTTCCATCTCCTCTGGAAGTATTCCATCAAATCAAAATTCAGCCAGAACATCTTCATCCAGTTTTCCTTCACCCTTGGCTCCTATCAAAATGAGGAGCTTTAACAATATCTACGCCGAAACTGAGGAAGTAAATTTGTTCTGCTTGTATGTAGACCACGAGACTCTTACATTTGAGAGGCTGTAGAAGAAGAATGCTGGAGGATGACTATGGAAGAGGAGATCTAGGCCATTGAGAAGAACCATACATGGGATCTGACTTTACTTCCTCAGGGCCAAAGAACTATTGACTTCAAATGGGTGTACAAGATCAAGCGAAATGCTGATGGTGAGATTGATCGCTACAAGGAAAGGCTCATAGCAAAGGTTACAAACAGAAAATGGGTGAATTACACTACCAAAAAAAGGGGTAAAGGATACAGACCACGTTAGTTTTTTTACTACGAATATAAACCTTAACTAAAGTTACTACGATTTTAATCCGTAGCTAAAAAGTTGATACACCATTAATAATTAATGGTGTTGTAAGGGGCTCTATGGGGCCTAAAAAACTATATGTTCTATCTAAGTCATCCATATATTTGGAAATACTACTTTAGACGATGAAATAAAAAATCACCTAGATTGAAGGCTCAAGTGGACCACACGATAGGAAACATGGATATTAAATCACATTTGCTTCTTATGATGTGGTCCACTTGGGCCTTCAATATATCTTAAATTTGGTATCATAAACTAAAATAATTTAATAAAATTATGGATCAGAATGGATAAACCAAATACATCATAGTGGGCCTCACGGAGCCCCTGTTAGGACCGTTCGCGTCCATTCGTGAGACGACACCCAAATTTGGGCGCGCGCTCAAAACAGAGCTACGCCCAAAGAGGGTTATCTCTCTCTCTCTCTCTCTCTCTCTCTCTCTCTCTCTCTCTCTCCGTTCCCTAATCTTTGCATTCCCTAAGCTCTTCTTTCCCTAATCCTCCCTCTCCCTCCCGATCTCTGCTCCATCTCTCTCATTCTCCTCCCTCTCTCTCCAATGCATCAGCTATGAAGAAACATAGGCCGTGAAGAAACACAGGCCGTGAAGCTCCTCTTCTCTCTCTCTCTCCATTGCAGCAACCGTGAATCTCCATCCCGAAGAAACACATGCCGTGAAGCTCCTCTCCATAGGTTTGATATCTTCTTCTATTTGTATCTCTTTTCTTGTCTTTCAGATTTGATATACGCTAACTGTTTGATGAAATGACATGCTATCTGTTTATTGAAATGGCTGGATGAGATTTTTTTAAAAAAAATCTTCTGTAATTTTAGGTACATGCTAACGGTTGTTCATGCTCTTTAAATCTTCTATAATTTTAGATACTGGCTCTGTCGATTCTTTTGAGGTATAGAACAAAACTGGTTATTTAATTACAAGCAGTTTCTGATGTCCGAGCCTTGCTCCTGTTCTCAGGCCAGTACTACTCTATAACTGTCTTGAAACTGTAGCTGCAATTCACCCCAGATGCTTGGTCAGATGATTCTCTCGCAGGAGATTAAGGGTTTTCAGGAGATTAAGGGTTTTCATTGTGCCACGTATGCTGTAAATCATGGATATCTATGAGATCAGTTCATACGTTCATTTTGTGGGCTCCACCCTGTCAAAAAATTAGGCCAGTTTGCTCATCAGGTGGGTCATGTGTGCCAAGTTTGATAAGTGGATGGCTAGAAAAATATGAAGAACAGTCCATGTCCAACATTGATGCATTCCATGTTTGATGTATGTACTGCACTGCCTGATTTTGTGCAAGGGTATGATTATAGTTGGTCTTAACAAACGACCTGGATCTTCTGTACTTGCGCCATGTTTGGACATGTGATATAATAAAAACCCTCAAATCTCATGATACTCTTTTGAGGGTTATGATGCGACGGAGACATCTCTATCTTGTGAGGGGATATGGTTGCCTCTTTCAGTTAGATGGTGGATTGGGACCGCCTCCATGTGGACTGGACCCCACCGTGGATGGTCTGTGGTTTAAATAGCAGTCTATTTGGCCTTAGTCATTTAATTGAAATGGTTAATGGTAGAGATTTAGGGAGAAAATTGAAGTATTCAACAACGGGTTCTTCATGTAGTAGTGAGAAAATTGAAATGCCTATCTGTTACTTCTCACCAAACGGATAAGGGATCTCATGTAAGAGAAGATTATTATAACAAGTAACCAACTATATAAAACAAACCATCTTCCTTTCTATCATTAAGCATTTTTTTTTTTTCTAATTGAGAATCTTATACTCAACTCAGAAATCTTTTTTTTTTTTTTTTTTTTTTTTTTTTTTTTTTTTTTTTTTTTTAATTTTTACAACTCTCTCTCACTCACTCACTCACTCACTCTCAGTCCAATTTTCAGAATCGTTTAGAAAACTGGTCGGGTTTTGATCCAAGCACCTTAGAGCAGTAAAAAATCAGGTTGGGTCAGGTACTTCATTGTGCATCCTTCTCATGAAGTGTAGTTATTAATGGTCCAAATTTACAAATACTTGCCCATTGATCAGAGGTTAGAATTGTTCGATTTGATCCAATTCTGTGAACGTGCGTCCATTAATCAATTCTTAATCAATTCCATTTTGAGGTACTGACCTATCCATGATGGCCTCCAGTTTTTTATGACTGTGTATCATCATACTTCACCAGAGTATCAAGTAAGTCCCTTAAAATTACTCTGTTTCCTAGGCTTCTCGTCTTGTTTTTTTTGCCCAATGATCCGAACCCATTCCAAAGCCCAACGACAAGCTAGCCAAGGCTTGATGGATACTTGGTTGGATTTCGTCCGCATCATGATTTGATATATTGAGAGCCCATGATTGAAAATTAGTTTCGTCGTATTATTTCACCACCAAAAATTGTATCATTCATGTCATTAGGGCTGATAGGGGGATATTCAATTCCAAATTCAGGTGGCGGGTCCCACAGTTTCGATCCGTGTGGCCTTTTTAGCATCCCTTCATCCTTGTGGGGCGCTCCTAGTGAATGTCTTAGATGGCATATACACATTATACTAAGCTCCATTGACACTATGATATGTTTTTGAGGTGGGGCATCCTCCCTCATTGTTCCCTGTGTTGTGGTTCACCTGAGTTTGTGTTTGGCCTGATTTTTTATTTTTATGTTTTGAAAATCAGTTTCTTTGTATTGAAATCCATAAGTGAAACACAAGAAAGTGGATGGGCCATGACTAAATATCTTTGGGTTTGGAAGATCCTAGCCTTAAATCAAAGTCTAATTCTAATAGGAAGATTTGAAGACATGGTACATTGTTTGTAGGGCTCAAAAGATGGACCACTGATAGTTACATTATACCATATTGCCATTTTATAAAATACTTTTTTTTTTTTATTTTTTTTATTTTTTTTATTTTTTTTTATTATAGAAACATTGACATCCAAATAACATTAGGAGGTCATTTGGATTGGGGACATACAGATAATTTAGGCATTTCAATAACTATGCATTGCGAATTGCTGAGAATTATCCTTACAGTGTTTGGTTGGTCCCAACCCTCAATATGGGCAATCCATCAAATGGGTCCATCCTTTATTGCCCATCTGTAACGTCTCGGACAAATCTGTACAAAGACCCGAGTTCCACTTCAGGCAGAAATCACTAAGGGTCAAATTATGTAGAAATTAGATGAAAATTAATTAAGTACTAAACTAAATTACTTAGTAGATTAGCTTGAACTGCTTTCTATGCAAACTGTGAGACCCAAAACTAATAGAATCGCTAACTCTACATTACTTAAAAACCTATGAGAAATCTCAAAACCCAGTTGCTCATGGGAGCACATTGAAACTTCGTATCGGACCTGGACCACGCGTCGAAAGTCCGATAACCGCGAAACTTTATGGTTATGACCGCCTTATTGGGCTTCATAACCATTGCGAGAACTGAGTCCAAATAGTATTCAGAAACGCAGAACTTGAGCCCGGGGTGAAGTGTGTGAGAAACTCGAATATCTTTAGAAAATGAACTCAAACTTAAGTGATTTGGGCTGTTCACTTGCAGGCCAAATTTAAGGTTTCAGACCATGTACCACTTATGGTTACCATGTATGGACGTTACTGTATGAATCTAAGGTACCACTTACCAGTGAAAAGCCCATTTAACCTTAGTACTATGATCCGCTAAGACTCATGAGCTGGGCATCGTGGTATGGGACACCGTGGTTGAGCTGTCGGCCCATGCTGGGGTGACGAGCCTCTCCGTAATGTCCATTGAGCAACCCAAACTCATGAGCTGAATATGGTGGTATGAGACATTGTATTCGAGCTGAGCTGTCGGCCTGCGCTAAGGTGACGAGCCTTTCCGTAGTAACCTCGAGTATAAATTAGGCCTACGCTGAGGTGACGAGCCTCTTCATAGTGACCTGAACTTGTCTATCCACTGCTTTTCAATTAGGGGTGATGTTGCCCTATAACTTGTCTATCGTATGTGATTAACTAGGATTGACGACCCTAGATGAATCATTGTTTAGGTAAATGATATAAAGGGAGGTACCTTAGCTTTCCAAATCTGCTGTACGAATAAGCCTAAATAAGAACTTGGCTAACATAGTCATGCCATGCATTACATGTGCTTTGGCAAGGAAGTGCACGTTTAGTAAGAGTGTTGCATGCGCGATCGTGAGATGATGACGTTGAGGGAGTGCAGGCGAGGGCATGCATCATTATAACATATCATTTTTACATTAACAAGAGTACTTAGGACATGATTGTTGTATTACTTTATCATTACTTCTTGATTGAATTGATAACATGTTAACCTTGCCTTATAGCTCCACTGAGTTGATCACTCACTCCCACTCTGGGACGATGTTTTAAAACACCAACCAGACCCTGTTTTAGTTTCAGATGATGACGAGGCTTACGAGGTGGAGCCCGACTTTTATGATGACGAGGAGTTCTCCTACATGGAACTTTCTGGCGGGTCTATGTAGACCTGGAGTTGCTTCGACGGGGTTACAGGGATACGGATTAGATGTCATTACATTGTATCATTTTGTAAATTTTAGAACTATACATGTAATTATTTAACCTGGTGACATGTTCATACTCTGGGGACTTATAACCACTATATGCTTTATATATTTATCACAGTCTTTCGCTTGCGTAATTTAATTGTCTCTGGAGTATGATATGTTGATTTAGTGTAATCTCATTCATGTTTAATGCACTAATACGGACAACATTTAATCATCATTATCTATGTTGCATAAGTGATGCAACGGATCTTGGGAGTTGAGCCTTTGCTCGACCCTCGAAATTCGGGCCGTTACACCATCTCTCTCAAAAAAATTACTTTTGACTAGATGATCTTAACTATCCAATCAATGGTTAAGGAAATTGATGGTTTATATCGTTCATACTACAAACAGTCCATTAATTTAGACATTCCAAGACTAGATAATTTTTATATGCAGGCTAATGTATTTTTAGACCTTCCATGACTACAAATAGTCCATTAATTTACACATTCCATGCCCCCTCCCTCTCTCTCGAGCTCTCTCCCTGCTCCCCCAACAAGCTATTGATCATATTTTTCAAGGCGGTTTCTGTCTATCTGAAGGTCCTGACTCTCCCTTCTGGCCGCTCTCCACTTCAGGTATTTTCACTGTAAAATCGGCATGGGCGGCAAGCAGACCAAGGGCTCCTAGGAAGGTCTGGGCAAAGTTGGATTGGAACGAATATCTGCCACCGAAAATTTCTCTGTTCCTTTGGAAGCTGATCCACAAAGCTGTTCCTGTGGAGACAGCGGTGCAATCTAGAGGTATTTCGCTCGCGTCCAGATGTATTTGTTGCAACAGTGGCTCAATTAGTAACCCTTCGGTGGAATCCCTCTCTCATCTCTTCCTTAATGGACAATTAGCCTCGGCAGTTTGGAGCTTCTTCGGATCGACTTTTGGAATCTCGGTCTTGCAGACTCATTCGATGGTTGCTAGAATGTTTCAATGGAGAAGGTCATATGCAGGCCGCATTTCGTCGTCGAGCTCTCAACACCTGGCACCTGCATTCATCTGGTGGGAATTGTGGAAAGCTAGGAATGGAGCTGTCTTCGATGAGAAAGCTCCCTCAGTTGCCGTTGTGATTGCCCGGGTGTCGTGGTGGCTCTCCACGACTCGATCGATTTGGCTTCCTCCTAGTTCCTTGCTTGGTAGGACATTTTGTGGATGGCCGATAAAACACTTGGTGGTGGCTTGGTGGAAACCTCCTTCGGGCTGGTTTAAAGTCAATGTGGATGGGTCCTCACGAGGTAATCTGGGGTTGGCGGGGGGCGGAGGCGTTTGCAGAAATGAGAAGGGAGAAGTCATCTTTGGTTTCTCATTTGGTTATGGGGTGATGTCTAACATTGGAGCAGAATTGAGAGCGGCTCACAATGGTTTATCTCTTTGTTTTAGCAAAGGTATCTTCAATGTGGTGATTGAATCAGACTCAGACTTAGTGGTTCGGGCTTTCAAAGGAAATGCAGGCTTAGGCTGGAAATGGAAAGGCTGGCTACTTAGAACGGAGAAGTTCCGCCGTCTCGGGCAAGTGGAGTTTTCTCATATTTTCAGGGAAGGTAATGCCCCGGCAGATGTGCTTGCTCGGCTGGGGAGCTCGTCCAATCCCGCCTTTGCTACTTGAGCAAAGATGCCTTTCCCAGAGAGGTCAGAGGGCTTCTTTTCTTAGACAAAGTCGGCTTAGGTGCTGTTAGGAGCAAGTAACCTTTCCTAGATCGTCTTGTCCCTGCTTTTTGTTTGTTACGATAGGTCTTTGTTGGTCCTTTTTCCTCGGGAGACTCGAATGTACTTTTTGTCCAGATCAATATAATCATTTTTGCCCAAAAAAAATAAAAAATAAATAAAAAAGCTAATGTATTTTTAGTTCCAATGATCAATGTTGCCACTGCAAGGTTCAATATTGAAATGGTAAAGTTTTTAACTATTTATTTTATTTTTATTTTTTCTTGTTCTTCATAAATAATTTGATGTCTTAGCCTCCTGTCATTACCAGATAGTTTTATCACTATTTGTACATATGTCAATCTCATGAGTCTTACTTTTTGTAATTTTCTTACCCCTGTAGTGATTATCAGAAGCAGTGGGCCATCATTGAAAGATTACCCTTGTAGTGAGTCCAATCAAGGTATGGATAATACATGGTTTTAGTTCATGGTAAATGGTACCTTTTATTGTGCATTAACCCTGGACCAAAGACCTGGTACCTTTTGTTGTTGTAAGTTCCTAATTAGTTTGTTTCTGTATTGTCTGCTTTATAGGCTGGCATTATGTTTCTGGAACTGGCTTATTTTTCAGAGAGAAAATTACCCCAACCATTCAGGTCAGGTGTCCTACTTCTGTGGCAGTGGTGCATGGAAGGATCATCCGCCACGCAAGGAAAGCAATGCGATTGAAGCTATCTCAAAATCAGATGAAAAAAGAGTCCGTTTGGGTAAATCTATTAAACTAAAAATTTGCGTTATTTCGCCTAATCGGTTCCACGAAGGCTTTCAACAGATATTCTGGCCCATATAAAGGCTAGGTGGAGATGGTTTTTCATGTCTCAGCATATTGGTTGACTAGGATTGCTGTAGTGTAGCAGACAACACTGATGTCAGTAATCTATGCTGCTATAGTTCTGTTGGCCCCACCATTATGTATGTGTTTTATCAAGCTGTCCACCCTGTCCACCCAATTTGCTACTTCGTTTTAATCTATGAGCCCAATATACTAGTTCATTTTAATTGTGGACGTTGAATCACCATAGTTTTCTAGTATGGTCCACCTGAGATTTGGATCTGCCTCATTTTTGGGCTATTGTCCTAAAATGAGCTAGAAAATGAGTGGAAATCATGGATAAAACAGATACATAATGGTGGGGCCAACATAGCTTTTCCAGCAGTACAACACCTCTCAAAAGTGTAGGTCGATCGGGTACTTATGAATTTTTATTTTTCCAACTGTCATTCCTGACCTTTTAGGCTTTAAATAGAGGCAAAACATCAACGCTAGCTTAATTAGTCAAAATTCCTTAATTTGCTTGAGATGATATGTGAAGTAGAATTTTTTTGGTGGGCCACGTTTTGATGTTTATCACCGCCATCGATTTTGACTGCTCAATTGTTTTCACTAAGAATAATCTGCGGCTGTTAGGTAACAGAAACAACTGTCCTGATTTTATTTTATTCAGAAATCATTTTGTTCTTTACCACCCATTTCAACCATTAGCATATCCAAATTAGATTAGGTGTACCTAATTATTAGGAGTTTCCACCGATCACACGCCTCCCTTCATTGCTCTATAATTTTTAATGATGGCTTTTTATTTATTTATTTGCTGAGCTTAGAGGTCAGGTCCAGATAATTGGGCTGTCCAATCTTTACTCGTTAGCTCATGGGCTTGGACTTGGGTCCGTATCTTATGGGCTGGACAGTAACGGTATAATGCCATGGATTTCTTGCCCAAGCCGTAATGACAATAGTTTGTCCAAGCATTCATGTTTCCAGGATTCTACTTCTGGCCTTTTGCTTCGTGATGTTCTATTAAGCATCTTTCATTGTTGTCATGTGACTTTTGGAACAATTTGGGGGAAGGTTTCCCATAAAAGTAATACATGTGCATGTTTAGTAGGGAACTAAGCTAAGAATTTTTCTCTGTTGTAGACCTCTTATCTGTAATCGACGTATTTCATCTAGATTCAAGATGTCCTTTATGGGGTGAGAGGTGGAGCGAATTGGTTTTATATCTTAAAGCTTGTAGGATATGGAGGAGTCACCAGAAGATGTGGGGCCATTGGAGTCAGGGCCTTCTAATGCTAGTTGGTGGCCCTCAGGTTTTATGGAAAAACTGCAAACCGTTTCTCTAGTTTCTTAGGAAGAGATTTTGAGAGACTCTGCACGAAACCTTGAGCAAGAAGAATTGTCATGCCAGACAGCATCACAAACTTTGTGGGCCACTGGATCATTTTCTGGACGGATTCCCAATGGTTTCTACTCTGTCATTGTTCCTTAGTTGTTTGTGGTTCAATTTTGGTACAATCTTGAACCAACTTTCCAAGAACCGGATTGTCTACTATAAATGATTTAACTGCTGGTTAGTTGGAATTGGTTGTTCAGATATTCCATAAACTCAAGTGGAGGTAACCTGATCATGAGAATGAACTGTTTCTGGCAGGTTATGGAGGTGCCTAATGTCTCATGGGAGGACATTGGTGGGTTGGACAACGTCAAACGGGAACTTCAGGAGGCATGTCTTTCACTGGGCTTTGCCTTTTCTTCTTTGTTTTTTCATACATAAAATATATGCGGGTAAAGCAGCAATTGGAATAGTGATTTGTGGCCCATGTGGAACTCATAGATTAGTTGGAATTGGTTGTTCAGAAATTTCAGGACTGCTGAATTTTTTATCATCTAGTGCTATGTAATACATTGCTTTACACATAACATAGTGATGGCTTGTACAAATAGTCTTCATCAACTGTTTGATAAACCAAATCCATGAGCGCCTGGTGAATTAAAAAGGTGAATCAGACTTAATTGTGGCATGGAAACTATGGAGAAGAAGGGCTTCTCAGTTTTATTTATTTATTTATTTTTTTTAAAAATTTAAATTCACATTTTGGCCTGATTTTTCATGCTCCATTTGTTTGCATTCTTGTTTCTGAATGGGGCGGAAGAACTATATCATCATATCCTATTCATGGAGTTTTATAAGCATCTTAACCTCTTCTACTTGGGTTCCTCTTCTTATTCACTTCTATAGATATGTACTAGTTTCTCTCTGTTATAATTTGGGATTGATTTTTTTTTTTTTTCCCTTCATTTGGTGCATCATTTGCAGATATTGGAAGGACTTCTTAAATTGCCAGAGAACAGGGAATGTGCTGACTGCAAAAGCAAGTAGGTATCTTGGTTGAATTGTGATAACGAATGATCTTTTATGAAGCTACTTATAACTCGTTTGGCATATACAATGTTTACATCATCAACCCTTGTTCTAACCTAATGAACAACCCAAACTCCCACAAGCTTCTTTTTATTTTTTAACCAGTTCATGAATGAATCGCCTGAAAATTTCTATTAACCGTATAACACCCAATAGTAATAATCTGTTTTAAACCCAATCATCATCACAATAGTTACATATAGGTTGTCTGTTGCAGTTTTGGTAATGCTGCTGAAACTTCCCATAGAATGGTGTTGGAAGCTTTCTCTGGCTCCATATCTAGATACATGATGACTGAGTGCAAAATGTCCATATTTACATGATCACTGAGTGCAAAATTATAACTAATCATTTGCATCATAATTAATATCTAACGCATATGACTTTTGCATATATAGCATGTTTGTTCATATAGGATGTCAGATTCTAGTTCTTGGTCAGCCCCAAATTTAACATTTTATATAAAGCATTTCCCACATGTTAGTTCCTTACCGCATGCCTATCTGAAAGGGCCTCTTTCTGTTTGATCAATTATTTTCATTTTCTTTAATCAATTTCTGTCAGGTCAATGATGACCATCATGTTATAAGAGATTCTAGCGGCAATACTGTTGGGAGCCTTGCACAAAACCTTAGGATCTAGCCCTCCAGAACAAACCAGAATTATGGATAATAAAGCAATGTTATCCATAATTATGGATAATAAAGCAATGTTATGGATAATAAAGCAATGTTATCCATAATTGTGGTGGTGTGGACGACCTGGCTAGTGTGGGTACCTGTGGTGTCGAGACAGGGTGTGGATTAAAAGAAAAAAAAAGAAAGAAAAAAAAAGTACCCACACCAGCCAGGTCGGTGGTGTAGTACACCAGCCAATTCACTTCCAGTTTCAACATGATGGATTGGGCTTGATGGAGTTCAAGTTCATTGGGACGAGTCGTACAGGACTCACCCTGATATTCAAAACCATTTCATAGGTTGCTCATATCTGATGTGTCTCGTGTCAGCACATGTGGCAAACTTCAGTCTCACCTCAGACAACACTCAAATGTTTCATGCTTATAGAATTTAACTAGCTCATAAAATCTATTGCATATGACAATTTTATTAACCGTCCAAGTGAGTATTGCCCACGCCAGCTTAATTAATTTAATCAATTTAAAAATACTTGATTAAAAGAATAGCATTAAAAACAAACAATGAATCTGATTGTATTGGTTCATTTCTATGGCGAGAGGAAAATCAAGCAGCTTATGAATACATATAACTTTTGATCCTCTGCATATGCTCGAAATTAAGAGTTTGGACCACTGATCAATACCGTTTATCATCAAACTCAAGTGCTTTCAAGGATTGCCTTGCATCATTGGATCATCATGGCCCAAGGCATGTACGATCCTAAATTTGGAACAATAGCCATTGATTGTGTTCCAATTAATAAATGTTGACAAACATGTATTAAAATCAATAATCTATTAATCAATGCAATTAAATAGGTTTATTATGCTCACAATACAACCATAATGCAAGTAGCCAGATTCAATCTTAGGCCTTGGGCGCAAGGCCAGCCTTGAGCTTTTGAATGGTCGCAATGTCGGTCTTGAAAGCTGTGGCCAGGATCCCATCATCGATGCTGGTGGCGAAGATGGTGCTAGGGACTGACACCATCCCGGCATTTGCACTTCCAAAGGCAGAGATGGCAGTGGCTGGGTTTTGGGCATCGGCATTGTATTGGTAGTGTACAAGTCCCTTGGGGAATACGAACATGTCCCCCGTTTGGAGTGCACTTCACCAAAATCGTCATTTAGGAACGGTTTTAAACCGTTCCTAAATGCTTCAGGAACGGTTTAAAACGGTTCCTAAATGAGGCGTCGCAGAAAAACAGGAACAGTTCAGAACCGTTTTGGGTGCCGTTTCAATTTTAAGAAAACGGAATTTCAGGAACGGTTTTAAACCGTTCTAGTGCTAACGCTCATATTTCGGGCGCAATAGAAACAGTTTTAAACACCTGCCAACGGTCAGATTTTAGGACGGAATTTTAGAAACAATTTAAAACCCTTTGTTCATTGTATGAGAGAGTGTGGGGTATGTAATCTAGTTGTATTATATGCCAGATAATTACACAAATAGAAGAAAAAGACAATAGAATGATTCACACGATCTTTTCCCTCTTTTCTAGTACACATTTCAATACAACATTTCATTTGGAGGCTTCTATAATCCAACAATTTGTCTCAAGTCCTAGGAACCCACTACAGCTACAATCATTGCTCTTTTGCAAACAGAAGCTACATGCAAAGCAAAGGCTCCTCCCTCTCTTCAATGGCTCAGCTGGCTGCTCATACGAAGGTGTTGCCTGTTGCCTAGAACTGTATCAAGTTCAATTATCAGGTTCTCTTCTTGTTGCGAGAATGTGCCTCTTAAGATCAGGCCTCAGGTAATTTATCCACCTCGGTCTGCAGCTCTTTCCACACCTTTGCAGACCTGCAATTTTCCCATAGTTAGAGAACTGTAATTCAACAAAACCCAACTAGAAAATAAATCAAGAAAAATTCAAATCCAAATTCTGTAGATGATCCTAAATATAGCATATGGTAGTGCGAATATGCCAATGGACTTGGTGTATCAGGTGTTATCAAAGTTGACAAAACGGCAGGAAGTGAATTACAGTTCTCTAAATAGCTAAAAAGATTTAAAGAACCATTGGGTACCCAATGGGCACCCAATGCGCAGCTGAACCTGATCTGGTTAATGCAGAAAATACTCAACTGTCCAAATTCAATAAGCAGATGTCCATTAATTTGTGGTACCCAAGCTGAACCATTGGGCACCCGATGCGCAGCTGAACCATTGGGCACCCGATGCGCAGCTGAACCTGATCTGGTTAATGCAGAAAATACTCAACTGTCCAAATTCAATAAGCAGATGTCCATTAATTTGTGGTCAGTATATATCGATGACATATTCTGGGACTATGCCCTACCTACGCCAGGTCCCACTATTTGGACAGTCTAATTTGAGGTACATGTTACGTGAACAATTTTTATGTGCAAGTGTATGGAGTATCATGCTTTGCCAAAGTAACAAATGAATCCACTTTCTTCCAACAGTAAAAGGAAGAAAAGAAAAGAAAGAAGATGCCTTCCTGATGGTATTATTATAGCAAAAAGGCTGAAAACCAACTAACCTGGTTGCTGCAGAAAAGAAAAGAAACAGTTTTATAATAATAATAATAATAATAATAAATGACATTTTAAATCAGACATATCAACAGTTTGATTCAATGTGCAAGTGTAGCCCACAGATCACAGATTGCTCTGATTTTTGCACCAGGTGATCTTCATGGTAGGGCACACCTTTTGCAGAGCCCAAATGTCATACAAGTGACTGATTGGCACCTGTGCACCCATTGCATGTGCAAGTTCACAGGCATCTGAGTATTGTAGTTTCTATACGGATTCATTAGAAGCTGCTATGGTCATAAGCAAATTAGAAGGAATAAACAGTTTATGGAGAATGGTGAGTATATTTACACTACCAAAAAAAGGAGTAAAATCCGTACCTATAGATCTTCCATCCACCATGGGCCCACCACAAAATCATCTGGATCACCAAAAGTGCTCCCCCATACATACAGTTTGTCAGACCAAGCAAATGTTCACATTGTTTATTTCTTTAAGAAGAATGTGCAACCTACCGTGGAAAGTACTACAGGATCAGAAAAATCAGGTTGTTGCCCCTGTGGCTTTGTGTAAACTCTTACAAGACCACTCATCGCATGCGCCGTGAGTGTATACTGAACCTGGACCAGTGACAACTTGTAGCTTATCTAACAGGTGGAGCCCACTTGAGAGTTTGAAAGGCCTGATTTTTGGCGTAGCACAACTACCCTACATACATGAACAACACTTCCATCAAATAAAGACAATTGACAAAAAGAAACAAGCAGCTAAATGTCACGAGTGAAATTTGAGCAATCCAATAGTTCATCCTCCAAGTTATTGTTCCTCTTAGAGAACAAAATGGTTAAAATCAAATGATTATAGAATGAATTAATCAAAATGATTAAACTACAAATATTATAGAATGAAATAATTTGTAATAGAAAATTAAATAGCAACACAAGACTAATCTCAGTAGCCTTCCTTATATCTCATCAAACATTTCAGGAAAATGGCATTAGATTATAAACCCATTACCAAACCCATGATTTAAATCAGACCCATCAATCAAATTCCATAAAAAATCAAACAACCTCTTGAAAAAGAAAACCACATTGAAATATCGAGAACCCAAATCAGAATCCATTGTTGTATATCACCTCCAACACTCAAAACTTAGAAATTTCCACACGTATGGAGCTTGATCACATATGGAGCTTCTACCAAAAGCACCAAACAAATCCCTACACTGCAAAAATGACGTTAGTAAATCATTATTCTTTACATAACCCTCCTTCATACTGTATGCATTTTTATATTTAATAACTTTCCTTCTCCATTCGTAAGTCTCAAAGCACTTTCCAACATCCATACAAAATTGTTGGATATCTGTTCATGGAGTACTTGAACAAAATTTCAGATGTTCTTCAAAATCAGTACAGCAGAATTTAAATGAAATTATCTGGCAGAAGCTAATATCCTGATTAAATTAATAACGAGTTCCACATGTAGCAGAATTTATACTTCGTAACTTGTTAATTAGTAATCTAAGTTGTACCTTAGAGCTTTCTCCTGCCTTTTTCATGGCTTGGCTTCGACAGTGATATCCTTGAGCTTCTCCTTCAATTCTCCAGTCTGTGAATGGATAGAAGATCATAGTCATCATAATAGCCTTGCCCCAACTATTTGGGGACAACTTCAACGGGATAGGAGATGAAACAAAGAAATGTGAACTACAGTGCATGCATGTTTGCATTCATGAATTCATGCATTTACAATCTGAAAAACTTCAGTTAATGACAGAAACATAAAAAGAAAATGTTGGCAACCAGAGCAAGCATCATTTCAAGTAATTTCTATCAAATTGCAGCTTACCTGTCCATAAGTAATGATTGTTCCATTTATTGCATTAATGGCATCTGTTTAGGAATGAAATTTTCAAAATTACATACAATGCAGTAGGCTCATGCAAATGCTAACCAAAATGCCAAGCAAATCACAATTGCATTTATGATTCATTATTAGCATGTCGACACTGCTACATGGTTCAAATAAACAGTGGATATCTAACTCATGTTGTAGAAGAAATTGATTTGTCTTGAAACCGTTATCGCAGCTTATTTTAGCAAGGCCTGAACATTGAGCCAGACCAACTTCATAAAGGGTTGGAGGAACCAATGATCAACTTATCATTTATCCCCACACATCAACGATGAATTTGTGAAACATAGTGAGGACATTAAAATGAGCTTAGTTAGGACTGCTACATACTCAAATTTCAACTGTTGAAGAAACGGCAAGGGGGAGGAGATTAGAAGCAAGACTGAGAAGAACAAAAGCAAATTCTCTTATTTGTGCAAAAGAGATGCCAACCTACACAGAGTACACAACCAAAAGTCACCTTCACCGTGGCATTGAATAGTTGATGAAAAACTGAAAACTGAATGCTACCTAGAGGAAGTCACACACAATAACAAGTTCAAGGCTTTCCTAAAATCCATGAACATGAGAGACTTCAAACAATTTTGTGACATAGGGTAAGGGTCCATTTATAGTCTGATGCCAGGAGAAAGAAGACAATTACGGTTACTTCAACAGTTAAAATTGCATTTTTTTTTTGTTATTTTATTAAATAAACATCGAATTGTTGGTCCTGTTAATGACCATTCTAGTGGTCAAGGCTTAAAAGTTCAAACTAATAGCTGCCTTCCTTGGCTGAGCCAAGCTGAGCTAACTCTGTTTGTCTCAAGTACCATATGCATTTTAGAAATCATAAACAACAACACAAGCGGTTGCTTATGCAGAATCATTCCAAATGTTGATGTCGGAATGGTTTTTGAAAATTTGGACTCATGAATTTCTTATGCAAGAACAACATGACCACATATGCAGTGATTCAAATACTATACGGAAATATTACAAAATAAGTACTAATCAAAACTGAAATAAAGACATCAATATATTAAGAAGTGATATGGCACAAACCCAAGCAACAGGTAAACAAAATGCAACTGCCGCCAGTTGATAAAGTTCATTAGTCTGCACAGAAAACGTCAGTATGTTAGAAAAATGGTTAACGTTTCAGCAGTAAATAACACAATAGAAAATACAAAGCAAACCATATGACTTTGAAAATCCTTTACATACAATATATAATTAAATTAAAGAAAACATACCTGTGATGGAAGACTGATTATCAACTTAAGAAACCATGGAACACACGTACGAGATAATATAGACAAAATACACAAAAATGTACACAGCACAACCAGCATTGAATGTGGTAGATGAAAGGTTTTATGAGCCACAAATATATGTGATACTATGACAAATTAGCTCATGTAAATGCCTTTTATGGGTTAATTTACTGAAGATAATAAGATTAGAGAAAATTTTCAGATGGGAGAAAAATATGTATGTTGGTTGACAGTCAAGGTTTGGCAGGGAAACATGCAGAAAAGTGACAACTGGGATGATCAGTAATTGTGAGCCAATCCAGATGGGCCCCACTAGATGGAGAGCCAAGATTCATGAGTTCCACATTTACTCGTAGTAAGCAAATCAGCAAAAAAAATTCCAATGCTAAAAATTATTAATGATTAATAGTCGAGGTTCAGCCTGGAAAATCTGCAGAAAAGTGATGTTTAGGATGATCAGTAATTGTGAGCCGATCTAGATTGGCCTCACTAGATGGAGAGTCACGATTCATGAGTTCCACATTTACTGATAGTAATCAGTTCAGAGGAAATTTTCCATTGCTAAAAATGAATGGTGGTTGATAGTCTAAGTTTTAACAAGTGAAGAAAAGTGGCGTCTAGTCTACGATCAATCAGTAATTCTGAACCATTCTAGGTGGGCTCTCGATGGGCAGCCAAGAAATAAGTACGACATTTGTTTGAGTGTGATCAGGTTAGAGAAAATATTCAGAAGGTAAAAGCAATGATGGGTAGAAGTCAGGGTTCAGTATGGAACACTGCAGAAAAAGTGATGTCAATGATCAATCAATAATTGTGATCCATTCTAGCTGGGTCCCACTAGATGGACAGTCAAGAGTCATGAGTTACTCATTTAATGAGAGTAATCAGATCAGACAAATGTTTTCAGATGGAGAGGCTTCCAATTCCATCTCAGAGAAGTGGGACATACAAAACAAATTGCACAGCTACAATGACCAGACCTCGGAGATGAAGTCAAGATAGACCACTAATACAATTTCAATCACACAAAAAAAATTATATTATATGAAATTCAAATTCAATAGAACAATTAAGTAACAAAAAAGAAGGTATGAACAAAAACCAAATTGGCGTGACTACTTCACCAATTCATCAAATCCAATAGAGGATTAATTCAATAGATAGCATCCAAATTCCATTTATTTTTCAACTAATTCATCAACTTCAAGTATACCACAAATTAAAAAGAAAGAAAGTATGCCATGTGTATCGGATTTTGACCTTATTCATCAAACATGTTTGCTGTTCAACAAAGCCTAACGAATAGCATCTTCATTTTCAGTAGAAATGTTTCAACATAATAAGAAGAAATAAACTTGGGTACTCTGCAAATCAGTAAGGTAACGCTTAGTTCAATCATCATAGTCACTAAAAAATATAAACCAAGCATTCAATCCATAACATTTCAAGCCAGAGAAAGCAACAACTTTAGAATTAATGGATTAGTTGGAAACCACCACTATGGACCCAATGCTCATCTTACATGTATGTTGCACACGCATGTCATGTTGGCATATTTGACATGATTTAGTTCTTCACGCTCACTCTCCTTTTGAACATGCATAATAGACATCCAAAATTCTTTCCAGACATTCAAACACAGTTTCTAGTCATATGATGTTCCCATGGTAGTGGGTGGATGATGGACAATGCCTGTAAATTTCCCTGACAGGACTTCCCTAATCCTATATTAATGGCCCACAAATGGACGGTTATGAACATACACTGTTCTATATTCAACAAAAAAAAAAGGCCAAAAAGGTTCACGCAATGCAAAGCAATCCGTGCCTGCTTCCTCACGCAAATGCTGCGAACAATTGCCTGGAGCTTCACCAAGCTCCTTAGAGCCCGAAACGCCATCCTCGCCTGTTGCCACCCCAAAGAAAGCTAAAATATAAATGTGGTTTCTCCAGTTGAAATCTGTAGGATCCATTCCTGCCCGATGTGTGGCGGCAATAGGTGGTCGAGCCAGCCCACAGTTGGACAGGTTTGTCAGGGCAAGTTAAATGTGTAGTCGATTGGGCTTGGGCCAGAAAATTAGGCCCATTTAGGTTAACAGGCCAAGATCAAGTTGAACCCTATCTAACCCAATCATTTATTAATGGGCTGGGCCAGGTGACCCAGCTGATTAAAATGATGTTCGTGTATACGTCTATCAACAGGGCTTGGCATCTGCCCATTCTTAAGGGCCCGCTTGGATACTACC
Organism: Magnolia officinalis; assembly: GCA_021015155.1. NCBI lineage: Eukaryota > Viridiplantae > Streptophyta > Magnoliopsida > Magnoliales > Magnoliaceae > Magnolia > Magnolia officinalis. The sequence goes on from JAJHSJ010000016.1 coordinate 43,422,104, forward strand.
AAATAAGTACCTTTTTTTTAACTTACATAAGTTAATAAGTGACTTTTCTTAAATAAATTAGTTTAGTTATTATACTTAAATAAGTAGCTTTTTTGAAAAAGTAACTTATTTTTTATTACTTCTCAACTTATGGGTGGGCCCTGCAGAGCTCAAACTCATGGTAGCTTCGGTTGAACTAAGGTTTGCTAAGCCCCTATGCATGTATGACAGCCCATTTACACAGCACAAGTGTCTGTAATTGGGTCGTCCAACGGTGTAAATTCGTTTATTTTGATCAGAATCGTAGCCAAAACCAACTCAAACCTTAACTCAAAACCAAGGTCCTTGTCCTCAATAAAAATGAGACCCAGAAACCAGAGGAGCCGACCTGGTAAGATACGAGCCCGATCAGTCAAGACCAGGTAATCTAGTACCTGATCTACTGACCACTAAATCTAGCATGTTTGTGCCACAACTAGGCAAATCATCAGGTGGGTGTACCATTTATACACGACGACTCAAAACTAAGGTTAGTGCAGTCGGCGGGTGGTAGGTCACACGGTTCAAAAAGTATGATCAATGGCTAACATCCAACCAACTCACATGAGGGCCACCTAATTACTGCACCACCTAAGTATTCAGGTCCCAATACTAAGTGGGGCCCACCTGATGAACAGTGTGGATCTCGCACACACATTCCACATTAGCTTTAGCAAGTTTCTTACCAAATGACCTCTAAAAAACGCTTGTATCTTGATTGCAGCCATGTCGTCTTTGGAAAGTCTTACATACAGTGGCGGTGAGCAGCTGCCTTCCTTGAGTGTAGCCTTCTCATTCACCACCGGTACTTCTCTTTGGATGGTATCATTGCTATTGCTGTGGAGAACGATAACTCTCTTACGAGGGGATTTGACGAGCTTGTTTCTGATGGGGCCCAGCCAGCTCCGATACATGTCCATTTTTCTTTCTCCTCCCTTCAATCTTCCCCATTCAACCGTGGATGACAGAACACACACCCCATACAGAGCTGCTGCTACTGCTTCTAAAATACCGTGCGGGGACTATCAGATCTAGAGTCGGACAGGGAGAGGGAGATCGAAAGAGGGAGGGAGAGAGAGGAAGATCGAGAGAGAGAGGGTCGAGATCGGAAGAGGGAGAGGGAGATCGAGAGAGGAGGAGGGAGAGTGAGAGGGAGATCGAGAGAGAGGGTTGAGATCGAGAGAGGGAGATCGAGGGAGAGGGTTGAGATCGGGAGAGAGATATTGAAAGAGGGAAGGAGAGGGAGATCGAAAGAGGGAGAGGGAGATCGGGAGATCGGGAGAGGGAGCATTTTGGGCGCTTTGAAGGAATTAGGGCGTTCTAGGTGTTTTGTAGGGATCGGGCCGTTTTGGGGATGAAAATACTCTAGTAGTCTGTGGTAGATTTACATAAACGTGACTCTCGGGTCATGTGGGGTCCACTTAAGAGTGTTCTAATAGAATCCATTCCGTCCATCTGTTTCAAAATAATACAATAAACTATAGTGATAAGAAATAAGAATATAAAACAATCAATCGGAACACACCAACAAAAAAGTGAAAGTAACAACATTCAACAGCCACTATTCGAGTACGGTCCACTACCGTTTCAAATCAAAAACGGCTTAAAGCCGTTTCTGAACCAAAATGACGACCGTACCGGTTTGGCGATTTTGGTTAGTGTGTTTGGGTGTAGAGCTTGTTTGTCGTGTCGATGAGTCCCACCTCAAGCGTGCCATCGATGATGAGTAGTAGTTCAGCTGCGCGGGGATGCGTGTGGGGGGGATTGATGCCTCCGGACGGATATTGCAAAAGGGCATACGAGACGCTCTGGCCGTTTGAGGGCCGGAAACTGGGCCATGCTTGCTTTCGTGACATTGAAGATAGTGGGCAATTCCACTTGGAGTGGGGTTCGCATGCCAGTGAAGGTGAAGAAGTTTCCATCAACTGCATTCATGTTGGACGGGATGATGAAGTCGGATGTGATGTCTGGGTCACTTGCATGGGAGATGTGATATGTGGCCATGGTGATTACTACCAAGAACAAGGAATGGCTGAGAATGTTTGAGGCCATGATTCGATGATCTGGTGTGATGTTTTAGTGTGTGATAGAATGTGAGAGGGAGGGGTGCTTGTGTTGGATTTGTTGCATGGCCATGCATTTTATATTGTTAGTGTGGACGAGCTTTGTATTTGATGTGAGCCCGATGTAGACAAGGTGGACGGCTGGGGTTGAAAATCACTAGGCTGGTTTGTTGTTCTTTCTTGTTTGGCTCCTTGTGTGCGAACAAGGGCACCATTTTTTTTTTTTTTTCCTTCTTAGGAACAAGGGCACCAGTAAGCCTTTTATCTCCAGCCTTTTATCTTCCTACGTATGATATTCTGAACCGTTCATGAAGTGGCCCAGCCATCATTATTTTATGCCTGTAAAATAAGCCGTTCAATCATTAGATTGGCCACAAATGTATGACCTATCCTGTCCATTGGTATTCTTTCTTAATAAGAGTCCGATCCACCATTTCCTTCAAGCTATATGAAACGGCATGAAAGAAAGTCGATCAGGCACTAACGCAAATTTCCTGTTACCCCTTTTGCACATAGCACAGGCAATTAAAAGCTCTGTGACCATGATGTCTTTGTAATAACCATTCAGTCTGTGTATCCATTGCTCCTGCTCATATTAGCACATGAGCTGAATTATTAAGAGGATCCAAAACTCAGATGTACTGTACCATAAGAAACTGTGGGTACTGAACGTCCACAATTGAAACCTTCTTGGGTCTACGAAAGTTTCTGATCGGGCTGTTTCTGTTGGCTTTGTTGGCTTTACAAAGCCTTAGAACCGCACACACCACAATTGTTGGCTTTACAAAGCCTTAGAACCATACGCACCACAAAGATAATAATAAAAAAACTTTTGTATTGCTATTCTCTTTTCACTTTTTCTTTTTCACTTTGCTTGCACTGTTGCTGCACACACTTGTTGTGATCGGATACATAGTGTGCCTTTTATAGGCTTTTGCACCTAGAGTGAAATAACTACAATACCCTCACTCCATTAACTACATTTAATCCATCAGTTTCAAACGTTTGGAAAACCACCAGCCACAACACGTGCAAAATGTGGAAATTCCAATAACGTGTGGCTGTTTCAAATGGCATGAAAAACTATAGCAGCTGAACCGTCCATTTGGTTTGGATGTTTCAACACTCCCCTTCAAACCAAAACAGGCTTCATTCCAAGCATCGATCTTAGTCGTCTGAATATATCAGTCAGTAACGCCTTGGTGAATATGTCCGCGACCTGTTCAGTGGTGTGACAGTACTCCAAGTTCACCATTCTCTGCTTTACTTGATCTCTTAAGAAGTGATACCTAGTATCAATGTGCTTGCTCCTTCCATGCTGCACCAGATTTTTGGCAAGTTCAATTGCCGACTTGTTATCCACATATATAACGGTGGATTCCTCCTGTGGATGTTTCAGCTCTTTTAGCATGTTCTTCAACCATATTGCTTCACAGACTGTGGACGATGCTGCCACGTACTCTGCTTCACATGTGGACAAAGCAACAACACTTTACTTCTTTGAGTTCCATGTGAAAGCAGTCGATCCAAGATAGACAACATATCCCGTGGTGCTTTTCCTTTCATCTTGGTCACCTCCCCAATCACTGTCTGAGTATCCATACAGTATTGCTTCATCTTCGTATGGATAGAAAAGACCAAATTCCATTGTTTCTTTGACGTACCTGAGGATTCTTTTTGCAGCTAGCTAGTATGATTCTTTTGGTGCTTCCATGTACCTACTTAGAAGCCCAACACTGTAGACGATATCCGGCCTTGTAATTGTGAGGTACCTTAGGCTTCCAATCAGACTCTTGAATAGAGCTGAGTCTACGGTTCTTCCTTCTCCTTCTTTTGTCAGCTTCAGGCCCGTTGCTACAGGCGTGTTCACGGTATTAGAGTCTGTCATCTTAAACTTTTTAAGCAACTCCTTGGCATATTTTTTTTGTGATATATAAATGCCGCCAACTTGTTGTTTTACTTCGATGCCCAAGAAGAAGGACATCAATCCACCATCAGTCATCTCGAATTCATTGAACATAGCATGCTTGAATTCTTCAAACATCACCTGACTGTTTCCTATGAATAGCAGATCATTAACATATAAGCATGCTATGAGGATGTCGCCATGAGCATTTTTCTTGATATAGACAGCATACTCATATGGACATTGGGTGAAGCCGTTCTCTTGAAGATAGTTATCAATGCGTGCATTCCAGGCACGAGGAGCCTGCTTCAACCCATAATGGGCTTTCTTCAGTCGATACACTTTGTGTTCCTCCCCTTGAATAACAAAACCTTCAGGTTGGATCCTTACAGTGTCAAGGCGAGCAACAGGAGCGAAGACTTCTTCATAATCCACCCCGTATTTCTGTTTGTAACCCTTTACTACGAGCCTTGCCTTGTAGCGATCTATTTCACCATCAGCATTTCACTTGATCTTGTACACCCATTTGATGTCAATAGTTCTTTGACCTTGAGGAAGTAAAGTTAGATCCCATGTATGGTTCTTCTCAATGGCCTGGATCTCCTCTTCCATAGCCATCTTCCAGCATTCTTCTTCTACAGCCTCCTCAAATATAAGAGGCTCATGGTCCGCATACAAGCAGAACAAATTTACTTCCTCAGTTTCGGCGTATATATCGTTGAGGCTTCTCATTTTGATAGGAGCTAAGGGTGAAAGAGAACTGGATGATGACGTGCTGGCTGAATTTTGATTTGATAGAATACTTCCAGAGGAGATGGAACGTATCGCTGGACTTCTACGTGCAGACGTTTCGGCGGAAGAGGGTGTTGCAGGTGTCTGCTCCTGGTTCTCATGCTTCTTTTCTTCATGTTCTTCAACCTCGACTTGATTTTCTTTGGCTGAATCTTCCTCGTTCCATTTCCAGGTTTCTTCCTCGTAAAATACAACATCTCTACTTACCACTACCTTGTTAGTTAGTAGGTTGTAGAGCTTGTACGCCTTCGATACTTCACTGTAGCCGATGAAGATGCACTTCTCACCACGATCATCAAGCTTTTTTCCTTCTCGCTTCTAGAACTTGATCATAGGCGACACACCCAAAGATCCTTAGGTACACCACGCTTGGCTTGTATCCGCTCCATGTTTCCTGCAGTGTCTTGAATCTGACACTCTTGGTCGGACACCTATTGAGCAGATAGGTAGTACATGCAACTGCCTCTGCCCAGAAATTCTTCGGTAGACTTTTCTCCTTCAGCATGATCCTTGTCATGTTGAGAATGGTACGGTATTTTCGTTCCGCAATTCCATTCTGCTGTGGCGTATAGGCTGCAGTGTATTGTTGCTTGATTCCTGCAATACTCTCGAAAGGCATTTGAGGTGTACTCTCCACCTCTGTCAGATCTAAAGGTTTTGATTTTAAGACCACTTTCTTTTTCAACAAGGGCCTTAAAATTTTTAGAAATAGTAAAAGCAGCAGACTTTTCTTTGATTATACACACCGACAATTCTCTACTGAAATCGTCAATGAAGGTAATAAAGTATTTATTACCTTCAAGAGAGATTGGCTCCAATAGTCCACAGATGTTAGTGTGAACTAACTACAATGGTTATCTTGCTCTTCGGGATACTCCACTTGGCAAGGAGTTTCTTTGCTGTGTCCCAAGTGTGCACGCCTCACACACTTGTTCTGGAGCTTTAATGGTAGGCAAGCCATGCACCATACTTGATGACGACAGAAGTTTCAGGCCACTGAAATTTAGATGGCCAAAGCGAAGATGCCATGTCCAGGAATCATTCCTTGCTTTGCCATAAAAGCACTTCTCGAGCATTGTGTTTATATGGAGCGAAAACATACGATTCTTCGCCATCTAGACTTTCGTAATCAAATGTCCAAGCATATCTCTTATGGAAAGAGAAGAATTCTCCATGTGTATGATATACCCTTTTTCGAGGAGTTGTCCGAGACTCAGTATATTACTTTCATTTTGGGCACGTAGTACACATTAGAGATGTAGTTTGAAACACCATTCTTCTGAAAGATTTTGATTTTACCTTTACCTTTCACAGGTGTCTTTGACGAGTCGCCGAATGTCACATCACCATGAACTCCTTTTGTGAGTTCTTCAAATAGGCTTTTGTTCCCATACATATGATTGCTCGCACCTGTGTCGAGATACCATACATCTGGTCGATCACATCCTTTCTCTTGTGCAATAAGAAGTCTGGAGTATTCTTTTTCATGATTTGATACTTCTGCATAATTAGAGTGCTCATCTTGATCTACTAGTTTGCTCCAGCAGTCTGAAGCATAATGACCGAACTTGTTGCAATTGTAACATTGAATATTTTTTGTATTTCTACGTCCACGCATGGATCAACCTCTACCTTGTCCTCTTCCACGAAAATTGATAGTTTTTTGTTGATTTTGTGATTGGCTTGGATAATATCTACGCCCTCTGCCTCTTGCACGATTGCTAGTGCCACGGCCCCCTCATTGTGTATGACCATTCTTTTGTTCATTTTGAGTCAACTTAGACTCTAAGGCATGTTCAAGCATTGTACCCGCATTCTTTTGCATTCGTTGCTCATGTATTTGCAACGAGCCCATCAATTCTTCAATGGACAGATTTTCTAAGTCCTTTTATTCTTCTATAGCAACAACTACATGTTCAAATTTGGTTGTGAGGGATCAAAGTATTTTCTCAACAACCCGTACATCTTCGATCTTTTCACTATTTCTTTTCAAGTTGTTAACAATAACAAGTAACCTTGAAAAAAAATCAGAAATGGTTTCACCTTCCTTCATGTGTGAGGTCTCAAATTCGGCTCTAAAAGTTTGGAGACGAACCTTCTTCACACGATCAACTCCTTTGAAGATTGTGCTAAGAATCTCTCATGCTTGCTTGCATGTTGTTGCTTCAGCGATCCGTTCAAAGGTGGACTCATCCAACCCTTGACAGACAAGAGACAGAGCCTTCTTGTCATTCTTTCTTAGATCTTTGAGGACCGCCCTTTGATCAGCGGTGTAGAGAGCTTCTTCTTCCGTTGTGGGTTCTACATACCCATCGGTAATAATCTCTCATAGATCTTGCAACCCGAATAGTGCTTTCATCTGGATGCACCAGTTTTCATAATTATCCTTAAATAACTTAGGAATCTGTGGCTGGATCGAGGACGTCATCACTTCACACCACGGATCAACAACGCCTTCTTTTTTTTTTTTTTAAAAAAAAAAAAAAAAAAACGTAACAGTGGCAACACCTAGATCACACAATCTGAACTTTCAAACTATACCCGGTCCCACGGGATCGTCTTGCTCTGATACCAGTTTGTTGGCTTTGTTGGCTTTACAAAGCCTTAGAACCGTACACACCACAATTGTTGGCTTTACAAAGCCTTAGAACCATACACACCACAAAGATAATAAAAAAAAACTTTTGTATTGCTATTCTCTTTTCACTTTGCTTGCACTGTTGCTACACACACTTGCTGATCGGATACATAGTGTGCCTTTTATAGGCTTTTGCACCTAGTGTGAAATTACTACAATATCCTCACTCCATTAACTACATTTAATCCATCAGTTTTAAACGTTTGGAAAACCACCAGCCACAACACGTGCAAAATGTGGAAATTCCAATAACGTGTGGCTGTTTCAAATGGCATGAAAAACTGTAGGAGCTGAACCGTCCATTTGGTTTGGACGTTTCAACAGTTTCAATTCATCCCAATGGGAATGGCCTTATGCAAGGGTTTAATGGCATATAAACATCATAGTAGCCTCATGAAGATTTCAATGTGGGCGTTTTCATCTGTGTTTCATGTGGTGTGACCCACTTTTGAGTTCTGGATCTGCCTAATTTTTAGGCCCACGCCCTAACATTAGCTAGGAACTAAAGGATGGAGCAGAGGTGTCACAAACATTGTGGTGGACCCCACATATTAACTAAAAATTAAGAACCATTTGTCTTCAAAATTATGCAACAGTCTCTTATATGAGGTGGGATAAGGACAATATAAGCTTACCATTGTTCATGTTCAAGCACCCCACTTGTAAGTTTTAAATTGGTGCTTTAGGTATGGTATCATTCACCAATATTGCCTCTTATATGATAGATTTAGGATAAAACCAACAGCCACAGTAACAAAGTAATTAACATCAGTTCATTATGTTCAAACGCCAACATCCGGTGATTGGGCTACTTTCCTGTCATGTTTGATCTATTATAGGAAATTTAATAAAGATGGATTTTTTTTTAAACGGAATTTGACATTTTTGTGGTGAACTATATTTGATTTAACATGATTACCAAATTTTGTTTTTTTTTCTGCTGAACAGAGTTCTTGCCTTGTTGCCTGTTGGTATGAAGAATTTGATATGGTTGCCTATACTTCTCCATGCTTTCGGGGAACAAAGTCTGAAACATACTTATATAAATTTGTAAATTACCATAGAAAGATCCATACAGAGATTTTATCTGCCGACCAAACATGAGCACATGGTCTAAGGCATGACTATGTAAACACCAAATAAAAAGTTGTGGCTTTTGCCAAATACCTAGGAATCTTTGTTATACCTAGCTTTAGCTCTATCTGTGTCTCAGTGTCAGCTTGTGTCTCATCTCTATTTATTTGAACTTCTACAACTAACTTTTCTACTTCCTTGTGCCAATTCTTTCAGAATAAGGATCCTTCGTCGAATTTGACATCACCCGTGTGACTCAGTCATATAGCTCATATCTCTTTATACTATTATCATAGCCCACAAAGATGTATTATTTGGCCCTTTGAGTCAGCTTATCTTTCTCAATCAATAGTAGGTGAGAGTAAGTATCCCAATCAAATACTTGCAGTCCTGATTAGTTTACCTACCAACTACTCCACATTTCTTTTAAAATTTTACAATCAAAATCAATAGAAGAGGACTGATTCCACAAGTAACAAGTCATTTTAAAGGCCTCAATCCACGTTTCCTTGCCCAGCCCATGATTACTTATAAGAGAGATATCTCGGTATGACATTTTTCCTTGACAACTTCAAGATTTCCCACATGCTACCAGAAGGTAATACGGTGTGGCAAATGCGCTTGTGACAATGAGTAGTGGAGGATATCCCGATATGACCTTTTTCAATTGTTCAGACTTCCTGGGTAACATTAGGGGGGTTGTTAACTTTGGATAAAGTTGGTCTCTGTACTACCAGGAAAGGTAAGCCCTAGCCGATGTTTGCCGCACGAAGGGGTTGAGTGGGTTTTTTGTTTTTGGGACGAAAGGCTAAGAGGCTGTTTTAGCTCTCTTTTGTAGAGCTTTTGGGTGGTACATGATAGGCGAGGCCGGCTTTTTGTATAGCCCAAGGCCTGTATGTTTTTCTCTTTTAATAAATTGGCAGGCGATGAGTTCCCACCATTTCATTTAAAAAAAAAAAAGTTCAAGAACTTTATAGGGACATCTTGCATATTTGGATCATCGTGGCCCAGGGTATGTACTTGATATCCATGACAGTCCATGGTTTTCAACTTGATAAATTATCTATGAACGTGGTTTACGATTCTAAATTTGGAACCATGACCTTTGATTGTTTTCCAATAAGAGTTAACGACCATTTATTAAAATCAATAATCAATTAATCAATGCCATTAAATGGGTTTATTATGCTCATAATACAAAAATAATGTAAATAGCCGGATTCAATCTTAGGCCTTGGGTGCTAGGCCAGCCTTGAGCTTTTGAATGGTCGTGATGTCCGTCTTGAAAGCTGTGGCCAGGATCCCATCATCGATGCCAGTGGCAAAGATGGTGCCAGGGACTGACACCGTCCCAGCATTTGCACTTCCAAAGGCAGAGATGGCAGTGGCTGGGTTTTGGGCATCGGCATTGTACTGGTAGTGCACAAGTCCCTTAGGGAAAACAAACATGTCCCCCGTTTGCAGTGTTTGGGGGTAGAGCTTGTTTGTCGTGTCGATGAATCCCACCTCAAGCGTGCCATCCATAACGAGTAGTAGTTCAGCTGCGCGGGGATGTGTGTGGGGGGGATTGATGGCTCCAGATGGATACTGAAGGAGGGCATATGAGACGCTCTGGCCATTGAGGGCCGGAAACTGGGCCATGCTTGCTTTCGTGACGTTGAAGATAGTGGGCAATTCCACTTGGAGTGGGGTTCGCATGCCAGTGAAGGTGAAGAAGTTTCCGTCGACGGCATTCATGTTCAAGGGAATGATGAAGTCGGATGTGATGTCTGGGTCACTTGCATGGGAGATGTGATATGTGGCCATGGTGATTACTAGCAAGAACAAGGAGTGGCTGAGAATGTTTGAGGCCATGGTTTGATGATCCGAAGTGGTGTTTTAGTGTGTGATTGAAGGTGAGAGGGAGGGGTGCTTGTGTTGGATTTGTTGAATGGCCATGCATTTTATATTGTTAGTTTGGACGAGCTTTGTGTTTGATGTGGCCCAATGTAGACAAGGTGGACGGCTGGGGTTGAAAATCACTAGGCTGGTTTGTTGTTCTTTCTTGTTTGGCTCCTTGTGTGCGAACAAGGGCACTTTGTGCAGTTACTTAGGGCTGAATTGCCTAGGTGTCTTAGGGCCATAAGCCTTTTCTTTCCGGCCAATTTATGACGTGGAAATAGTCAGTATGACCTTCTGAATCGTTCATGAGGTGGGCCCCCTAACCATTACTCTATGACTGTAAAATAAGTCATTTATTCATCAGATTGAAAGAGTCCGATCCACTATTTCCTTCAAGGCCTATGAAATGGAATGAAAAAAAGTAGCTCAGGGGCCTTTTGGATGGGATGCAAACGCCAATTTCATTTAACCCCTGTGATGTCTGTGTGACATCCACTCCCTCCATCCATGGTGCCTGCTCATGTACGTGAGCCCAAAAGTGAAGAAGATCTAAAACCCAAGTGCAACCTACCACACGAAACAGTGATTGAAATGTCAACCATTGAAACTTTCTCAGGGCTCACAAAAGTTTTTGATCGAGCTGATATTTGTGTTTTCACTTCATCCTAGGGAATGACCTTATGCACGAGTTTGATGGCATATAAACATCCTAGTAGCTACACAAAGGTGTCAATAGTGTGTATTTTCATCCCAGAAATGTTTCACACGGTGTGGACAACTTGAGCTTTCAATCTAATTAATTTTTAGGCTTTCGTCCTAACATGAGCCAGGTGAGAATAACCTCATGCATGACTTCGATGGCATATATAAACATCACGGTAGCCTCACCAAGGTTTCAATGTTGGGCATTTTTACCCCAATGTTTTATGTGGTGTGGCCCACTTGAGTTCTGGATCCGCATCCTAACATAAGCTGCAAAATTAATGCCTGGAATGGAGGTGACACGGACATTGAGGTGGGCCCCACAAATAACAAATTGTCTCCGAAACTAGCAACGGTAGCTGATTTTGTCTTCAAAATTAGCAATGGCAGGAGGTCTCTTGAAAAAAAAAAAAAGTGAAATAATTAAAAACTAGATAAGTTTATGCCTAGCTTGGTGAGCAATGGGACATAATATTCTATGTGCATGCATCACACATTTGCCAAATATATTGCATGTACAACTGTTCATATTCAGGCACCCCACATGCAAGGTTTAAATTGGTATATCAGGCATCTTATCATTCACCACAAATATTACCCTGTATCGTTTGGTAACAGGTTGATACAGCTATGTCATTGATGGACAAAAGTAACTTGTGTAGTGATATGTACTAGTTTTCCTCATGTGCTATACATGCCACCATTAATCTTCAAGCATCCCGTCTTATATCTATTAAGATGTAGTGTGCCATAAGCGCTACATACACCACCATCAATCTTAAGTTTACCATACAGTACTATATATTTCACAATCCATCTTTACTCACTACTTCATTGTGTTTGACAACCAGATAACAAATTAGCTAGTCTAAGATAGCATGGGCTTTAAATAGCCTATGAAAGACAGGATAAACCGAATGGTTTTTTGAAACACAACTTTGCTTGCATCCAAATGACCCCTTAGGAATGGCATTCACTACCTAATTAAATGTATTCTTTATAAACGTAAGCAGACCAAGAGTAATGGTTCTAATATTTTTATTTGTCCTATTATCTTGTAAACTACATAGAAAATTCGTTTTTTCAGATATTAATTGAATTGTTATAATCACCCCATTGGGACAATTTACTTGGAAGGTGTGGAGTTGGCTCAGGGCAATGCAACCAGAGGAAGAGCTCCTTCTTCTGTTCTCCCAATCTATCCGTGGCAAGGATCAGAAGCATCGAACAATCCCTAGGCTTCGGTATATCAGCTAGGATCTTCTCTTACTTGGGGGGTCCTGATAGTGAAAGGGAGAATCAAGTGCAGCCTGTTTTCTCCCTTAATGGACAAGATGACAACCAAAATTCATGGGTGGAGCGCAAGAATCCTATCCCAGGCTGGTAGATTGGCGTTGATCTCCTTTGTTCTTAGCGGGATTCCAGTTCATACTTTGGCGGCCACGGTAGTTCGTAAAAAGGTCCTGAATAAATTTGAATGCATGTTTGCTAACTTCTTTTGGGGCTAGTGAGACAGTGTAAGGAAGCTTCATTGGAAGAAATGGAGTGCTTTGTGCTTGCCTAAGGAGGAGGGTGGGCTAGGTATAAGAAAGTTGAAGGGCATCATGAAGGCTCTCCACATGAAAATGGTGTGGGGTGTTAGGTTCGGCAAGGAAGGGAGCCTTTAGGCTAAGTTTATTCGCTCTAAATACGAGCGTAATGGTGCAGCAGCTTCTTCGAATAGTCTTCCAGTTGATGCCTCGCCGATCTGGAAGATTTTGGACAACAACATCCAATGGGAAGTGCGCGATGGTCGCTGCAACATGTGGAGAAGTAATTGGACCGGTTGGGCCCCCTCATCTCTCTGTCGTCCCTGAATATCCCGCAGGACTTGTTGGAGCTATCGATCTCAGATTTCATTGGGGTGGATGGGCTAAAATCGGTCGTTCCTTTCGTCCTTCCTGCCTGGCTCAAAGACCAGATTTTGCTCAGAGGCATCTGCACTTCGGATTCCAAAGTCTCCCCTATTTGGCCCCGCGACACCTCAGGCAGTTTCTCAGTTAAATCTGCTTGGGAAGTGGGGAGAGAGAGTGGTCAGAAGATCCCTTGGGCGAAGAAGATGTGGCACCCCAATATTCCTTGGAGTTTTGCTTATCGACATAGGCATCTAGAAAAAGGGGATTAGCATGGCTTCTAAACGTGAGTGCTGCAGGGTTGTTTCGTCATCCTCCCCGGCTACGGAATCGCTGTCCCACCTGTTTTTGGCTGGGAATTTGGCAGTCAATCTATGGAGCAAGCTGGCTGTTTTCTTCGGGGTGTCCTTGCCTCCTGCTCATCTCTCGGTCCGGGGTCAGCTCGTTTGGTGGTGGCAACGGGCTCTTCCTTTCAAATTCACACCAATCGATCTCTGTTTAGCCCCTTCCTTCCTGCTGTGGGAAGTTTGGAAGGCCAGGAATGGAGCTAGATTCGACGGTCAATGTGTGTTCATCAGGTTCAAATGGTGGATGGAATCGTGTTTCCCCCTCATTCAATCTTCCCTCCATCAATCGGAAGCCTCCCCCCTTCCTGCGGCCCTTCGTCAGATGCGTCAGGGCCGTCATCCCCACAGTTTCAGTATTGTAAAATGGAACAGGCCGACAGAGGGTAGCTATAAGTTAAACGTTGACAATTCAACGCTTTCCAACCCGGGGCCCGCTGGCAGTGGGGGAATGTGTAGGGACCACAACGGGGATCTGATTTTCGCCTTCTTCAGTGGTTACGGGGACTCGTCCAATAACGGGGCTGAGCTGCGGGCTGTTTATGACGGTATGAAATTCTGTTTGTCGCATGGGGTGGAGAATGTTCTCATTGAATCTGACTCTAGGTGGGTGGTGGATTGTATTCAGGGAAAGTCTTCCGTCGCCTGAAAATGGAAGTATTGGATAGAAAGGATTAAGACCCTTAACTTGAGGGGCTCTTTTCGCGTGTCTCCCATATCCCCAGAGAAGCGAAGGGGATGGCGGATGGTTTACCTAATGTGGGTAGCAAGGGCCAGTTTGACAGGTTTTTCATCGACGTCCCTACCCTTCCTCGGCTGATCAGGGGCCGTTTCCTGTTGGATAAAGCTGGTTTAGGTGCGATTCGAAATGTATTTAGTCCTCCTTAGTGTAGGATATGATAGGTAGGACAGGCCCTGGGCCCTGTTTTCCTGCCCGAAATAGTTTTTGCCTAGTAAGATATGATAGGCGGGCCAGCTTTCTATTTTTCTGGTTGTCGCCCGAATTTAGGTCCTCTGTGGTGAGGCCCGATCATTTTGTGGTGCCCCCCCTTTTCTGTGTAAAGAATCTTTCTGATCAATGAATCCCAGGTGGTGCTCCCACCTTTTCTTCAAAAAAAAAAAAAAAAAAACACCAAATGGAATGTTCAGATTGTTTGATCAAACTCTTCACATGTTCAAGGGCACCACAAAATACTATAACTTGCAACACACCAAGAGCATTTCATCGTTTCTCTACCTGTTTGAGATCAGAGAAATGAGATTATGAATTTTCTAAATCCATAAACTTTTTAAATACATGGATTTACATTGGATTTGGACTTAGCAAATCTCAAAGTTCATAACATGCCAAGCTACGAATCCTTCTGAAGAGAATTTATTGCAATTGTAGATTTATTTGCCAAGGTTTTAGTTTTTCTTTTCCTTCCTTTAACTGTGGTGCAATTTGGGAAATTTATGGATATCTCTAATGAAAAACAAACATGACAGATTTGGAGCTTAAGGAATGGATCCCCCACTTTCCTTCCCGTCAGCCTCAACTCGTCTATGAGCTGCTCGGCCCTTCTGGTTGGCGTGATCCAGATGGAGTCCAGCGTCTCCTCCCCCAGGTGGTTTTGGATCACGTTTCTGATGAGGGATTCTGCTCCTCCAGCTCTGCCGATAAGAGGATCTGGATCGACTCTCCATTTGGAGAATTCTCTATTAACTCAGCTTGGAAGAACTCCAGACCTTCTGGAGATAAGAAGTTGTGGTCTAAGTGGGTGTGGCACCCAAATCTCCTGCCAAAACTCAGGCTCCTTACCTGGAAAATCATTCATGGGGCCATCCCGGTGTATATCTGTTCAATCTAGAGGAATCTCATTGGCTTATAGATGTAATTGTTGCCCTCCCTCTTCAGCGCCCCACGTTGAGTCCATCGATCACGTCTTCTCCTCTGGTCCCCTCACGAGTAAAGTGTGGGATAATTTTGAGCTCCTCTTCAATATCCACCCTTCGTCATCTGCCTCGCCGATAGCCCGAGCATCCAGGTGGTGGTCCTCAGCTGGGTCCTCTGACCATTTCTTGACTTTGAAGGGCCTCACCCCCTCTTTCATCCTCTGGGAAATCTGGTTAGCCAGGAACGCGACTCGCCTCGAAGACTCCAGTTTCAGCATTGCGAATATTATTGATAGGACCCATCTCTGGATCATCCGTCTGGGCCCTTCCCTCCCCCTTCTTAAGGTGATCAAAAGCTCCTCAGCCATGGCTCTTTCTGTTCTTGGGGTTGATGGGGCATCAACGACTGCGAGGTCAGTTCAGGTGGTTGAGTGGCTTAGACCACCTTTAGATTGGATTAAAATCAATGTTGATGGTTCCTCTCTTGGTAACCCAGGCCCGTCTAGGAGTGGTGGTGTGGACATGACCAATGATGGTAGCTTTCGTTTTGCTTTCTGCTTTGGCTATGGCATCGGCTCGAACTCTCGGGCTGAAATTCGGGCGATCTGGGAGGGGCTCTCCTTGTGTGCTACTTTCGGTTATCGATATCCGAGGCCGACCTCCGAGGTCGAGGTCTTTAGTTGAGGCCGACCTTCAAGGTCAAGATTGGTATCGAGGCTGAGGTTGGTATCCGATGTCGACTTCCAAAGTTAGTAACCGAGGCCGAGGTAAGTACCCAAGGCCAATGCAATTTTTTGACTCTCAATCTATCCATAGTCTTCGAGTCTGTACATTTGGTCAGTCCATTTTTACCTATAATAATAGCCCCCTACTTCCGAGCGTTCTTCGGGAGCTCGGGAAATAAGTTAATGTGGACTAACACTGTGTGATACTTTGCACCGAAGAGGTCGGGAGGTTGAGAGGTCGGACGGAGTAGAGCGAGTAGTCTGAGCAATCATAGGATCGATAAGTCGATTGTTTAGTGGTAGATTGCACATGGCAGAAATAATTGGAGGGACTTTTCTTCCCTTCAACTGAGGGAAGTCCCAGTCGTTCACATAGTAGTGGGCCAAACACTCGGTAGAAGGACTTTCTTCCCTTATACTAAGGGAAGTCCTTATTGTGGATCGTGTAGTCCAAGTAATGTTATTAATTAGTGGTTTGACCTCTTTTCTAAGGGTCGGACGATTGGTTGAGGACTGTTTTTCCTTTGCAATAAGGGAAGTCCTCGCAGTCGGTCGTGTAGTTCTAGTAAGAGAGACTTTTTTCCCTTTAATTGAGGGAAGTCCCAGTAACTCGGATCGTCAGTACATTTTAAAGAAATTCCTTTCTCCTGACTGGGAGAAGTTCTTTTATTATATAAATCATCGAACAATAGAAAACACAATAGTAGAATTATGACCACCTTTTTTCCCTTTTAAAAAGGAAGGTCGCTCTTAGCCTAGTAGGTCGGGGTTGGCCGACGAGTTTTATTACCGAGCTCAGTTGATTAGTTCAGTTCGGTTGTCAAGTTTCCTTGCTCAGCCCAGCTTCCTCAAGTACCTGCTCCGACTTGGTGTTCAGGGGAGTGTACTGATGAAAGCGACCACTACAAAAAAATCGAGCAAAGGGCGCGGACTTTAAAAGTTTTTGAGTACGGATTAAATCCATAGCAATTAAACTACGAATTTAATTTGTAGCTAAAACATAATTGATCCGTAGATAAAACCTACATCTTCCCCGTAGCCTTATTACATATTGATGTTGCTTAAGGGGCTCCATGGGGCCCATTGGAATATATTTTTTTAATCTAAGCTGCACATAAATTTTGATATACAATTTTAGTCGATGAGCCCAAAAATTACGTAGATTAAGGGTATAAGTGGACCACACCATAAGAAATAATAAAAATTAAATTTCTATGGTTAATATGTTGTGTGGCCTTCTTATAGCTTTGATCTGACTCATTTTTCTCATAAATACTTAAAATAATATTTTAAAATTAATGAACGGAGTTGATAAATAAAATACATCACGGTGGGCCCCACTATCCTAAAACCCAAATGATTTATGGGTCGTCCGTCACGCGCCCCTCCTAAAACTAAACGCACCCTCCCAGATCCAAAATCAGTCCGCCCTCTTCTCCCGCGCGCAGCAAAGCTCCCAAAACCCATCTCTCCATCTCTCTCTCGCACTCAGCCTCTCCATCTCCCTCTCCCTCTCTCGATCTCACACTCTCCCTCACGCGCTCAGCCTCTCCATCTTAGTCCACCCTTTTCTCCTGCGTGCAGCAGACCTCCCAAAACCCATCTCTCAATCTTCAAAACCCCCTTTCGCCATAAGAAGTAGAATAAGAAGGAGAAGGAGAAGAAGATCTCAGCTTTGCAAGGTTTTTTTTTTTTTTTTTCTCAATTTCCATGGTTGGAATCATTTGATCTCATTTCCCCCTTTTTCTCTGGTTAGAATCTGGTGATTTGTGTGATCTGTGATACCGGATTTCTTTCTGCTTGATTTGAGGCATTTTGCATTAGATCTCGCAGCCTATTGCTTCAATTTGTCGAAATATGTGGATGGGATTGGCTGTTGGTTTGCATTTTTTTTATCCCGATTGTGAAATATTAAGGTTATTGTTTCGCTTTTGTTTGAAAATGAGGATTGGATTTGTTTCTTATATAAAATCTGGCATGGGATGTTGGTTGTTAATTTTATTGCTTTGATTCACTGAAATATGCAGATGTGATTATTTATTTATTTATTTATTTTTGTCTCTACCTAGATCGTGGAGTTACTGGTTGGGTGTGGTTGTATGGAAAAAAAAGGTTTTGATTTTTCCCAAGGGGCTTAAAAAAAAGGATGTGTTTTTAATTTAATTTAATTTATTCTGCCATGTCATCCCACAAATGAACAGGCCGACGCATAGGGGTAAGCCAAGGTAAGTCTTTGGAAGGCAACAAGCCTTGCATCCAAAATTCCCTGTGACAGTGCTCACATCCTTCTCCCTCGTGCGAATCCCCATCGTTTTTCTTTTCTGAGTTAGTTGATTTTTGGGTCCGACATTATTTCAAGCCATCTAACAATGATCCTTAAGCTATCCACCCGTTGCCTACTCACATCATAAAATAGGATTGTATCATCAGAAATAGATTTATTTTAATGGCACCCAAGAAAACTCTGCCATTCCACTTTCTCCGGTTGCATCACAATGTCAAGAACCAGATCTGTAGTAACATTGCATGGTTTCATTATCATTACAATTTACTGTTCCAAAATAAACATTGGATTGGTAGAACTAAGTAATGAAAATATTGAACAAACCAGGAAAAACCTAAACCTATTTTCCCAACAAAACTAAATCCTCATTTAATCAGTTCCATCGCAAAACACTCAGAATTTGATAGTCACATTTCATATATTGGATGGCTAATATTGTCATATTGAAGTCCTTGAGCACCATGGTAATCCAAGGTAGGGCCTAATTAGTGGAATGTTCCTAATCATATTGAATCGACGATCAAGATCACTTGATCGGTATAATAATTGTCAGTCCTGTAACTTTTTTTATTTTGTAAATGGGTCATAAGAAAAATGGTTCAAACGGTTGGTACAAACATTAAACCTTCAAAGCATTTAAGCCATATCTACCAAAAGGTAGTTTATGGAGACACTTTGAGGGTGTGTTTGAAGTAAGTTTGCATTGAGTAGCATGGTCATTGGATCAAATGGAAGGTGACGAGCTCATGTCTTCATAATGAACAAAAGAGCTCACTTGCCATTTGGAGCCACTTTCATGTACTTCCTGCATTCCGGTCAATGTGAAACAGGTTTCCACACTCTTTTTTAAAAAAAAAAAAAAAAAAAAAATTATTATTAATGTTTCCTCTATTCGCTTTTTTTTTTTTTTTTTTTTGGTGGAGTATCTCCGGATTCCATCTTATTCAGCTTGAGCATTGGAGTTGAGTTGCTAACTCCAATGTTTCCCCAGTATTTTTTTGCTTCTTGCAACTATAGCCAACATTTCAAAATCAATTGGTTTGGCTGCCTACCTAGCAACCGGTGTAAGGTTTCAACCTTTTGTATACTTTTGATTCACTAGTATACAGGCCTGTTATACTTACATTAAGTTGATAGTAACAACATAAGGGCCTGTTTACAACACCCCTGAACTTTAGGCTGACCAACATGTTCACTGGTTTGAATGAGTATGCCATGGTAATGGATCTGACCCATTGTTGTGGCATTTCATTTTGATGATTACATGTTCGAGGAGAGTGTTTGTTTGCTCAGAGCCACTTGGTTTGTGCCTCTACCATTGGAGGCTCAGGAAGAAGCCTCTTACGAATAAGAAGCTATCTATCAGTACGAGGATGAGGAGGATGACAATCTGGATGATGAAGCTTACTTTGGTAGCTCCTCAAGCCTTCATATTGGTAACCATAGGTGTTTTATACCTCTTTGGTATATTTGTTTATTCCTGGTGAGATTTTTGTCTGTTGATACTAGCACTCTTTCTAGCATTCAATCGCTGCATATTTGTGCCACATGTACAATGTTTGTGTGCATGCATACAGGTTGATATATTCTGCTAGCATCCAGAAACTGACTATTGGATTGAAGAACATTTTCCCCCACTGAAGATCTGTACCATTTTTGACAGATATCACAATGATATTGATGTTCCTGTCTTATTGCAAAGTATCAATGAAGGTTTCTTTCATTTCTTTTGCTCTCATAGGTTTTTGCTTGGATATCCATATGCTTGTACATGTGTCAAACAAGTCTATTTTAGACTTCATATGGTAACTTTGCTTTTTTGACATTTAAATGCTGAGAAAGAAACCTCTAGATCTTTTAAAAGTAAAATTAGGAGCCAGGGACATGCCAGTGGAGCGATCTGAACTGTCGATATGATGGCATGTCTCAGTGGTCTGCCTCGTGTTGTGCTGATGCTGATTGTCTATTAGTTTACTTGTTTCTATGTAATCCAAGTTGATGGTTTTGTCTTTGATATTGATTGGATTTTTTTTTTCATATATATATATATATATATATATATATATATATATATATATATATATATATATATATATATATATATATGCAGATAAAGATAGGGGATAGGGAATTGGTAGATGCACAGGCAGAAATCAAGGCATTGAAGTACTCAGAACGCCTTATAGAAAAAAGCAGTTGAAGAGGTGATGTGAATGACATGTGAAACAAGGCCTTTGTTGTTGCTTATGGTGAAATTTTTTTTAGCTTTCTGAAACTGATTCAAAAGAATGTTATAATATATGTTATATAGATTAAACCATGATTTGTGCAACATAAAAGGAATATGAGTTCAGCTAGAAAACGAGGCCTCCACAATGATCAATCATGGGTATTTTATTTGAGAAAGAAAATAATAATGGCATTAGGCTCTTTGGTTTCCTCCTTTATGAGCTCTGCACTGCCACATACTCTTGGCTCATAAGCATGGCTCTTTGGTTTCCTCACTTCGTTGGTCGTATTTCTCTGTGGTTAAGGCTTGTTGAGAAGTGGAGCCACATCTGGGGCCGCCCACGACTAGTCGAGGTTGCGCGGATTTCGTGTCGAAAGTCCTTTCGCAACTGGGATGCGAAAGGAGTTTCGCGGATTTCGTGTCGCAAGTCCTTTCGCAACTAGGATGCGAAAAGGGAAGTTGCCAAAACTATAAATTGGGGTCCCTAGGGCTATTCTAGGTTAAGGTGAATATTAGGAAATTATTCTAAGGTGTGGGCAAGGGATTTTCTCTGTACTTCCAAGAGAGAGGTTAGTATATTGCCTTGTAATCTTCGTTTCTCTTCATAGTGGAATTTTGCATCCGTGGTTTTTTTACCCTAGTTTGGGGTTTTTCCACGTATATCTTGTCTTGTGGTTTGTTTTGGATTGCTTTGATCTATTTCTAATTTATATTTCTTCCTGTCTATCGTTTGTAGGTGAGGCCTTAGATTGGATCTAGGCTCACTGCGTTATTGGCGTGCTGCGCAACAACTGGTATCAGAGCCAAGTTTAGTTCTATTGGGAGCGATGACAGAAGATGAGAAAACTAGAATTGAGAAGTTTGATGGTTCAAACTTTGCCTTCTGGAAGATGCAGAGGAAGATTATCTGTATCAGAAGGACCTCTATGTTCCTCTAGGAGGAAAAGAGAAGAAACCAGAAAAGATGATAGATGATGAATGATTTTTACTAGATAGGAAGGCTTTAGGAACAATCCGACTCTCTTTATCTAAGAGCGTCGCCTTCAATATATCCAAGGTGAAAACTACAAAAGAATTAATGAAAGCCCTAACCACCGTGTATGAAAAATCCTCAGCATCCAACAAGGTTCATCTTATGAAACAGCTATTCAACATAAAGATGTCAGATGGTGGGAGTGTGACTGAACATCTAAACGAGTTCAATACAGTCACGAACCAGTTAGAATCCGTTGGCATTGCTTTTGAGGATGAGGTCAGGGCGTTATTGATCTTATCCAGTTTGCCAGACAGTTGGGATGGTTTGGTAATTGCTGTGAGCAATTCTTTAGGATCGACAAAGCTGAAATTTGATGATGTGGCCGGTCTAATTCTCAGCGAAGAATCTAGAAGGAAGGCATCAGGAGTTTCAGGGGATTCAGGGAATGCTCTAAACGTTGAAGGAAGAGAAAGATCGCTGAACAAAGGAGGCAATAAACACGGGCGTTCTAAGTCGAGGAAGAAGTCTAATGGACCGAAAGACAAAGACGGGTGTTGGCATTGCGACAAGAAGGGGCACATGAAATGTGATTGCAGGGCGCTCAAGAAATAAGAAGGAAGCTCTCAAGGTGGGAAGGATTCAGTGAATCTGTCTGAGGAGAGCGACATAGAGGCGTTGATCTTGTCTCTTGATGCGAGGAATGAGTCTTGGGTTATAGACTCGGGTGCTTCGTTTCATGCTACTTCGTGTAAGGAAGTTCTGCGTGATTATGTGTCAGGTGACTTTAGGAGAGTCTATCTGAGTGATGATGAGCTGTGCAATATTGTTGGAAAGGGGATGTTCATGTAAATCAGAAAGATGGAACGGTCTTGAAATTGAAGGATGTCAGACATGTACCGAGTTTGAAACGTAATCTGATCTCAGTGGGACAGTTGGTCGATACCGATTATGTGACGACATTCATTAGTAACTCCTGGAAGATCACAAAAGGTGCCTTGGTAATATCTCGAGGCAAAAAGGAAGGTACTTTGTACATGACTTCAGGATCGTATATTTCACTCGCAGTCGTATTAACTGGAGTGAATGGGCAGTTATGGCATCAGAGGCTGGGACATATGAGTGAGAAAGAGATGAAAATGCTATTGTCAAAAGGGAAGGTACCAGGGCTTAAGTTTATTGACTTGGAATTCTGCGAGGACTGCGTGTATGACAAGCGGAAGATGGTAAGCTTCAAGAAGACGGGACGCGCTCCAAAGACACATCTGTTGGAGCTTGTACACACTGATGTGTGGGGACCGGCACAGGTATTATCTCTTGGTGGCTCACGTTATTTTGTTACCTTTATTGATGATGCTAGTAGAAAATTGTGGGTCTACTTCTTAAAACATAAATCTGATGTATTTGATGTATTTAAGAAGTGGAAAGTTATGGTAGAAAATGAGACAGGTAAAACAGTAAAGTGTCTCAGATCTGACAATGGGGGAGAGTATTGTGATAAGAGGTTTGAGGAGTATTGTGCAGCAAATGGAATCAAACATCAGAAAACGATTCCAGGGACACCACAGCAGAATGGTGTGGCTGAGCGCATTAACAGGACCATCCTTGAGCGCGCCAGGAGCATGAGGTTACATGCAGGGTTGCCCAAGACCTTTTGGGCAGATACTATGAATACTGCCGCATATCTCATCAATAGAAGTCCCTCAGCACCATTGGATGGTGGGCTACCAGAAGAAACGTGGACTGGGAAAGAAGTGAACCTTGCACATCTCAGAGTGTTGGTTGCACTTCATATTTCACATTGATGCAGAGCATAGAAACAAGCTGGATGCGAAGTCCAGGAGGTGCACGTTTATAGGCTATGGGCAGCATGATTTTGGCTACAGGTTCTGGGATGCAGAAAACAGAAAATCATCAAAAGCAAGGACGTAGTCTTTAATGAAAAAGTGATGCATAAGGACAGTGTGCAAGAAAATAAGGCTGAGAAAAAGGAATTCGTAGAGTTGGAAGAGTTACCGGACATGGGTGTTATAGCACCACAGGATGAGGCAGAGCCGCATACACCGGTTGTGAGGAGGTCTACTCGGGAGAGGAGACCCACGGTCCGATACTCACCCCCTTACATTATCTACTACTGACGGATAATGGTGAGCCAGAGTATTTTGAAGAGGCGTTACAGTCAGAATACGGGTTAAGTGGGAGCAGGCCATGGATGATGAGATGGACTCTCTTGAGTCTAATCGTACATGGGAGCTAGTCACTCTACCCAAGGGTAAGAAAGCTCTCCATAATAAGTGGGTTTACAGACTGAAGGAGGAGCACGATGGTTCGAAACGGTATAAGGCCAGATTGGTTGTGAAAGGGTTTCAACAAAAGGCAGGTATCGATTTCACTAAAATATTTTCACCAGTAGTGAAAATGTCTACGATGCGCATGGTCTTGAGTATAGTGGCTTCAGAGGACTTACATCTAGAACAGCTAGATGTTAAGACAGCCTTTCTTCATGGGGACCTTGAAGAAGAGATATATATATGCATCAGCCGACAGGATACGTGGCACCAGGTAATGAGAACAAGGTGTGCAGACTGAAGAAGAGTCTATATGGCCTGAAGCAGGCCCCGAGGCAATGGTACAGGAAGTTTGATAGTTTCATGTCGGGAAACGGTTTTAGGAGATGTCATGCAGACCACTGTTGTTACTTGAAGAAGTTTGATACGTCATACATCATCCTTCTTCTGTACGTTGATGATATGCTTGTGGCTGGCTCAAGCATGGAGGACATCTCAGATCTCAAAAGACAATTGTCTAGAGAATTTGCCATGAAGGATTTAGGAGCTGCAAAACAAATCCTAGGCATGAGGATAAAGCGTGACAGGGAAAACAAGAAATTAGTTTTGTCATAGGCAGAGTACATAGCCAAGGTACTTGATTGATTCAATATGGAAGGTGCTAAGCCGGTTAACACTCCATTAGCCAACCACTTTAAGCTATCTAAGGAGCAAGGTGCAAAGACGCAGGAGGAACAAGACTACATGACTAAAGTCCCATACGCATCAGCTATTGGGAGTCTCATGTATGCTATGGTGAGCACGAGGCCAGACATTGCTCAAGCAGTGAGAGTTGTTAGAAGGTTCATGAACAACCCCGGGAAGGAACATTGGGAAGCTGTGAAGTGGATCCTTAGGTACTTGGTAGGTACTAAGGACGTAGGGCTGTGTTATGGTGGATCGAAAATTAAGTTACAAGGCTACGTGGATTCAGATTTGGCAAGAGATATCGACAACAGAAGAAGCACTACAGGTTATGTGTTTACTCTGGGTAGTGCTGCAGTCAGTTGGGTCTCTCAGTTACAAAAGATAATATCTATCAGTACAACAGAAGAAGAATATGTTGCGTCTACAGAAGCATGCAAGGAGATGGTGTGGATGCAAGGTTTTATGGAAGAGTTGGGTAAGAAGCAAGCAGATTGCAAGCTGTATAGTGACAGTCAGAGTGCAATACACTTGGATAAGAATTCAGCCTTTCATTCAAGGACCAAGCATATTGCCATCAGATATTACTTCATACGTTCGTTACTGGAAGATGAATCGATTGCTCTGGAGAAGATTCATACAAGTGAGAATCCTGCAGATATGCTGACCAAGGCGGTCACAAGGGAGAAGTTGAAGCTCTGTTCAGCTTTGATTGGTCTTCAGGCTTGAAGATGGGGAGGTGGTGTACTCCGGATGAAGAAGACAAAGGTTAATGGAGATGTGTCTCCAAGTGGGAGATTGTTGAGAAGTGGAGCCACATCTGGGGCCGCCAACGACCAGTCGAGGTTGCGCGGATTTCGTATCGCAAGTCCTTTCGCAACTGGGATGTGAAAGGAGTTTCGCAGATTTCGTGTCGCAAGTCCTTTCGTAACTGGGATGCGAAAGGAGTTTCGCGGATTTCGTGTCGCAAGTCCTTTCGCAACTGGGATGCGGAAAGGGAAGTTGTCAAAACTATAAATTGGGGTCCCTAGGGCTATTCTAGGTTAAGGTGAATATTAGGAAATTATTCTAAGGTGTGGGCAAGGGTTTTTCTCTGTACTTCCAAGAGAGAGGTTAGTATATTGCCTTGTAATATTCGTTTCTCTTCATAGTGGAATTTTGCATCCGTGGTTTTTTACCCTAGTTTGGGGTTTTTCCACGTATATCTTGTCTTGTGGTTTTTTTTGGATTGCTTTGATCTATTTCTAGTTTATATTTCTTCCTGTCTATCGTTTGTGGGTGAGGCCTTAGATTGGATCTAGGCTCACTGCGTTGTTGGCGTGCTGCGCAACAAGGCTGAGTTTGGCTCAGGCCATGAGAAAAATACTTTGCTTTGGGATTCCTACTCTTACTAGAAAAATTGGTTATGGCTACTTAGATTACATGTAGTTGGGATAAGTTTTTTTTTTTTTTTTTGGAAGAAAAAGTCATGAAAATTATGTCTCAGGATAACTGTAACTATATTGCAAATATAAGTATATGATTGGCATTTTTCCTTCAATTAATTTTAAGTTTGATATGATGATGATGCACCTCACATTAAAAAGACTTGATTCCTTAGCGTAATGTTAGAAAGACTTGAGAAATTGATAGTGAACAGGAAGTTACTCTACTACATCAACCATAGCACATCTATGAATAGAGCTAGCTAGTCTTAATGATAATGACTTGGACATGCTCGGCCCATGATCATCTAAGCAATAAAATTTCATTATATATATATGATCTTCAGCAGTAGAATGTAAGATTAAACACTCCTAAAATATTTCTATACAATAAATGTTTATGACATTGTTTTATTTGTTAGTTATTATTGCTTGTTATGAGATAACTATTTCTTTCTTTCTTCTTTCTTTCTTTCTTCTTCTTCTTCTTCTTCTTTTTTTATTTTATTTATATTATTATTATTATTATTATTATTATTTTAAAAATCTCCAATCACATCCAAAATTGTGGCACAACTTTGTCTAAAACCATAACCTTGAATTCTCCTTTGGATTGTGTGTTTATGTTTATTTTAGGATGTAATATATTCTGGATGAGTTTTGAGTCTATGTATACAACCCTAACCCTGAATTCTCATGTGTTGGTGATAGGTATTTGATTGTAATACAAGAATATTTGAAAAGAGCATTTGCTCAAGGTGTTGTGAAGGAAAGATGAATAATTAGTGGCCACCTGTCCCTTGTCAATCAGCTGCACTTTAGGACTTCTTTCAGTATGGTGGGCCACTGGTAGATCTGTTTTTTTTAATTTTGTCTTTGTTGGCTACCCTGCTAGCATTTCTCTACAGGTGGGAATTTGATTTGAAAGTTGTTCACAATTGCCATTCTATGTGGTATCCCACTACGAAGCAATTTGGAAAAGACAGCAAGTCTCTTCTGTGTGCTCAGATATAGTTGACCAGTCTCTGAATCTATCATACCCAGAAGTGTGTGTGTGAGATCTGCAATAAAATATAGTTCAGAGATGAATGCAACAAAAACTGGAATATGCATTGAAAGAAAGAGAGTTAACTGTGATATACCTATACAACCAATGGATGAAATATGTAAGTTTCTATCTAGGTTTTATTGATAAATCAAGATTTTCTGCATTTGCGTGTTTTTGTGGATCGTGACATGTAACAAACTACTCTTGAAATTCCTGCAAATCCATGTACTGAAAAAGAGTACAGGGAGGATTTTCTGTTTCTTTGCTTTACCTCTCTCTCCCTCTTTTCATTTTATCTGTTTTCGATGGTAAGAGCTGCAAATGCATAAGATACTTAGAATGGTAATGTATAATATCTTCCTTTTCTCTCTCTTCCCATCTGAGCCCATGCATGTAGAACCACCTGCTAAGGTATAATATACAAAGAAGAAATGCATATGGGTCTTTGGGTTCTTTTAAAAGCTTTGAAAAAATGGGCTGGGAGATTTGCCTTCTCAAAGTCAGTTTGAAAAAACTGGATTCTTGCCCTGTTGCTACATATTTTTTTGGGAAAAGTAGGATTCGAGATCCTATGTTCATAGTACCCTTGTAAGGGCTTGTGATTCCGTATGTGATAATCAGTATCCTTTGATATGTAAGATTTCTTTTTTGTATTTAAAAAATAATAATAAAAATAAAAATAAAAATAAATCTAATGTCAGTTAGGAGCATCTTCAAAAGTGAATTTTCTAGGTAGAGTTTCTATTAGGAAACCATTTTCTATTTGTGAGCGTGCTTGTTATTTATCTATTTGCAGATCTATTACAAATCTTGCCACTGACAGTCGGATGGGGTCTCAATCAGCCCACAATTTCAAATATCAGAGCTTATAGAACCATAATGGTGATAAATTTAATAAATAAAGAATGATTAATTTATGGATATAGATCTTGCTTCTCATATACAGATAGCAAACCCAGGTTTGGTTGGAGCCATCGCACTTAAGCTGAGTTTGATAGTTAAGATGTTTGATAGAGAAGAGTTTTGGGGTATGGTTCATCTGCAATGGGAGCCCACTGGATGAAATTCCAATAACTTGTGTCCATCCTATTTTGATACATTGTAGAATTAGTCAAACAATCTCATCAATTCCATTATATTGGTAAATGATTGCTTAAATAGTGGAACTCTTATCTGTTGGGTTTCAGGTGGTGTTCTCTTTAAGGTGTATATTGTTGGGGAAGCCATAAAGGTAGTGCTTCCCTACCGGTTGTCAACAAACATGAACTTTACAATAATGCTGGTGGTGTATTTCAGTTCCCAAGAGTTTCTTGTATACATATGAATATGCATTATTTATTCTGGTTTTCTTTTCTGCTACTAGGAAAGTGCCTTTCCTTTCTCCTTTCTTCTCTACTTTTTAGATTCTAAATAACTAGTCGGGCTAGAGTATGAAACACAAGTTAAGTATAAAGACTTTACAGAAACACAAGTTAAGTATAAAGTCTTTACAATTTGAAAACTCAAAATTTCTTCCTTGCCAACATTGTATTGCTACAGCTGAGGTTTCGGCAAGATCAACGGCATGGGTTGGATTGCGGATAGATATTATGAAATCCTAAGTTTCTTTGAAGATGTCTGTAACCTCTCTTCCATCTCTCTTCACTCTTTGAAGTTTCAGGTGCTGCCAAAGAGGAAGAAGAGGAGGAAAAAGAATAAGGTATGTTTTTTTTTCTTTTTTCATTTTCAATCATCTGTCACATTCTCTTCACACAACATTTTTTGGCTTGAATGCCTTCACGTAATTTTATATGTCGTATAATAATACAAGTAAAAAGAAGACATGATGGGTGTATTTTTACAGGGGTGGCAACAGTCAGGGTTAATTCTTAGATTAATCTGAACCATTATGTTCTTACCACTACCATATAGATGTTAATTTCTTTCAATCATACCCATTAATGATCCTAACCTATGTCTGATGTATAATCATGTCCTCTATCACCTCGTATGATTTTATCAATACTTGTGCAGGTTTACTAGATTTTATACGACAAATAAATGATGATCAAGGGTATTTTTTATTTTCTTGGAATAGCTATTCCAATTCTCATTTGTGTATTGGGTTGCTTTACCTTTAAGTTTTTATCAAAGAAATAGAATGTAGTTAACATGTGGTAATTTCATACTGCACATTTCTTATACTTTAGGCCCATGGAGGAGCAACGACAACGTTATGGGCCATCTCTGTACAACCTTACCAATATGGTGCTTTCAATTCAGTTGTTTCTTCTCTTTCCTGAGGCATTTCGAGGCAAGAAAATTGCGAGATATCTTTCTTCACTTGAATTTAAGTTTGTAAAGATAGAATCTTAGATCTTGAATTTTATTTATGGTCTTCAAATTCTTTATTAGGGTCAGAGTTTTAAGACACTGGTTTCAACCTCTCTGACCTGTTTCTAGCAATTGTTTTAATTTGTTTTTAGGATGTTGATATTGTAGTTATTTGACTACATTGTAGGTTCCATGAATTGGGAAAGTTTGATAAGAAAAAGTGAAGCTGCCGCAGGCGTCTATCTGATCACAATGCATAACGTTGCTAGCCGATTGAATGAATGATTGTAATTGATTCATTATTGAATGATTATGAAGGTGGTAATTGAATGAATGAATGAATGATTATGCAGGTGGTAATTGAATGAATGAATGAATGATTATGCAGGTGGTAATTGAATGAATGAATGAATTCTTACAAAAAAAATTTAATGTAGGAAATAGCTACGGATATTAACTGTAGCTATTAATCTGACAACCGTAGCTGTTATAAAATTCGGCATATTACTATGGATCCAACACTACTTTTAGCTACTAATAATATCCGTAGCTGTAGGTGCATTTGGCTACAGAAATATTTACTACGGATTATATTCGTAGCTATTATAAGCGACAACGGTTGTGCTACGGATTTAATTTGTAGCTCTAGGTCTATGACTATGGATTAAATCCATAGCCTTTGCCCATTTTTCTGGTAGTGGACTTTCCGGATGTCGGTTGGTACGATGGTCTTTGTCTTGATCATCCTTTTTTTTTTTTTTTTTACGTTAATGGCAAAGGGCTCCCCTTCTTCCCTTCGCTTCCTATCCTTAGCTGATTGTTGTTTCATCTTAAGCAGCTCCTCGTGAGGAAATTCATCAATTAAGCAGCAGTCAAGAAGAAAAGAAGTGCTCATGTGAAGGGGCGTATGTCTAGGGTTGGAATCCCCGTGAAGGGGACAGGAGAAGACGAAGCAGAACTCCTTCAAGGGATCGTCGTCCCTCTCGCTATGCCAACGTTTGCAGACAGAGATCGGGCAGATCTCAGACCCGCAGAACGGCACCTACAGCGACCTCGACCGGCTCAAGAGCGGCAGACAGAGGGATTTTCAATCTCTTCGTAGGGAACCTACCATTCTCGTGCAGTACAGAGGATCTATTCAAAATCTTTCAGAAATACGGTAGGGTCACAGACGCCTTCATCCCCGTGGCTTCGCTTTTGTGTGATTCCAGTATGAGGATGATGCAAGGGCTGCCATTGGTGTCTTACATGGAAGAAGGATAGATGGAAGAGTCGTGACAGTGCAAGCAGCAAAATCGGAGAGAAGACGACCTCCACCCAGCGAGGATACAGGGGCATATCGCAATCCACCTAAGGAAATGGCGTTTGACAAGATTCATGGCCCTAACTCACAAAAACCCCAATCTGCTCCCCAACCACCAAATCTGCTTCCGACCAATGTAGATCACATTCTAGCTGATTCCCTCCTAGTTAGACAAAAAGGGAAGAGCTGAGCAAGGGCATGATTGGGAGAGCGAAAAACCCGGATATCTCCATCCTGCAATTGTGGGATACGATCAGGGCATCGAGATTCAAAGCATCAGCAGTGAACATCTCCAGAATCTCTACAGAGGCCTTCCTCCTTGTTTTCAAATTCACCGAGGAATACGACGATTTTGCTTCTGACCATAGTTTACACCATACCATGGGGTTAAAGGAGGTTTTGCCTTGGTCGCCTGATTCTACCCCTGTCTACGATGTCCATTGGATCCGATTTTTCAGGATACCTCCCCATGCTTCGGGAGAACAGGTTTTTCGGGCGCTAGGAAGCCTATATGAAGAAGTTACACAGGTTGACA
This sequence comes from Magnolia officinalis, assembly GCA_021015155.1. NCBI lineage: Eukaryota > Viridiplantae > Streptophyta > Magnoliopsida > Magnoliales > Magnoliaceae > Magnolia > Magnolia officinalis. The sequence continues at coordinate 43,453,096 of JAJHSJ010000016.1, forward strand.
CCAACACCACTTACGGCATCTTTCAGGGTTTTGCTAGAGTCAAGGTAATTCTGAAACCAGGGGCGGTTAGGGGTGGGTCACATAACCTTATGGTTGATGGAAGGCGTTTCTGTGTGGCCATGGAAGTGGAGGACTACCATATCCATCCCACACCTTCTTGGTACAGAGACCCCCCTATGTATAAGGAAGCCACAAAGGAATGGGTGGAGAGAACGTTTACACAAGGAAGGACGCTGATCAAGATCGCTCCCCAAATGTTTGTAGAATCTCCCAAGATAGGGAACTCCCGCTCACAGTCTGCGGAAAGTCCCCTTACAAGGAACGCCCACCTTCTGTTTGTCGAATTTCCCCAGACAGGATGCCGACCTTGTCCCCTGAGGATCTCTCAGGGAAATTTCCCCTTTTACCCTACCATATACCTCTGGATGACATGCTACCGGTCAGCAAATGTTACATGGAGCTAAAAGGGAATGACCAACAGATTGACGCCACAGTCGACACGCCAGAAATTCTCTCAGTGGCAAATGGAGACAGTCCTCAACTCTGTCAATCCCGGAAGGTGGTCGACATGCCATCATCCCCACGTATCGACGGCCCACCTTATGGCTCTTGTTGTTCCCCAGACAGGGTGCCGACCTTGACCCTTGCGGAGCTCGCAGGAGATTGTCTTATACCCTGCCAGATGTCTCAGGATGACAGACTACGGGTTAACAACTTTTGCCTTGAGCAGAATGGAAATGACCAACAAAATGAAGCCATGGTCGATACGCCAGGATCTTTCTCTAAGGATAATAGAGACAGACCTCAAGACTGTGAGTCCCTGAAGGTGAATGAAGCTCCATCATCCCCACAAATTGATACAGGCGCAGATAGCCATGCCCCTCAGGCAGCAACCGACCACCTGCTAACCTCCTTTGAGACTGGGGCTGAGCAATGCCAGGGGACTGATCTCATCAAGAACCTTTCACCCAACCTTCCTGCTAGATACTTGGATGACCAGTTGAAATTAATGGGTAAGGCTAGATCAGTAGGTTGCTCCCCCTTATCCCCAATGTATGATTGCGATTTGAGTGCAGAGCGACGGTTTTGGAAGCTGACATACTTGGCTAACCAATCCGAAGTGCTTTCTCCCAGAAGAATCTTCCTGCCTATTGATAACAGTGATCAGGAGATACCATTGATGGTGGACCTCTCCCCTTTCCCAGATTTAATCTTACTAGAAAACAGATAGCAGAACCAAGGAGCGAAGTTTCCTGCTATGGACTGTGATCTACCAACCAACACTTTGGTGGATAGGATCCCAGTTCAGGACCAATATCATGAGGAGACGGCCCCTACCACAATCCCACCTGCTGGTGGTGACGATTTGTCTGACAGGGACACCCTTTCACAACGAGAGCAGAGGATCAATAATCCTACCCAAGAAACAACAATTCCAGAAGCGAAGCGAGGCACCCCCAAGAATCATGCGCGATCCCGAAATCTCTGCATTGGTTTGCCTGGTCCCGAGGAGTGGAGAGGAAGGCTTCGAAGGTTGAAGCGCAGGGTTGTTTTTTCCGGGAGTATTACTGATGGATAGTATCCTGTTTGGAACACCCGTGGGGTAGGGAATGCCCCTACCATTAGAACGGCCAGGCGGTTGATTGCACAACACAAACTGCACATTGTGGCCATTCTTGAACCGATGTTAAGGGAGGAAAGAAGAGTGGCAACTGGCCTAAAGCTTGGTTTCCACTCCTCCCTCTCCAATGGTGTTGATGGTGGCAAAATCTGGGTTTTCTTTAACTCCTCCGCTAATGTTGTCTTGCATTCTTTGTCTAACCAATTACTGTCCATCAAGATCTCTTTGCAGCATTTACAGGCCCCCTGTTTCCTATCATTTGCATATGCCAAATGCTCCAGACTGTTAAGGCATAATCTATGGGATGACCTGATGTCCATCAGCAACTCCATCGATGGCCCATGGGCAGTCGCTAGTGATTTTAATGCTGTTTTATGCTCGACGGAGAGGCTCGGCAAGAGAGCTCAACTAAGAGCTGGGGATGATGAATTTGCAGTTGCCATAAATAACACGGGACTGTTGGATGCTGGCTACTCAGGTAACCGTTTCACCCGGACTAACAATCAGGAAGGAAACTCCCGCATCTGGGCCAGGCTGGACAGGGCTTTGTGTAATGATGATTGGATAAGATGTTTCCCCAGATTCAATGTGGCTCATCTTCCCCGGAATAGTTCTGACCATGCTCCATTGTTGCTCAATTTCCCTTCCCCTTCCAGATCTATCGCCAGGCCTTTCAGGTTCCAGCGTATGTGGTTCCTCCACGAGGGCTTCTTGCAGCTCGTTAAGGAGGCTTGGTCCGAGGAGGACTTTGGGTCTCCGATGTTAGCGCTCATGATGAAGTTAAGGAAAACAAAGCTAGCGGTTAAGACTTGGAATAGGACGGTTATTGGTGATGTTGTCACAAGGAGGAGGCAGGATGAATTAGCGGTCGAGCAAGCTGAATCAAATTTGCAGGCTTCCCCAAATTCTGTTCCAAACTCGGTTCTGATCGACGCCAAGAATCGCTTGGCGCAATGTGAATTGGCCGAAGAAATTTTTTGGAAGCAGAAGGCGTGAAACAACTGGTTAGCTGAGGGCGACAAAAATATGAAGTATTTCCATCTGTCAGCTTCGGAGCGCATTCGTAGAGCTGAAATTCGTGAAATCCACTCCCAGGCGGGTCCCCTGCTAACCGATCCAGCTGAAATAAAATCTGAAGCAGTCTGTTTTTTCTCCTCTTTGTTCACAGCAGAGTCTATTTCCAGATCTAGTTTGGTGGAAGATCATATACCTCGTCTGTTGTCCGATGAAGATAATATGGCTCTAATGCGCCCTCCCTCCCTTGATGAAGTCAAAATGGCTGTTATGTCAATTCCCTCGGATGGTGCGCCAAGCCCAGACGGATTCGGGGGTGCGTTCTTTGCTGGCTGCTGGGATATTGTAGCTTCAGACCTGCTCAAAGCTGCAACCTATTTGTTCAATGGGGGAGAAATACCCAGAGCCTTCACCTCAATGTTAATTTGCCTAATCCTGAAGTCGGCGTCTTCGCAATCCTTTGCACATTTCAGACCCATAAGCCTATGTAACTGCATATATAAGATTTTTTCTAAGCTGCTAGCAACAAGATTATCAGGCATCCTACCCAAGCTTATATCCCCAGAACAGGGAGCTTTCATTCAAGGTCGGGCGATTGTGGCAAATGTTGCTCTAGCCCAGGAGATCTTCAGAGATATTGATAGAAAAGTCCGGGGGGGAAATATTGCAATCAAACTCGATATGGAAAAAGCCTACGATAGGGTCGATTGGAGGTTCTTAAAGCTAATCCTTATTCGCTTTGGCTTCTGTTCTGGTTGGGTGGATTTAGTTGAAAAGTGCTGGAATAACTGCTGGTTTTCTGTGCTGGTTAATGGGGAAGCACAGGGCTATTTCAAGTCTTCTTGTGGTTTGAGACAAGGAGACCCGATTTCCACGACTCTCTTTATTTTGTGCGCCGAAGTCCTCAGTAGGGGAATCAAAACTCTATTCAGCAGGGGTCTGTGTCAACCCTTTAGGACCAAATTGGGCTGCCCGTTGGTTTCACATTTGCTCTACGCAGATGATATATACCTTGCTTTTTGCCAACGGTAGCTCCTCCTCTCTCACTGCCATAAATGATTTCCTGACAGCTTACCAGCAATCTTCGGGACAACAGATCAACTTATCCAAGAGTACCTTCTTCTGCTCCTCTAAGATGCCCACAGGTCGTGTCCGATCCATAGAACACAAGCTCAACATGCACAGGGCATCCCCGGGGACTGTCTACCTGGTTGTCCCAATTGTAAAGGGCAGGATCACCAAGGCAACGTTCAAACCTCTGATAGACAAACTGGCTGCTAAAGTAAATGGCTGGAATGCCAGGATTCTTTCTCAGGCGGGTCGGGCTGTTTTAATTAAGCACGTCCTCTCCAGTAAACCGGTCCACACGATGGCGGCAACTGTTATCCTTGCTCAATCCTTGTTTGATATGGAGAAATGTTTTGCGAACTTTTTCTGGGGGTGGACAAATGGAAGAAAAAAGCTTCATTGGTCTCAGTGGAAGGTAATTGTCGCTCCCACGGAGGAAGGTGGGCTGGGCATCAGGAGGCTTGACGATATGATGGCGGCTTTGAGGCTCAAGATGGCATGGAACCTTGCCTATGGTGGGAGCAACAGCCTCTGGACGAGATTCATGAAGGCTAAATACGGGGATCTCCTGACCACCTCTCCAGCGCCGGGTAACAGGCTGAATCAGGCCGTGGCGTCCCCTATCTGCAAGAAAATTCAGTCCCTGCTTCCGTTGTTGTCAGCCAACGTGCGTTGGCTAATCGGCAAAGGAGACTGCAACCTCTGGACGGATGACTGGACTGGTCTTGGCCCCCTTCTGAATCGCGCTATCACAGATATTCCTCTTCATCTTCGTCAGATGCCAGTAAGTGATTTCATTGGCCATCGGGGCCCTTTGCCTCCATCTTCTGTTTTTAATTACCTCCCTGAGGAGGTAATTCATCATATTTTCATGGGCGATTTCTGCACTGATGAGGAGGACGATAAATGTATTTGGCCCTTCACTCCATCAGGTGCCTTCTCTGTGAAATCTGGTTGGGCCGTGGTCAGACGAAGAGCTGATTGCAGGTTATGGTCTCGGTGGGTGTGGCATCAGCTAGTCCCTCCTAAATTTTTAATTTTTCTTTGGCAGCTCATACAAGGCGCGATCCCGGTGGACGACCGAGTTCAACAGAAAGGAGTCATCTTGGCTTCTTCTTGCGCCTGTCGTGCCCCCCATGGCGCCCGCCCAATGGTTGAGACACTAGACCATGTTTTCTCCTCTGGGCACCTCGCAGAGACGGTTTGGCGGCATTTTTACAACCTTCTTGATTTCTCAGGGCCGGCAAATCAGCCCATCTTGGGTAGGCTCAACCTTTGGTGGGGTGGGGTGGTCTCGGGCATTTCTAATTTCCAGATCCGTGGGCTGACGCCTGTTTTCCTCCTTTGGGAAATATGGAAAGCCAGAAACTCAGCCAGATTTGAAGAAAAAAAGATTGATGCTCGGATGGTGATCTCTTGGGTCAATTGGTGGCTAGGTTGGGCCTTCAAAGGGAAGTCCCAAGCTGTCTCCAAGTCCTGGCCAAATAGCCTTCTGCTCTCTAGCCTGGGTATCCCTCAGTCCCCCCCTCCCTCCTTGCGGCCCAGTGTCATCAAATGGATCAAACCGGAATCTCCCTGGGTCAAACTCAATGTGGATGGGTCGGCGCTCAATAACCCAAGTCCGTCTGGTGGCGGCGACATTTGCAGAAGATAGGTGGTAGTATGATCTTCGCGTTCTCAAGAGGATACGGCCATGGATCCAACAACACGGCGGAGTTCTCGGCCCTTCATGATGGTCTTTCCATTTGTATTGACATGGGGTTGCGACAGGTTCTTGTAGAATCGGACTCCAAACTGGTCGTGGAGTTGGTTAATGGCGTCTCTCAGGGGGGCTGGAATTGGTCGCATTGGATTGCCCGAATCTCCAACATAGCTAGCCTCGTTTCCTTTCGATTATCCCACGTCTTCAGAGAGGGCAATGGCTCAGCTGATAGTCTGGCCAAGGAGGGTTGTAGGACCCAGTCTCACCGCTTCTACTTATCCCTTTAGGATCTCCCTCACGAGATTAGGGGTAGGGTGATTTTAGATTCAGCGGGTATTGGTGCCATTAGGAAAATTACCCATGTATAGTTTTGCTCTTTTCTTGCTTATGATAGGTTGCCCATTGTCGATTTTTGGGATTCTTGGGCAACCCGAATCCTGTAATCATCCTCTCAGATATGAATAAAAAAAAAAAGCAGCTCCTCGTGAACTAAAGAACAACTCGGCATTGGAATATTTTTGAGCTTGATTAAGTAAGTCCACGAGGGTAGTCGGGGGGTTCTTACCAATAAAGAAGATGAACTTTTCTCATTTAAGGCCGGCTACCATGGCGAATAAAGCTATTTGGTCAGAATAATTGTCGACCTGGACAGCTTCAATGTCAAAACGGATGATGTAGTCCTTCTACATCTCGTCTTCTCTCTGGATAATGGTGAGGAGATTAGTTTTCAGTTTTCTCATATCTTTTGCACCAATGAATTGGGTGATAAAGGTTTTGTCGAGTTGTGTGAAGGAGTTAATGGATCTCGGCTTCAGCTGCTTATACCATTTTCGTGCAATTCCCGATAGAATCAGGGAGAAGGCTCAACACATAACCGAGCTCGACGTGCCGTGGAGCTCCATCCATGCCTTGAACGATTCCAAATGCTCGGCCTGGTCGCCAGACCAGGAGTAGGGGTGATTTGCGACATTCAGAATTTGGACGGGAGTTGGGCTCCCATAATGTCGTCGGTAAATGGCGGCTCGATCTCCTCCAGCATAGCCTTGATGGAGGTCAGTGTTTGGGTGCGGTAGGCTTAGCGGATATCTCTGATCTGACCCGCAGTTCATTGAGTTCTACCTTCCAGGGCACCTCGTTCTTAGTTAGCGCCGAAGGAGCCTTTCCACGCCTCTTCTTCTCCAATGTGTGACACAAGTCGGGGTCGGCGGGCATGGTAGTTCCCGAGGTGTGGGAGGACGCATGGCTCGGTGCCCAAGATGTTGCTTGGTTCTTTGTCGGTCGATCGATGCTTGTGGTGGTGTAAAGACCTCAGCGTCTGCCCGTGCATCTATCCCTTGGTCGGGAGATGGGTTTTGTCTCTCCAAGATCCGGATTATCCGGTTAATGTTACTGGTCAATGCTTCGACTTGATGTTCCAGAGAGACGAGCCGACCTCCTCGGTTTTGGGACCGTTGTGCAGGCCTGCGGGTGCGGAATCAGCCTGTAGTTGTGAGGGCGGGTCTTCGTGGTCCACAGACTGCTCTTCTAGTGGGGGAGCAACTGCTGCGATCACGGCTTGTGCCATCTTCCTGCTTTTTGCCATTGTAGAACCTCGATGAGATGAGAGCGACTTTAATGTTGTTCCCACAGACGGAGCCAAACAGTTGATGCAGAAATCTAGTTGATCCTGTATCACCTCTTGTTAGTCGAAGTACCTACGATTTATTGGAAAATAAGGGAAGACATTAGGGGTGCTAGTTAAGGCTAGGGACCCTTCAATGCCTAAGTAAAGTTGTTTCGTAGGAGGAGTAGAAGAATCGGGATAGTTGTTGTATGTACCTTTACTCATGTCAACGGGTGTATTTATTGCCTTTTAAGGGCAGTGGTGTAAATGGCAATGCCTCTTGGATGGTGATTTATGGAAGAAATCTTCTTCCGGATGCGTTGTGGTTATTTCCTTGAGATCCACGGCGAAGATCTTATATCAATATATTATAAGTATATTTGTATTCCGAGCTAGTGGTCTGTTCACTCCCCAAGTGTAGGGTTGTGATGTAGTAATAAACTCGGTAAGACCAAGGTCGAATCCACAGGGACTGAAACCTGTACGTAGTCTGAAACTAACTAGAACTAGAACTAGACTAAGATGAATTCTAAATCAAATAACAATTGAGAAATAATTGTGGAATAATTAAACTAAAATTTAAGAGAATTCAGAAGTGGAAACTAGGGATTCAGAGGATCCACTTGTAGAGATCAGGGAGATCTTATGCTTGTATCAAAAATCATGGAAATTAACTGAACCTACTTCTGATGTAGTTTTGAAAAGATGAAAGGTATATGAATTAGAATGTATTCCATCACCAAACCATGCCCAGGAGACAAAGCAAACAACAAAATTAAACTAATTACCAACCAATCAATGTATGAAGTTAGGAAGGGTACCATCATCCGACCATGCCCAGGAGACGATGGTGAACAACAGGGCTTCCTGACGTCATAAACATAAAGAGGAAAAGAACATGCTCAAAGCCATTGCAGACCCATTGTAATTTCAGTCACAACAGACCATTAAAGACTGAAGACATTCCCTTAAAAAAAAAAAAACCAAATCAACATCAAATTCAGTCTAAACAAAGGCACAAGCAAAGAGGCATCCCATCACGCTACAAGCTTCACCTCTTAGCCCTAGCTAAGAGGTTTAGCCAATAAACATGATTTGGCTAAACATCTTAAACAAATATAGGTAAAAAAATAAATAACTAAAAGAAAAACTAGAACTTCCCAAAACTCCTCTCTCTCGTCCACGGATGAAGCCCAAGCCTCCACGGCTGCCCCCCTGACAAAGCGAGCTCCCTGTCTTTTTATAGGTCCTGGAGGTCTGCTGCACCGGCCCTTGCAGAATCCTTTTACACAACAGAAAGCGGAAGTTTCCTTTCGCAGAAACATGTTTTGCAGCAGGAACGCGCAATAACGCAAGACAACCTGCGTTTGGGCCGAGTGTGAGATACTAGTCGACAAGATCTCTCAAAACAAACTTCTTAGGCAAGGTTCGGGCCACCCTTTCAAGAGATTGGACGGTCTGGATCATGCATCCAACCACCACCATAGACGTACAATGGCCTACAACGACCGGATTCTTCCGGATCGCACCTGTTGCGGAACCGCATGTCTGCGATAGTTGGTGGGCCCACGATCGGATTTTTCCAGGAAATCCACTCCGTCTGTTGTGTTCAGGACAAAAAAATGTCCGAGAAGGGTAACTCCAGTTTGATTTCTCTATGGCCCACAAATTGTTTCAGTCCATCGTCCATCTTCCGTTTGGACGGTTGGATTCAGATCTTCCCTGTCTTCTGAATTTCTGCCACCTAGGAGAAGGTAATACCACCCCTCCAGAGATGATGAACGACTTAGATCATCGATAACATGGACCATGATGGCCCACAAATTCTGTCCGCATGCTCTGTTGTGAAACAGAGCCTTCGCAATGGCGCTGTGACGTTGGTAGGGCCCACTTTACTATTGGTTTGAGCAATCGACGCCGTCCACTGCATTCTGCTCGAAAAACCATTCGGGTGTGAATGCTTTTGAATTGGATTTGGTGTGTCCCACATGATTTTCTATTCCGCCGTCTATCCGCCGTTTGACGGTGGAGATTCTCTGATCACTTGCATGGAAGAAAAAGAACACCTAGGTGAGATTAACACCCCCCCTATGCACACAATGAACGGTCCAGATAGATGATTTGGGTGATAGGTGGGGCCCACAAACGAAACCCAATCCAGACAGGAAAATGCTGTTTGCGTTCTTCCTTATTTGAGAAGAAGAGTCGGTCAGCAACGCTGACCGACTTCCGGATCTTTTAGGTGCACGCCCGGTGCACTCTCGCTCCTTGCACATGCACTGCATGTAGGGGTCCCACGGAGATGTTATGAGAAGTCTGGTCCGTCCATCTGTATTGTCATTTCATTTAGCGCGTTGACACCAATTCTGAAGCATATCCATCCAGCAGGTGGGCCCAAAATCAGAGTTTTGTGGGCTGATCTGTCCGTTGGGCTGTTTCCACAAGGATCCAACGGCTAAAATTCAACGTGTACGGTTAATTTATGGTCCTGAAGCCATGTATGAAGTTTCGAACCGAACGGATGGTGGGAACCCTGTGATCTTGCATTCTGGACCAATTTCGGGCCACTTGAGCTCCATTTCCTCGATTTTCGCGGATCTCTGGCGTGTAAATTCGTCGATCTTGGTCCCATAGAGTCTGTCCCTTGCCTGTGGTGTCATCAGAGCATTAAATTCATGCTTTAAGCTCCCTTTTTCAGTCCATGTTCGCAAATACACTCTGCATCACAAATATGATTAAAGTGGATCGTTAATAGTATTATGTACGTAAATCCAGGCCATAACAGGGGTCTAATATGCAATATTTGACCCTCAACATGGTCGATATTCGGGGCTGACCTTTGAGGTTGAGGTTGGTACCGAGGTCGAGGTCGGTATCCAGGGCCAACCTCCGATGTCTTTGGTCGAGGTGGACCTCCAACCGAGGTTGGTACCGAGGTCGAGGTTAACCTCCAAAGTTGGTAACCGAGGCCGAGGTGATTTTTCAGCCATGAAGCAATCCATAGTCTTCGAGTCTGTACATCTGGTCAATCCATTTTTACCCATAACAAGTTTGATCCACTATTTCGTTCAAGCTGTATGAAACGGGATGAAAGAAAGTAGCTCAGGTCCCATTAGAATGGAATGCAAACGCTAATTTCTATAACCCCAGTGATGTCTATGTGACATCCACTCCATCTATCCATCCATATTGGTGCCAGCTCATGTACGTGAGCCCAAAAATGAGGAAGATCCGTAACTCAAGTGTGCCCTACCACACAAAATAGTACGGGTTGAATGTCTACAATTGAAACCTTCTTAGGTCCACAAAAGTTTTTGATTAAGCTGATGTTTGCCCGGTGGGAATGACCTTATGCATGAGTTTGATGGCACATATAAATATCACTGTGGCCTCACGAAGGTTTCAATGGTAGCCATTGTACAACCTGGTGTTTCACGTGGTGTGGCCTACTTGAGTTATGGATCTGCATCCTAATATACGCTCCAAAACTAATGCATGTAGTGGAGGTGACACGGACATTGAGATGGCCCCACAAAGAATAAATTAATGTCTTCAAAATTAGCGTAGGTAGCAGATTTTGTCTTCAAAATTAGCGATGGTAGTAGGTCTAGAAAGAAGTGGAATAATTAAGGACTAGATAAGTTTATGCCTAACTTCGTGGGCATTAGGACATAATTAATGTTCTTTGTGCATGCATCTTATTTGCCAAACGTGTTGCATGTACCACTGTTCATGTTTAGGCATCACCTAGTAACAGGTTGATGTAGCTATATTGTTCATGGACTAGCATGTCCTAAATCCGCCACATCTGTTAATAAGCATATATACCATAAATGCTATATATGTTAATATCTATTTTAAACTCACCCTATGTCACACATTCAACAATTTCATCTTTACTTTAGTGTGTTTGACAACAAGATGGCAAAATAGCTAGTTTAAGATAGAACAAGATAGCACGGGCTAGATAGCCTATCAAAGGCAGAAGGAATCAAATAGTTTTTTGAAGCACAACTTTGCTTGCATCTAAATGGCCCCTAAAGTATGGCATCTTACCTAATTAAATGTATTTTTTAGAAGCATAAACACACCAAGAGTCATGATTCTGTATTAGTCCTATCATCCTGTAAATGACATTGAAAATTCATTTTATGACCTAGTAATTGAATGGTTATAATCACCTTATTGGGATAATTTACTTGGTTATAGCGTTGCGCTATACACCAACTGCATTGTCTAGATTGTTTGATCAATTTGTCCACATGTTCAAGGGCACCACAGAATACTATAACTTGGAACATTTCAAGAGCTTTGCATCATTTATCTACCTACTTGGAATCAAATAAATGAGATTATGAATTTTCTAAATCCATGAACTTCTAAAATTAATATATGGATTTGCATTGAATTTGGACTTGGCAATGTTGGACAAAATAATGAATCTTGCACCCAATGGAGGATTGGGGAAAAAAACATAATGAGACAATAAAATCTATTGGGTTCAAGGCTCTTTTTCTGATAATTCTATCAAGTGCAAATGAAGGAAACAGCAATAGTTTTGACAACCAAAAGACTAAGGCCTGTTTGTTAGCGCTAAATTTTTGTATTTAACAGGGAATTGGAAAGCGCTCCACCATTTTATATATGTTGAAAATTTTCAGTGATGGGACATTAGCTTGGGAATCAATAATGCACTCCATGATTTTTATTTTTTTTTTAATCCAAAATTATTCTTTGAGAGATTTTCTCGCTTGCATTGTACACATCCCAACTTTTAACATGGGGCACTTCTATGAGCATACCATAATTTATGTGTTAGATCCATACCGTCCTTCAACTTTTTTAGATGATTTTAGAGCATGAGCCCAAAATTGAGGCACATGTAAAACTCAAGTGGATCACACCATAGGAATCAGTGGTGCTAAGGACATCAACCATTAAAACCTTCTTATGGTCCACTGTGTCTTTTATTTTTCATCCAACACCTTGATATGGTCATATAAACCTGGATGAAGTGAAAAAACAAATATCATCTTGATCCAAAACTTCTATGGTCCCTAAGAGATTTTCAACGGTAGGAATTTAATTCCAACCGTGTGGCCTATTTGAGACTTAAGTCATAGTTATTTTTATGATAGAATTTCAAAATAATATGAAAAAAATGTATGGATAGTGTGGATAAAGTTCATACATCACGGTGGCCCCTCAGTGGCTCTCGGAGCCTCAGCCTGTCCCGAGCTTCGCACGTGCAGGGGTAGAGAACGGATTGGCTACTCCCCTGCCACCAGCCCGTGGCTGTTGGTCGGTGTTCCGTGGGCTCCATGATGTATGTTTTTCATCCATTCCATTCATCCATTTTTTGTAGATCATTTTAGGGCTTGATACCAAAAATAAGAGGAATATAAATCTCAAGTGGACCACACCACAGGAAAACAATAGTGATTATCCACCATTAAAATTCTCCTAAGGCCCAATGTACTGTTTATTTGACATCCAATCTGTTGATTAGGTCATATAGACTTAGATGAATGGAAAACACAAAGATCAGCTTGATCCAAAACTTTTATGCCCCCCAAAAGTTTTTAATAGTCGACGTTCATTCAACACTATTTCCTATAATGTGGTCCACTTGAGGTTGGGATATACCTCATTTTTGGTCTCATATGATAAAATGATCTTGAAACATAGATGGACAGCATGGATGAAACACATACATCATAGTGGGGCCCACCTAGCACCGACCATCAGCCGTTGGCTGGAGGCAGGGGAGTAGCCAATCCGTTTCCGCATGAAGCGGAATGCGTGGTGAGGTGAGTAACTCAGTACGCGTACTGAGTAAACTCTGAGGTTTACATGGCTTATGTAATTTATCCCCTCCGTCCATCCGACTGGATAGTTTTAGTATTTATGCTAAAAAATGAAGCATATTCAACTCTTAAATGGACAACACCATAGGAAATAGTGTGAATTGAACGTCTACCGTTGAAAAATTCTTGGGGGCCGCAGAAGTTTTGGATCAAGCTTATATATTTCTGTGTTTTCCCTCCATCCGTATCTATATGATCTTATGAACAAGTTGGATGACAAGCAAACATCACTCTTCATCCATATCTATATGATCTTATAAACAAGTTGGATGACAAGCAAACATCACTGTGGGGGCAGAAAGGTTTCAACGGTGGAAATCATTATTCCTACTGTTTACTGTGGTATGATCCACTTGAGCTTTAGATATGATTAAATTTTGGGCTCAACCCTTAGATAATCTGAAAAAAATGGATGGACGGTGTGGATAAACCACATACATTCACGATGGGCCCAACTGAGTTTACTCAGTAGGCAATCCGATTTCGTTTTGGGTAGTACCTTCTGCGCGCCTTGGTGAAGGGAAGCGGATTGCGTACTGATTAACTCATTGCGCTTACTGAGTAAACTGTATGGGCCAACATGATGTATTTATTTTATCCACTCCGTATATACATTTTATAATTTAATTTTAATAAATGGGACCAAAAATCAAGAATATCCAAAGCTCAAGTGGACCACACCGCAGGGATAGTGTGAATTGACCATCTACCGTTGAAAAATTCTTTAAGTGGTCAGACGTTTTGAAAAATTCTTTGAGTGGACTGATGTTGAAAAATGAACTGATCACAAAATGGATGGACATGGTGGATTTATTAAAAACATATGGTGGGCCCCACATAGGTTCCCAGCACAGGAGCTTCCTGCGAGAGCCTTTCCTAGGAAATCCGTGTCCCACCCAATCCGCACACACCTGGATGCACCCGAGGTGGTCACCATTGTCTCATCGATTCCAATGGCATGGTCCACAAGAGATTAGGCTCTACTTCATTTTTGGGCCCATGCGTTAAAATGAGATGGCAAAAGAGATAAATGGAGTAGATATAAAACAAATATGTTATGGCGGACCACACGGGACCCAACATATCAAAGTGCAATGACAAACAAGAAAGATAGTCATGGTCACCTTCAATTTGAAAGTTTTGTTGCTACTGGTGCTCAAGCCTACACGTGAGATAGGGGCAAATGTGTCAAATAAACATATTTCAAACATTTCAGATGTTTGTTAACAAACAAACATGTTTGTTGGGCAAATGTGTCAAATAAACATATTTCAAACATTTCAGATGTTTGTTAACAAACAAACACGTTTGTTTCAAATTCAGTACTTAATTTTCAAACTTCAGCCACAATTATTAAACAAGTTTTTTGACTTCAGATTTCAGAGTATAAGGCTTTATGAGATGATGTCCTTGAGGAGTTTTGAACAATTGTTACATAAGCAAAAAGTCATTCTCTTTCCATTTGACTATACAATCTATTTATGAAAAGTTGTAATAATGAATATATTTATTTACTTAATAAAAATAAACTTTTATTTTTGAAAATTATTTTTTATTATGAAAAACACAATAGTCAAATCTCCAAGTTCATTACTTGTTTAAATCCTTCTCCAGCAAAGGCAAGTTCGTAGAATGGACAAAGTGAGTTGCAAGGCCACATGCTACCATTTCAGCTCCATCATAGCCATCAGTTCACGTTGTACATTGAGGCTCACCTGACGAGTGAAACTGTAACAACCCGAATCTTCAGGACCCGAGTACGCGACCCGTTTCCCAAAAACCCGAGTGTTAACCTTAAAGGATGGTCAGATATAATATTTTTCTTTTATCAGAGTAAGCAAATGAGCGTAGTGTGGACAAGTAAGCATAAAAGAAGATTTTATTATCACTCAAATATACAAGAAACTGCCCATAATGACTTCTACAAACCCATGTCTCTGAATTTAACAAGTACAAGGTTTACAAGATTTAATACACGAAAGGATAACAGAAAACACATAAATATAAGCTGCAAGATCGCGTAGCTCTTCCAGGCGAATACAGTCATGCAACCCTCGCACTTGGACCCGGCTCCTTATCAGCTTGAACCTGAAAATCACTTAAGCCACCTGTGCTACTTGTACGGTTGTATATTTGATGGATGAGTGGCCAACTCAGTGTGAATTCCCCTCAAGATTACACACCGCCGCATTAGGTAAGAAATAGTATAAAACATCCAGACAACCAAAACAGAGTAAATGCAGTCTTATTAGATGCATGGATGCGTGAATGCAATCATCGCCCCGGGAATGCTCATCCGTGCGGACAGTGGGCCGTCATCCATGCACTCATCGAACCTGGGAAATATCATCCAGTCAGAATCATCGAACCTGAGAAATATCATCCAGTCGGAACAATACGTGCCATGTATGCATGATTAGCCAAGTCATTATTAGTCCATTTACAATCAGCCAACTTAGATAAGCTCAAAGGTCAATACGGGGAGCACATGGCCCAGCGTAGGCCGACGGCTCGGGCATAGTGTCCCATTCCCACCATCCCCGGCCCATGAGACTACCACCTTAGGATGTTTAATGGAACCCTGTCGACTAGTGGTCAGTCATATTACTGTATATGGGGCTTACCATCGCATGGTTGCACAGTATAAAACATCAAACCCATATAAGGAAAATATCAAATAAAACCACGTAGGGCGAATATCAAAATATGCCACATAGGGCGAATATCAAAACCATACGATGAAAACCATCCTTAAAAACCATTGAGCACAACAACCATGGATGGTAGGCCCACATCAATGATCCATCTAGACCACCGCTCAATAACCACTAAGTCCAAGGTCTATTTTAATCACAACCAGTCGGGTTACATCCCAAGTATGGGTGTACATTTATAGGTGGGGCTTCCCACTAATGTACCAGTTTAAAGTCCATAAGCAATACACAAGCATGTATAAATATACAGGATGAACATTTAGCAAGCAATATAGTAATTCAATTTCCACTAGCTAACACATGTGATTACAAGATAGAGATATCAATTATGAATTTAAATAAAAACTATAACTTAAGCTAATGAGAAGATGGAAAGCTCAAGGGGAAGAATCATCACCTTATACTTTGAACTGCCCACATTGTCGCTAAGACGCCCTTAGAGTCGAACCCTAACATGAATCGTAAGATCGTATGCTTAGATCAAAGTTCTACGAACTATCTATGGCCAAGATTATAATCTAAAGTTTGGGTCACTTAAGTTCAGGGTTTCACCCTATAGTCTAGGTCTAGGCTTAGGTCTTGGGATTTAAACTTCTAGCTAATGGATAATTAATTGAAATATTAATTTAATAGTTATAAGATATTTATTAACATCAATGTTGCGGCTAATGTTAGCTAATGTAGCAATGATAATTTTCATGATTAGTACAATCTACTATCCAAAATGATTATTTAGGATGAAATATATAATAATACCATTTATTAGTTGCAATTTGTTTATAATAACTAGCTCTAGCATAATGACCTACTAATGGCTATCCATGACTAATAATATTAATAGTTTTATGGTAATGATATAATTAATATTAATTAATGTGACGCTAATAATCATTGTAGTAAACGGAAATAGTATGTTCTAATGTCAATAATAATATTTTAAGAATGACGAATAAAATACTAATATTTTAATGATAATAACAATTTATATATGTATATATATATCAATTAATATAAGTATGGACACTTACTAACGGTTAGTCATATCTAACTGAGAAACTCTAAAAATGCTAATAATCAATGACAGTTGAAATAATACCAAACCGGACAGAAAGTGCGGCTCACCTAGTCGACTCAGTTCGAGTCGAGTTGACTCGGCTTACACACCACCACCTTGCTCACTCTCTCTCTCTCTCCTTCTCTCTTTCTTTCTCCCTTTCTTTTCTTTCTTTTCTTTCTTCCTTTCACTCCCTCTCTTTCTTCACCTGCTAGAATGTCCAGCAAGACTTGGACCCGGTCCAAACCCAACTTGACCCAATCAAACTCGGTTTTAGCCGATCGTTGACTCAGCAACCCCCAGAGACCCACATTCTCTTTCTTCTCTGATCCTTTTCTTGCATCAATTTACCGACCTTGCGGTCCAGCCCAAACCGAACTCGGTCATCCCCGACTCATGACACATTTCCCGACTCGCCAGCGAGTCAGGTAGTGACTCAGTGCAGCACCACGCTGCAACGCTTCCTCCTCTCTCATCCTTTTCTTTCTCTCCTTTTCTCTTTACTTCTTCTTTCTTCCATTTTCTATCTTTTGTTTCTCTCTCTCTTTCTTGAAGCCTGACAACAACATTGGGTTCGACCCAATTGCGACCCAACCGAGTTGGGCAGCGGCTCAGCCAGTGGAGTACCTACATGGTGCAGCTACACCAGCCCTACACTTCTCCCTCTTTCTCTCCCCTCTCTATGCTTTCTGTTTCTTCTCTCTCACTCTCCCTAGCTCCCTTCTTTCTTTCTTACCTGCTGGCCGTCCAGCAATGCTAACTGCGAACAGGGCTGAGCAGCGGTTGAGTTGAGATGGTGCGGTGCAACAGCCGCACCTTTCCACCTCCGTTTTTTCCTTCTTCTTCTTCTTCTCCTCCCCCGACCTACATGGACCGCAGTAGAGATGGCCTACCTAGCAACTGTTCTGAATCAGGGGCTGCAACAGGAACGAACGGTCGAGCTTCCAATAAGGAAGACGACCCAACTTTAATGGCAGCCCCCCAGCGGAGGCTATTTTCTTCAAACTGATGATGCTGGGGTGTCTATTTCTTCCACACGATGCCTGTGGAAGAGGAAAAACAAAGCTCCAGGTTGGTTTCGATGGTGGGTTCGTGCTTGGAAGCTGGCTGCCGTTAATGACAGATCGAAAGTGGGGCTTAGTTCCTTCGATCTGGAGGCGCTAGATGATTTGATTCAGCTCAAGGGAGCTTTTGAACGTGGGTTTCCGAAGGTTGAGTGGAGCTAGGACGGTGGGTTCATTTTGGAGGAAGAGCGGCTGTTTCCTCCCTCTTATTCTCTTTCTTTTCTAAAACCTAACTTTGAAGGCTAGGATCGGTTCTCCATGGACGGTTAAGATAAGCAGATCCAGCCTTACACGGATCGCTGAGCTGGAAGAGAGGAAAGGAGCAGACAGTTTCCAATTTAGGAAACAGGTGTTTGTAGAGCTGATTTGCAGTGAAGATAGTGCTCTCGTGTGGATGCTCCAGCACGTGGGATACACAGGGTTTTGGTTGGGGCCATGCCCTGAGCAGGATGGACGGTCTGGATCATCAAGGTGGGGCCCGGGTGGGGGCCACGGACGTCCCCAAACGGACGTTGTCCGTTCGCTGCCAAAACGCAGAGAGAGAGAGAGATTCCTCTCTTTTAAGGGAAATAGCGGGTCAGCCCGCTTTGACCGTGCAGGGCCGAACAGTGCACGGCGGGTGCATGTCTTGGTAGTGCACACACGCCGTGAGGTGGGGTCCACCATGATGTTTGAGAAAGATCCACACCGCCCATTACGCTTGGAGGTCCTAATAGGGGTCCATGACCGGAGATCAGGCCGATCAAAGGTCTAAGTGGGGCCCACAACGTGATTTGCAGTCGCATGGTGGTTTCTTGTCAATCTAGTGGTCGAATGATTCCGAAGTTGGACGTCAACGGTTAAAAACTCCTAATGGGCCACATGAAAGGCTTTCGTTATGTATTACTAACTGATACCAATACTAAATAATAATAATAATAATAATAATTATTATTATTACTTGTAATTACAATATTTAAAACCTCACACACACACACACACACACACACACACACACATATATATATATAAATATAATTTTAATGTTAACATATCATTAATTACATGCTGTTGTTCACACATTCATTCACATACATAATTCATAATACACAATACCATATTTAATTAAAATTATATTAGTATTCGATAATATTGCTAAATAATATACAATTCCCTCTAATTATCCAATGACTTTTGTATACATACGTATATAAAACAATATTCCATGCTACATTATTATTTAGAATTTGATTTCATGTTCAGAAATTATTTTTCATTATAATTATTTAATATAATATTATTTTCATAATGTCTTATATACATTAAATACACATGCATCATTTTAGCATGAAATTTTAAGTCTTTACAAAGTATATTCATTTCCTAGTGTATATATATAGGTTACATTATTTATATATTTTTATATTAAATTAATCTACATGGTAACACCCGAGTACTGAAAAGTACAGGGTGTTACAGAAACGCCTGATTCTTTAGTGATGTAGAGAGGGTCACGGACACTTTCATGTTCAAGATGGAACAAAGAAGGCCCAATTAGAGGCGGAGGTGATCTACATTGTCACAACCTTACAATTAGGGGTGTACATCGAGTCGAACTGTGTCAAGCTGGCCTTAGCTCGACTCGGCTCGGCCACTAGCTAACCTCAGCTCGAACTTAGCTTGGCTCGGTCCTCGAGCTTGACTGGCCAGCTTGGCTTGGTTCGGTCACCAACTCGGGCCAGATTGATCCGAGTTCGCCAATGCAACATTTCCACAAACACCTGGACTACACCTTCAAAATTCCTCCGTATGTGAAACGGAAGCAATGGTTTTACAGGTATTTTATCAAACACCTTCTAAGCAACATAAAAACCAAGAAAAACCAAGAAAAAAAAAGGTATTTGTTTCATGTACATACCTTCCTTGCCACCAGACACACTTCGTTAAGTCATTTTATCAAACTCTTGGTGAGCAACATCAATGGCAAAGTAACCGAGTCACCGAACTGGTTCAATCTGAGTTTGATTCGATCCGAGTCGAGTCGAGCTGGGGCCTGCTCGAACTCGGCTCAAACTCATTTTCGAGCTCAAAAAGTCAGCTCGACTCGGCTCGAACTCAGCTTCGAATTGAGTCAAATCGAGCTTTTTCGAGTCGAGTTGGGCGAGGTAACCGAGCTAGCTCGGTTCATGTACACCCCTACTTAGAATATGCGTATCTCGCAAACCGGAATGAATTACTCGACTAACCATATATAATTTTGGTGTAGGAGAAGCTACTTTAGCCAACCAACCCAGTTATGGTGGGTTTCCCATGTCGAATTTGCGAGATTCCATCAGATCGACGATCGAAAATCTATTTAATTTTCGTTTTTATTATTTATAGTAACTTTTAATTGATTAAAAGGCTTCATCCTTTGAGCTTAATTAGGAGTTGTGTCTAGCATGAAAAGTATTTAGAAAATTAGCAGAATAACATGTTTAAGCCACATAGGACACTATAAATAGTAAATTTATTATTTATAGTAAGTTATGAATTTTAAAGGGTTGTAAAGTCGTTTATTTCAATTATTAATCAATTTACGAATTTTCATGAATATTATTTCTTTTTTCTTGCTTTTTCCTCATGGATTCGAGAAGTATATATGAGGAGTCCAGAGAAACTCGGTAGATTCAGATTAGTTATCCCCTTGAAGAAGACAGTGATCAACCTCATCATGCCCATGCCTACGTTATTTAGAGAGAGAATCCAAAATTCATTTCAACCAGATGGAAGGCTCAGATCTTGCACTCGTGACCCACATCAGCATCTGTGCTGCATGTGGATGAGCAGCACTCCCCACACGTCTACCTTGGAGGGAAAATGCCAATGTGTCACACGTGCGTGGGATGTAGATCATTTCCTTAGGTATGGGATCATGTGGCTCATTTCCTTAGTCTTACAGGACTCATCCTGAGTTTCAAAACCATTTCACAGGGTTGCCCATATCTCACGCGTCGCGTGTCAGCACATGCGGCAACTCTTCAATCTCACTTCTGACACTCTTCAAAAGTTTCATAGCTTATAGAATTGAACTAGCTCATTAAATGTGCTGCGTATGACAATATTATCAGAACCGTCTACGTGACTGTGGCCTACGCATGCATATGCACATGTTTATTTTAGGTTGTAGGTTTCTCAAGCTTAGTTTAATTTAATCAATTTAAAAAATACTTAATTAAAAGAATAGTATTAAAAACAAACAGTGAATCCAATCGTATGGTTCATTTCTATGACGATAGGAAAATCAAGAGACCTATGAATACATATGACTTCAGATATCCTAAATCAAGGGATGCCTTGCATCATTGGATGATCATGGCCCAAGGTAATTACGATCCTAAATTTGGAACAATAACCATTGATTGTGTTCCAATAAACGTTGACCAAGTTTTATTAAAATAAAAAATCTAATAATCAATGCAATTAAATAGGTTTATTATGCTCATAATACAAACATAATGCAAGTAGCTAGATTCAATCTTAGGCCTTGGGTGCAAGGCCAGCCTTGAGCTTTTGAATGGTTGAGATGTCTGTCTTGAAAGCTGTGGCGAGGATCCCATCATCAATGTTGGTGGCGAAGATGGTGCTAGGGACTGACACCGTCCCGGCATTGGCACTTCCAAAGGCAGAGATGGCAGTGGCTGGGTTTTGGGCATCGGCATGGTACTGGTAGTGCACAAGTCCCTTAGGGAAAACGAACATGTCCCCCGTTTGGAGTGTTTGGGTGTAGAGCTTGTTTGTCGTGTCGATGAGTCCCACCTCAAGCGTGCCATCGATGACAAGTAGTAGTTCAGCTGCGCGGGGATGTGAGTGGGGGGGATTGATACCTCCGGATGGATATTGCAGGAGGGCATACGAGACGCTCTGGCCATTGAGGGCCGGAAACTGGGCCACGCTTGCTTTAGTGACGTTGAAGATAGTGGGCAATTCCACTTGGAGTGGGGTTCGCATGCCAGTGAAGGTGAAGAAGTTTCCGTCGACGGCATTCATGTTGGGTGGGATGATGAAGTCGGATGTGATGTCTGGGTCACTTGCATGGGAGATGTGATATGTGGCCATGGTGATTACTAGCAAGAACAAGGTGTGGTTGAGAATGTTTGAGGCCATGGTTCGATGATCTGACGTGGTGTTTTAGCGTGTGATTGAAGATGGGAAGGAGGGGTGGTTGTGTTGGATTTGTTGCATGTCCATGCATTTTATATTGTTGGTGTGGAGGAGCTTTGTGTTTGGCGTGGGACCCATTGTAGACAAGGTGGACGGCTGGTGTTGAAATTTACTAGGCGGGTTTCTTGTTCTTTCTTGTTTGGCTCCTTGTGCTCACAAGGACACTTTATGCGGTTACTGAATTGCTTGTGTTCTTTTGGGCGTCCCAGGGCCCCAAGCCTTTTATTTCCAGCCCATTTATGACGTGGAAATAATCAGTATGATATTCTGAACCGTTCATGAAGTGGGTCCGGCCATCATTATTCTATGCCTGTGAAATAAAATTAGCAATTTTTTCCCCTGTACTATGGTAGCATGTCTCTTGAAAAAAATACGTGGAATAATTAAAGACTAGATAGTTTATGCTTATCTTGTGAGCACTAGGATATAATGTTCCATGTGCATGCATCACATTTGCAAAATACGTTGTGGTATATATTAGTTAATTTTTCCCTTGTGCTATACATTCAACCATCAATTTGCATATGTGTCATAAATATTACATATGGTATCATCTATCTTCAACTCTATTGAGAAAAAACGACTGAATCACACAAAGATGAATCTAGGATTGTAATCCAAAAGCACCGAGCAAACACAAAGGGAACGCATCAATTTAACATGGAAAACCCTTTCGGGGGAAAAAAATAAATAAAATAACGGCACAATGCGACAGAAATCCACTATGTACCCGAGTCAAGCAATCCTCAAATCTCATCCTTGCTACATCCTTTGAAACCCTAGTACTATTTAAAAACCCTTTGAAATAGTTTAAGAAGCCTTAAAATACCTCCCAATCCTGTTTACACTTTATATATATAGTTTTAGAAAGAATACCTCCCAATCCCGTTTACATTTTGTTCTTGCTTATTTGTGAAAGAGTCCGACGCAGTATTTCCTTCAAGCTGTACGGATCGGAATGAAAGAAAGTAGCTCTAGTGACGATGGAATGGAATGCACACGCCAATTTTCTATAACCCCTGTGATGTCTGTGTGACATCCACTCCATCCATTCATCCATGGTGGCCTGCTCATTTACGTGACCCCAAAAATGAGGAAGATTCAAAACTCAAGTGCGCCCTACCACACAAGTACGGATTGAATGTCTACCATTGAAACCTTTTTTTTTTTCCAAAAAAGAATTTTCATTTCATATAGAAAAACAAGAACAAGGGACAGACCAAGGCAGCCTGCTGGATGAAAAATCCCAGTAGGGCCCGGGGACAAAAACCACAAAGCTGCACAAAAAGAAACTATCTACACTCTCTCAGGGACCCCAGCCCCACTTTATCCAAGAAGGTCAGGCCTCGGGTAACCAGAGGGAAGTCTTTGGTGGCCGAGTAGTCAGCGTTGACCTGGCTAGAGCTGCCTAGACGAGCCAGGCTATCTGCCGGCGCATGTCCTTCTCTGAAAATGGCTCTAAAGACGCAGGAGGAAGACCGACTCGAATTAGCAATCCGCTTCAACCACGGCTTCCACTTCCAAGCTGAGAGGGAAACCCCATTAATCATATCCACTACTAATCTTGAATTCGTTTCCACCTCCACAACTTTCAGCCCAAAGGAGGCGCAAAGGGAGAGGCCATCACAAACTGCCCTAAGCTCCGTTGTTTTGTTGTTACCAACCCCATAGCCCCTGGAGAACGGGAAGATCAGTGCCCCGCTCTCATTTCTACAAATCCCCCCACCCCCGGAAGGGCCAGGAATACCCAACGCAGACCCGTCGATGTTCAGCTTGTACCAACCCCCCCGGGGGACCACCGCACTACCCGAAACTGAACGTTGGGGTTCGAACGAAGCTCCCGATCAGGAGAGGACATTGAAAGCCACCAGGATATGCGGCGGATGGTGGCCAAGATAGAGATCTGGGTGCCCTCGAAGCGGCACGCATTTCTAGCTTTCCAGATTTCCCAAACAATAACTAGAGAGGCCATCTTACGGAAGGCCTTGCTGCTAGGCACTTGGGCTGGAGCCGACCACCATTGGGCACATCTAGCATACAAGTTAAGAGCTTGCGAGAGGGGAATACTGGCTTGGCGACTAAAATGCTCCTAGATTTTTTCCGCAAGAAAGCCATGGAGGAATAGATGGTCTAAGGATTCAGTCGTCGGGCTGAACAGCGGAGAGGCGGGGGCAGCAGGAACATTTTGAGGCCATCTGGATTCCTTTGGCATGGACATTAACGTCAACTGGAACCGCACCATGAATAAGCTTTCAGGCAAATAATTCGATTTTCCTAGGAATCTTCCCACCCCAGATGTGGTTGGCCCATGGCTGGCGTTGGGAGGCACTCCTGCAAAGGTTCCAAGCTGATTTGATAGAGAATGTACCTGAGGGGCTGAGGGGCCAAACACAGATGTCTCGATCACCTGAAGTAGAGAAACCACCATGGAAGATGTGGTTGATAGTAGATTGCGGGAGGTAGGAGAATATGGCCGAAGGGGGCAAGGGACCAGATGAACCAATGACGTCTTTTACTTGAAGATGAAGCAAGGGGGGAGGGATGGAGGGCGATGCTAGCTGATGGAGAGGGCCCAGCCTTGTCCAATTCGCCTTCCACAGATTTATTTCCCCTTTTCCAATACTCCAACAAGAGTTGGTTTCCACTACCGGGAGGAGGGCCACAATACTCTTCCAAAGCTGGGAAGCCGTAGGAGACAGGCTACTTCTGGGTTCCAAGTCCAAGTCTGCAGGAAATTTGGATCGCATAAGGGAAGACCAGTGGCTAGGCGTAGCAACAAATCTTACCGACCAGGCCAACTTCAATCTGTTTGCCGTCATGATCTCCTTCAGCTTTCTGAAGCCAAGGACCCCCTCCTCCACGGGACGGGCAATGGACTTCTAGGCTATCTAATGGAACTTCCTTTTGCCATCAGACCAGTCCCAAAAGAAATTTGCAAAGTCCCTCTCAAGGTCAGAAATGATGCTGGAAGGGACTTGGGCTGCAGCAAGCACGTGAATGGGTATACCGCACAGGACGTGCCGAATAAGGGTGGCCCTACCAGCTTGAGATAGGAGTCTGCTACTCCAACTGGAAATTTTGGCTCGAATTTTCTCCACAAGGAATTGGTAGTCTGATTTTTTGGCTCTCTTCTGCAGCATCGGAACCCCTAGGTAAATAGGATGGGAGGTAGATCTTTTGATGCCCAGAATGTCCTCGATTGCTCTGATTCTGGTGGGGGGCAGCCTGTTGGAGCAAAGAAAGAAACTTTTTCTGAAGTTAATCTTTTGGCCCGAAGCATCCTGGAATTTCTGCAAGAAGGAGGAGACTGCTTGAAGCGAGGACTTGGAACCATTGATCAAAAGGACCGTATCATCAGCAAATAACTGGTGTGTGATCAGCAGGCTGCCCTGACGAAGAGCGAAGGGGAGGCAGAGCCTGCTCTCAACCAACTGCCTGAATCCTCTACTAAGTGCTTCAGAAGCAATGATGAAAAGGGCTAGGGAGATAGGGTCGCCCTGATGAAGGCCCCTTGTGGATTGGAATTAATTGATGGCCGCACCGTTAATGAGAATAGAAAACCAGTTTGATTTCCAGCATGATTCCAGTAAAGCCAATGAGGGGGTAGAGAAGCCAAAGGAGGAGAGGACCTTCTTCAGGAAATCCCACTCCACCCGATCGTACGATTTTTCCATGTCTAACTTCAACAAAATGTTCTCGCCACGGACTTTCCGGATAAGATCCCTAACCATTTCCTGGGTTAGCGCGATGTTTTCAGCAATAACATGACCTTCAACAAAAGCCCCTTGTTCCAGCGGGATGATCTTAGGAAGCAGCTTGTTCAATCGAGTTGCGAGGATCTTAACATAAATCTTGTTGATGCAGTTGCAGAGGGCTATGGGGCGAAATTCAGCAAATTTTTTTACAGCGTCGGTCTTGGGAATTAGGCAAATGAGAGTCGATTTGAATGCCCTGGGCAACGGGGATCCTGCGAACATAGCTATTGCTGCTTTAAGAAGGGCCATGAAACCTTCTTAAGGCCATGAAAGTTTTGATTAAGCTGATGTTTGTATTTTCACTTCGTCCTGGTGGGAATGACCTTATGCATGGGTTTCGATGGCATATAAACATCACCTCGGCCTCATGAAGGTTTAAACGGTGTTTCATATGGTGTGGCCCACTTGAGTTCTTAGTATGCGTTCTAACATAAGGTGCAAAACTTTTTTTTTTTTTTTTTTTTGGAGAATTTTTTTTTTCATCTATCTTCTATTTTCATTCAAAACCAGAAAACTATGAGTTGTACAGCCCTTCGGGCGTGGCCTGAACAAAAACAACAGACCACACCTATCGTGTAAAGAAACTACAAAACCAGAAACCAAACAGCACTGAGAATGCTTAACAGAGTCAAGGCCAACTCTGTTGAGAAATAGAAGGCTGAAACTAAGACTGAGAATGCCTAACAGAGCCAAGGCCAACTTTGTCGAGGAATAGAAGGCCACGCACCTGAGGAGAGAGATCCCTGGCGTCAACAATCACCCTACTAACCTGATTCTGACTGCCCTCCCTCGCCATGCCATCGGCCGGAGTATTCCCCTCTCTGGGGATTAAAGCAAACTTAATGGACCCTCTTTCCACCAGGCTCTTAATTCTTCTAATCCACGGACGTCATTGCCAAGGGACCGGCAACATGGAGGAGATGAGAGTAACTGCCACCTTAAATCCGATTCGACAACAATCTGTCTCAGATGATGCTCCAAGCAGAGGACAAGACCATCATAAATTGCTTTGACTTTCGCCTTGTTATTTGTACCCATCCCGTAGCCCGCTGAGAAGGCAAACAACAACTTTCCGTCCTCATTTCTATAAACACCCCCTCCCCCAGAGCGACCAGGATTCCCACACGCCGAACTGTCCACATTCAATTTCACCCAACCCGCAGCTGGTCTATTCCATTTTATGACTTGAAAGGCACATGTGGGGCGGGTGGGAGAAAAGGCAGCATGGCTGGCACCATAGAACCTCTACTGAATTTCAGTATTACCCTCAAGCAGTGAGACGCCCACCGCCTGACGTGGGCGATTGCGGCGTTCTCCTTCATAGGAGTCTCGTTGAATCTAGCCCCATTTCTGCTCGACCAGAGCTCCCACAAAATCAGAACCAGAATGACGCGCCTGACCATAGCAGAAGCTGCCCCAGGCGCATAAGCTCCCTTCCATTGACGAAGCCTGTCCTCTACATTGCGGTGATGGTAGAAAGTGATAAAGCATTGAATTGAGAAATAGTGCCAGATATTAGAAGCCAACTGTCCAAGTAAGAAAAGATGAGGGATGGATTCCTCCTGCAGCCTAAAAGAAGGGCCAATGCTGCAACAAGAACAACTGGAAGCAAGGTGGACACCTTTGCTTTGAACCCGACTGTCGACAGGAAGAGCGCCCTTTAAAATTCGCCAACTGAGCAACGACATTTTTGGGGGGATTCTTGAATGCCATATCCATTCGTTCCACCAACGACCTTGCCCCATCTCTCAACCCAACAGAAAAGCCGATTTAGTAGTAAACTTGCCTGATGCGTCGAGGGGCCAAAAATAGGAGGGGGGGTCTTCAGATGTCGCGAGACCTGATCTAACAATAAAATTAAGGAGGTCATTTGGCAAGAGAAGGTTAACAGAAGAGGGAGGGTAAGGCCCCGCTGGGCCTATGTAATCTTTCACCTGCAGGGAGGCCAACGCCTGAGGAATTGGAGTATGCACCAAAGACTGAAGAGGCCCCATCCCCGTCCAATTTGTTGTTCAAAGATTCAATTCCCCATTCCCCACTTGCCATTGAACAGAGTTTGCTAAAATAGGAAGCTCATTTCTGACCTCTTTCCAAAAGGGGGACGCCGAGGCTGAGGGTCTCGCCGAGTTACCCTCTAAATCCGTCCGATGCTTCACACGCATGTACAAAACCCAAGGACTGACTACCTGCCCGTATTTGACATTCCATGCCATTTTCCTCCTCAGGGACTTCAGCACTTCCTGCAGGTTGTGAACCCCTAGACCTCCTTCTTCAATCGGACGCGATATCTTACTCTAAGCTATCCAAGGGATCTTTTTCTTGCCTTCCGTGTAGCCCCAGAAAAATTGGGCAAACCTGCACTCAAGCTCTCTCACCAGGCTCACAGGAATTTTTGAAGCAGCCATAGTATGCAGGGTGATACTCCCCAGGACATGCTTTATCAGCGTCAATCTACCTGCTATTAAGACAAAAGCCTAGCATTCCACCCTGAAATTCTGCTCCCCGTCTTGTCAATCAGCGCTCTGAAAGAAGCCATGAGACTCTACCCTGAAAAGAGGGATGCCTAAGTAATACACCCCCACACTAGCTTTGAAAATGCCCGGGACTCGTTCCGTCTGCCGATTCTTCCCGTAGTCATCTTGCAGAGCAAAGGAAGCTGCTTTCTGGAAGTTAATCCTCTGGCCCGACGCGTCTTGGAAATCCATCAAAAAGCCTTGACACGACACAGGGAATCCTGACTGCGCATTCACAAATAATAAGGTATCGTCAGCAAAAAGAAGATGAGAAATATAGGGCTGCCTTACTGCAGCTTGAACGGCCTACACCATCCCCTCTCCACCACGCTGCTTAAAGTTTCTGGAGAAGACCTCTACCGCTAGGATGAATAATCCTAAGGAAAGTGGATCACCCTGTCGGAGCCCCCTTGAAGATTTGAAGAAACCTGTGGGCTCCCCGTTGAAGAGGATCGAAAACCAGCAGTTTCCCCAGCACTCTTCCATCAAAGAAACCCATCTGTCATTAAATCCGAAGCGCCTCATCACCTTCTTGAGAAAGACCCAATTGACCCTATCATAGGCTTTTTCCAGATCGAGTTTGATTATGAGGTTACCTCCTCTAACTTTTCTGTCAATGTTCCGCATCGCTTCTAGCGCCATTGCAACATTTTCTGTAATTGACCTGCCTCGCACAAAAGCCCCTTGCTCTATAGAAATAAGACTAGGGAGGATTTTACCCAACCGGGAAGCCAATATCTTGGAGAAAATTTTGTAAATGACGTTGCAATGACTGATCGGGCGGTAATCAATAAAACCAGCATCAGACGATTTTTTTGGGATCAAGCTGATGTATGAAGCGGTGAAAGCTCTAGGCAAATGACCCCCTTCTATAAAAAAACAGACAGCCTTGTGGATATCTTCCCCAACCATCTGCCAACAGTCAATGAAGAAAGATAACGGAAACCCATCGGGACCCGGAGCACTATCCATAGGCATAGACTTGATTGCTTCAAGAGTTTCGGCGGGCGTGGGAGGGGCAAGCAACGCAGAGTTATGCTGATGGGTTACCACAGGCAGAATGACAGATAGCAGATCATCCGACGTGGGACCCTGGTCCGCCTGGAATAGCTCAGAAAAGAAATTAACTGCTTCATTTTCATTTGCGAGACATCGTAATGTCGCCCCATTGCTATTCTTAATTTCGGAATAGTGGATCTCCTTATGCGCCCTTTTGCTTTGCTTGAAAAAGTTAGTGTTTCGTCACCAGCCTGGAGCCAAGAATTCCTAGCCTTCTGTTTCCAAAAGGCCTCTTCCATAAGATGAAGTTGAACCAATTTTCTCCTAGTAGCCATGCTTGAAGCATAAGCTCCTCTGTATCATCATCCTGCATTCGTTTTTCCAGCTACATAAGCTCTGCCTCAGCCTGTTAATAATCTGATTGAAGACGTTGCTGAACACTTCCTTGTTCCCATCTTCAATAATTGCTTAGTTTTCTTCAATTTTAATTGCACATTGATCATGGATGATTTAGAGAATAGAGACCCTCCCACGCTTTTCGAACCACGAGATGAAAAGAATCATGCATCGCCATGAGCATGCGCTAGTACCTGAAAGGCTTGAAGGATGGCTGAGGAATGGTAGGGAAAGAAAGCAAGAGGGGCAAATGTTCTGAACTGACACAAGGCAAGTGAGAGACTCTAAAAGAGGGGAAAGCAGTCACCCATCGGTCATTGACCAAATTCTGTCCAGTCTGGCCCAACTTCTTGCTTGGCCTGCTCTTTGTTACTCCACGTGAAAGAATTTCACAAAAATCCCACATCTAGTAGCCCAGAATTCTGAATGGCAGCTGCGAACTCAGACATACTGATAGTCCCTGAGATGCTAGCTCCTCTCCTTTCACTGACATCTGCCACTGCATTGAAATCTCCCCCCACAGCCCAAGGACCCACCACCAAATTGCTACTGATATTGACCAGACTCTGCCACAGATCTCTTTGCTGAAGGTAGGAGCATTTTGCATAGATAATGGATATAAGCCTAGGCACTGCGCCATTCTATAAGGAACATTCAGGATAGCATTTGATTGGATGTGGAGTGAATGGAGACAGAGAGCTGATTAAGGAAATAAACCCATATCTTGCCACCCGCATCATAATTAGAAAAGGAGGAGTGAAATCCCTACTTCAGCCCAACAGAAGTACGTTTGTCCTCCCTGACCATAGGTTCCAAGATAGCTAACAGCATTGGATTATGAAGACGAACAGCCTCTTTAATGTCCTGATTGTCACTTTTTACCTACCCCACGGGCATTCCAAATAATCACACTATCCATCTAAACACAACCTGAGTTTACTGATCTTCTTTTGAGTCTCTGCGGACGACATAATCATTCTCCCTCTTCCGTCGTCTGGCCATTTCCTGGTAGGGACAAACGCCTCTTTCCTTTGCCTAGAGGTTTCTCAGGACGAAGGAGGCACACTAATTCTTTTCCTTTGTTTGCACCTTGCCTCCCTGTGCCACACTTTCTGAACCTTTCCACACTGGACCTCCACCTGGCTAACAGCTCTGTTTACCTTGACCTGAAGATGCGGCTGATCCTTCTCAGCAACCTGCTTGCCCGACCGGAAATACGGCGAAAAATCCACTTTCAGTTGGTCCATTTGCTCCAACCGCCAAACTCTGGGACATAGCAGACACCACCTGCTCCTCTCCAGCTCTCTTGCAGGGGACAGGTTCAGAAGATTGCCTCTGATAAGTGGAAGGGACTTCTGCTTGCTGGACAGGTTGCAAAGGCGAGCTACCCACAGATCGAGCCTTAATGGAGGAAGGATGTGAAGTGATTCTCTTGAGGTGTCCCCATTTCCAGTCTGCCCTTAAATTAGCAGAATCCGCGAACGGAGATCTGTACTTTTACCACTCTAACGGACTGACTTTTTGCCTACCTCCCACCACCTCTTGAGTGGCCCTGATGCATCAGGGCCAACTCCAGCTGCCCCTCAGGCTGTTTGGACCCCGACAGGGCATGGTCTGAATCCAACGCACTGTAAGAATTGTCTCTCTTGCCTAGCTTAGCTGCCTTGTGGTGAACCCAGCAGGACCTGCCCTGCTGATCAACAGATTGAGCACTAGCTACACACCCCAGCAGTACATGCGTTGTGTCGAACCTAGCAGAAACTGCCCTCCTGATCACCACATTCTGCTAAGGG